>OZ005738.1:193178371-193669365 GCA_963930755.1 Eudasyphora cyanicolor | reverse complement strand
GGTGCGTTTGTCTATATCTCTGCTTTGGGTGCGTCGTACATTTATGACAAGCGAAATTTTTAGCACCTCGTTAAGATTTTTGGGGGTTTTCCCGCAACTCCCCCGAAAATTGTTCAATCCCCAAGATTGTCATCTGGTTGGCTAAAAATCGTTGTTGTTTTTTGAGCTTTTGGGAGGCCGTAAGGTCGTTTGTTGGCATCTTGTGGAAGGAGTGGATGGCAACGGGGTATGGATTGCCGGTTGTGGTGGTGGGAGGGATAGGGTGATTTGTTGTCTGTTTTAATCATCTTTTCGTAGATTTGAATTATAATTTAAAATTTTATGTTCATCACATCACAAAAGCAGTCGTAAAGAAAACGGAAATCATTACAAATAGTAATCGTTGCCATTGTCATGGTTGTGAGGGAGTGGGGAAATATACTATTACCGGAGAGATACGTATTTTATAATAAATGCACACATTTGACAGAGAAAAAATTCCTAGAGTTAAATAAACATTCTCAGAAGATCGTATAACATATAAAGTTCACAAAGTTGAACAAATAAAAGTTCACAATAAAATCTTCTCATTTGGATAAACATTGTAAAGATACGCATATTAAATAAATTCTTCTTTTTTAATAAAGCAGAAAATGTTGGTTATTTGGCAACGGATCTAACGCTTATCCTTGGGTGCTGCTATTATGAGTACAGATTTAATTAATCAAAACAACAAGAATATTATTTTATTTTTACAAAAAAATGTCATCACAAAACTTAAGCAGTTACACACAGAATACAGTTTGGTTGCCTCAACCGAATTTTGGTAGTTCTGTCTACTATCATGCGATTCCATCAGGACAACCAATAGTTTGGTTGTGGTATACTTCTGCTTCCATGTTGACAACAATCATATTTGGTTGCGCCAAATACGAAAATGATGGCTTAAATTATCTGTTGTAGTTGCCACAACCAAATGTTTTAAAAAATTGGTTGTTCTGACAATTTGTCAGTCAAATACTACCGACAATTAATTAAAAACAGCTTTCTTTAATTTTTATTTTATTTATTGAACAAAAAAGCAAACAATTCATAACAAAATTAAAAATCACATATTACAAATTCATCACTATTATGAGATGTGGAAGTATTTGACACAAATTTTAGTACACGAAAAAAACACAAAACTTTTATGCAAATATCGCTTAACCCTCCCTGTGCTTTCAATTTCATGATTGTTGATTTTATTTTTTATTTATGTAAACATTTTGCATAACATATTCTGCATTCCACACATTATTATCCACACGAGATTTTTTTGATTACCTATACCGTTCTTGAACAAAATGTTGAAGATTTTTTATGTCTATAACAGCAACGAATCTTTCGGTTGTATTTTCCAAAATACATTTAATTATTCTAAATTTGGGAAATGATTGGAATAACCAGTAAACGTTTATTTATTAATATTTTTTCTTTTGTAGTAACCAATTATTCGTTGCAATAATAATCTTAGGTCTATTGATACAATTTCTGTTGTCAAGAATAAAACATTAGTTGTCACAACCAAAAATCGATCATATGGTACTATAATGAAAGTTTAAAATTGGTTACCACAACTAACCGAGTGTCAATGAAAAAAACAATCTTAATTCAATTGATACAACCATCGATTTAGATGCAAGCATTTTCATTTGATCGTATCCATGTTATTATTGTTGCTTCAACTAATTATATATACTAAATACAACTGACAGACGGTGTAGGCAATATACTTTTTGTTGCTAGTACTATTTTTTATTTGTTACAATCGAATTCCAAACAATTATTTTCCTGGGTGTAGTTAAAATAAGTTTGATTTTGAACCTTTAAACAAAATTATATCATTTATTATTGACGTTGTTCAAGTATACACTTTAATTGAATATGTCAAGTCAATAGAAATATGTGGTGATGTGATAATTTTATTTAAAAGTTAACTCAATTAAGCAATTACTTGGAACATGTCCTGATTATATTAATAACACTGTGCAACAAATTAAGACTTTTTGATTGGAGCAGAAGAGCGACTCTATAATTCTAAATATTTTTGTAGAATAAACTTATGGTCTAGCTGGTCTGGAGTATTATACTAAATGAAAAGTGCTGTAAGTTAATGTCTGAGAGATTTCTTGTTGTCAGAGTTATATCATTTTTGGAAGATCTTAACTCTATAACTACCCTCCTTATGGGTCAATTTGGCCTTTTTTTCGAAAAAAATCAAAAAAGTAACATTTTGAAAAGGACATTTATAGATTAAAATATTCTACGAAAAATTTTGGCCGAAAATTTCAGTGGGAGTCGCTAAAGACACCAAAGTTATAAATATAGCCAACATATACAAAAAACAAGTAAGAAAGTTTCAGTCGGGTAAACCGACTAGGTATACCTTCATTTTGTGAGTAATGTAATATATAACATTACACTAGTTAATTTGTGTGGGAGGTACCAGAAGGGGGTACACCTATTTTTCGGTAAACAGTGGATTCTTTAAATACATTGCACTGTGCCGAACTATAAGCGTTTATGTGCACTGGTATATAAACGTTACAAGCTACATTTGTATGGGAGGTAACAAAAGGGGCTGTACAATAATGCCCATTACCGGACTATAGGCCCTACAAAAACATTATACTGTACAAAATTTCAAGTATTTCGATGTACTTGTATTAAAGTTAAAAGCAGTTCCATTTTGATGCAAAATGATCCATTTGTGTGGGAGGTACCAAAGTTGCCACGCCCCTTCACCCATTTTTTTCGAGGTGATAGCGACTAATAAAATAATACAATATGTGGAATTTCAGAAGATTTTAATAAGTATTATAGATGTTATTAAAGAATAAATATTTCACTAAATGTTAACCCTTTGTGTGGGAGGTACTAAAAGGAGTGGCACAAAGTGGCCCATCTTCGCACTTCGCCAAATTTTAAGTCAATCGGTTACTCCTTTCGAGAGTTATCGTGCGCACCAGCCAGCAGACAGACAGACGGGCGGACGGACATTTCTCATTCGACTTAAAATGACCCAAAACGAATATCCGCCGAACACACATTGGGTCTTAGATCACTCCTTCGATGTGTTACACTTTTGACCCGTAGCAAATAATATACTCGTATACCCTCTTATCACTAAAGTGAGGGTATAAATACTATAATGTAAATTTATAGTCGTGATATCTATGGAATAATTGGAGCAGAAGAGCGTCTCTATAATTCTGAATGGGGATTGTTGAGTAGTTTATTTTTCTAAGTTTCTTTTTTACAGTGGGTCAAAATGTTCATCTTTTGATCGAAGGGAGCATTTTACTAATTGAAAATGTTGAGGTAAGTTAATGCCTGAGAGATTTCTCATTGTCAGAGTTATATACTGCAATTTTATGAGGATCATTTTTGTGGAAGATCTTAACCCTCCAGCTTCCTTCTTAAAAACTCGTAACTCCCAAGCGAAAAATTAGATAAACGAAAATCGTTTGCGGTCTATGTTTGTCGCCAACGATTTATGTTTATCCCAAAACCCAAAAAAACGTTTATAGCAAACGGTTAGTGTACTTATCATACATGATTTATATTTTTTAAAATCCCTGTGAAACGTTTGTTACCAACGGTTATTGCGTTTGTCACAAGCAATGTATGTTTATCCCATACCTTATGAAACGTTTAAGGCAAACGGTTATTTTGTTTGTCGCAAGCAATACCTATTTATCAATAATTGGGAAAACGCTTGTCGCAAAACAATAATTTGTTTGTATTATGAAATTTTTTAAATGTTTTATAATAAAATGTACCCACGACAAACACCTCTGCTATTAATTGGCCGTTATCTTATGATTGAGTTATACTCGTAGAAAAAACTGTAAATAAAATTTATGCGTGATGTTGTCTTACCCTATAGCAAACTTTTTAGTCATAAGTGAACTTAACAGGTCAATATTAAAAAAATTTCCATTTCCGTGAATAGAAGACCAAAATCATCAGAAAATAACATGAACAACTTCGGGTGAAAAATGGTGTTGAATAGTGTTAATAAAAAACAAATTTATCTCTTTATTGTTGAACATTTCGGCTGTTTCCAAAGGGTTATAATCAGAAGTATCCAGTTGTATTGTGCCTGGTTGAAGGGGCGATGGGTTTGGTGGTGATTTCAGCCATCGACTGAAGGTATGTTTTGGTTCTTCTTTACATGCTTTACAGTGTAAAAGATTTCATTCCAACAATAGTGCTACAAATCCATCAAAAGGATTATTAACTGACTTCTGAAAAAGGACCAGGGTTTTTGTATCAGTGTAGCTGAACATATTGTGCAAGTTTAGGGTTATGGAAAATTTCACGGCATCTGAGATCATGCGCTAAAAACAGAAATTAAAAGGTTTTTATTTATGAAGAAAATATATTTTATTTGAATTGGAATAACGTATAATATACCAAATATTATTTGGAACACAATTTTTTGAGTATTATATATTTATGAAAAAAAAATAAATTTTATTTGAATATCAATAACATTTATTCATTTTCTTAAATAAAATATGTGTTTAAATTCAAACAAAATGTTTGTTTAGGTATTTTACCGAATATATATTTCTTTTAAGATTTTCACATTTAATCTTATGTTACTTTTCAGTTAAAAATGTCATATGTCGTTCATTCCATGTCAAACCGAACGAAATCTGGTCGACATTTGCGATTGACTTGAAAATGTGTATATGCGTTTTACTATGGAAAAAAATTATCTTGTAGTTGGCAAAAAAAAAAAACAATTTTTTTTTGAAATGTTATAATCATCTAAAATCTGAAAAATTTGGGAAAATATCTGCAAAGGTGTATTTTGGAAGTTATGTATTATGCAACCTTTATAAACTATGAAGAATATTGAAATCATAAAATAAACAGAATCATTCCAATGAAAAACAATTCCGATTTCTGACATTTTTAAGTAAAAATGCTCTTATATGGAAACATAAGACGACACCAGATTCAAATTTGCAGGATCAGCTCAGATTAAATAGGACTACATGACTATAGATGTTTCATATATCTATGTTTTGTAGTCCAGTATGAAAAACTAAATTTAACAAAAAAATGCATAATGATACATACGAAAATTGGCGAATTCATATATCTAGGATGTCCTAGTCAAATCCTTTAAGAAGAGCTGTTATTCGTATACATCCACAAACGCATTTTTTAAATATGACAAATGTAATATTCATATCTCAGGATATTTTAATAAATATTTTTTAAAATGTTCTGCGTTCGTTTAGAATATATGGGGCTACATAGCCATATTTTTTACAGAATTTTAACTTGGTGTCATTGATGTCTAAAATGCAAATTAAATTGTCAGATGCATCGGATGTATTTAAAATCGTTACGGGCGCGAAAATTAAACCCTGGTATATAAAGAACAACTTACGACCTTTAAAATGAGCCGTCGTTTGTAAAAATCCGTCCATGCGTTTCGAAAATACATAACTCGAAACGTACGCCTTTTTAGAATATTTTCCTATTTTCTCAGATTTCAGATGCTAATAACATCTGGAAAAAATTTTTGTATTTCGTTCGCCAACTATAAGATGTTTTATTTTGAGCAGAGAATCGATATGCAAATTTATTTTGAAATCGGAAATGGTGACCCAAAAAAGGTGGTCGGCTTGAAATGGAATAAACGATGTACGAAGGAGGTCCCTAAATTAGCCGGCCTAACAGCTCATACGGCCCCGATTAAACTCTACCACCAATATGTTATAGTTGTAAACGAAGGTGCTGACTCTACCTCGGTTTTAATATTTCTTGGACTGAGACCTTTCAAATGAATGTATTGTAAAGGGTTTTCCAACAAGAGGTGTTACTTTGGTATTCAAAGAAAAGTGCAATTTTTTGAGATAAATGATCGGATGTTTATTTCATAATAAAGAGAAAGGTATGCCGTTAATAATGAAGAAACAACATCAGCCAAATGGCCACAACGACCACTCATACAGGACCATATCCTTTTCATGAAATTTTCCATAACCAAATAGCAAAGTGGCTGCCCTATGTCCTCGATAGCCTCACGAATTATATCTTTGAGGTCTTGATTCGACGCTGGGCCGTTGGCGTAGACCTTATCTTTCACAGGGCTCCAAAGGAAGAAGTCGCAAGGTGTTAAATCACAAGATCTCGTTGGCCAATTGTGATCACCTCTTCGAGAGATAACACGGTCCGGAAACTTTTCCCGTAACAGAGCAATGGTTTCGTTGCTTGTGTGGCACGTAGCGCCGTCTTGTTGAAAGTAAACATTGTCCAGATCAATACCATCCAACTCCGACCATAAAAAATCATTAATCATCTCTCGATAGCGCAATCCATTCACCGTAACTGTTGATCAAACCTCATTTTCGAAAAAGGTCCAATGACCCCGCCGGACCATAAACCGCACCAAAAAGTCACACGTTGAGGATGGAGAGGCTTATCAACAAAAACTCTTGGGTTTTCCGAGCCCCAGATGCAACAATTTTGCTTGTTGACGTAGTCAAGATGATTTTTCGGTTATTTTCGAATTTTAATAATTTCAATGCGTTGTTGAATCGGGTATCGTTCCATTTTTAGTAATGGCGTAGTTTCTACTTGTCAATTGTCAAAGAATAAAAGCTTAAAAGTGACAGCTACCGAAATACCGAGTGATTCAAAATAACACCTCTTGTTGGAAAAGAGGCAACCAATTTTCAATATGTCAGGTCGGCTAATATTGGGACCGCCATCGTAATTCATTTATAAAGTAAATCGAATGTCACTATTGTTTGGGCAGAACTTTTGATTGAAGTGATTGATTACAACGGATTTCGGCAGAAGATAGTATTTAGATTTAAATATTTATAATTTAAAAATAAAATATCCCTAAAACATGATAAGTCGACTTAGCATACATTGAAATACTGGTATATTAACGGTTCCTTCATCGCTATTAATTACCACACTGCTTTTGGTATCTCCTACACAGTTATTGCATTGTCAATGAACAATTTGTCTGCTATCTCCCTCCCACCCGCTTCTAGAAATTCGTAAGGAATTCATTTAAATTAATTCAAATTATGAATTTTAGATAACTTTTGCAATGCATTTACTCTTACAAAGAATGTGCAAAAATTTTCCACCGTTCTGACATTTATTACGTGAGTAATTTTTTGATAAACAGTGTCGCGGTGTTCTTTTATTAACTTACTTTTTTAAACTTAGATTTATTTTTCTCTTGATAATCAAGAGTATATTTTTGCTCTAGATATAACACGTTTTTTCGAGTTTTCCTTCAGAAAAGGTTTTTATCAAAGGACATAACTTCACTCTAGTCACTACATTTCTAAAAGAAAGTTTTTGTTTATAAAAACTCTACGAAGTGTAAAAATATGTTTGGAAAAAATCTCGTCATATCTCTATGGGTAAACTTTCCCATTTTGTTTCCAAATGTCCAAATGCTCAAATGCATTCATTCGTTCGTTCATACAAACATTCAGTGTTTAGACAAAACCAAAGTTGATTTTTTGATAAGCGTATGTCACTTGCAGCCATAAACAAGGCTAACAAGACACTCGGCCACAACACATCACTCCACTCCACTCGCTCATTCGTTCAGTGGCAATCGCGCACACATCCTTACCAACCATTCATCCCATCCGCAGGACATGTAATCAACGGTTACCTATGTAACCAATACACTCAGCCAGAGTTGGCGAACAATACCGGAGAGCACTTAATAACATGCAGTCATGACACTCCTGCCTCCCGTTGCACACCCGCTCCGTCACATACATACATACGAGTATGTGTGTATGTACGAGTATATGCTCAATCTCATGTGGATGCGGATATGGATGTCCTTTTTTGTGTTGTTTGACAAACGCCTTCAGGGATCCGAAAAGTGACATGGAAACTGAACTTGGTGCTGATGATGACGACGGTGGTGGTGGTGAGGGTGATGGTAATGTCGACGGGAGGCGTTCTTCGTGTTTTCTTTGGATGGGTGGATGGCTATGTTCTTGCAAAGAGCAAAAATCCTGATGCTGATGCTTATGATGATGACGATGTCGTAGCAAAGATGACGATGACGTTGTGACATTGTGATTTGATACATATTCCTATTATGATGATGTGTCATACTTGATGTGTCACCCAGCAATGGCTACAACAACAACAGAAATATCACGAGCATCATCATCAGCAGCAGCGACATTACCAAGGCTGTAACATTCGGCTGAATGCATAAAGCACTAACTGTGTATGTGTATGGGTGTGTGTGTATGTCCGTAGTAATGTTGCTCCTTGATTCCTTTTATGTCGTCTTTGAAGATGTAGTTGTATACGCTGATGATATTGATGTGGAAGTGTGTATATGTAGGTGGGACATAGAATAGTGTGTTCATGTCACGTGGTGCATAATGACAAATAAATTTGAAACTGTTGTTGAAACTTAGAACGACACCGTCCCACCTCCACAACACATCCCTTGCCCCACCCCCCAAACACACCCACAGAATATCAGCCATTATAAAAATTTAAAGGCATACACCACAATACTGGTGCTCTCTACTGACGACATTGTGCCAGAATTATCGCCAAAATCTGAACCAAAAACTAAATTTTCAAAATTATGTTCGACGCGGGCAACTGTAGAAGTTGTGTGCATCGCCGCATCCGCATATTTATCATTAAATGCTGATATCTCTGGATCTCTAATCACAATTCTAATTAGTGAACACAAAACACAGATTCCTCTTAAGATTTCAACCCGTACAAAAGACACACACACACACAGAACCAACCACCCACATCACCACAAACAATGTCATTCCCCCCGCCTACCGCCATGGCTAACGTCGTCAGCACAACCAACGTTTGGATATGAAGTTGCAAATTTATTTGAAACACACTTTACGCACTTTTAAGATATGAATTCTATGGATGTACACTTTAATTTTATGGTCCAATCCTTCCGTATATCCTTAAGGATGTACAAGTCAAGCAAAAGGTGTCGTTGGATGAGAATGTTGTCAAGACAAGAATGTCACCGTAAATTTATGGGTATCACAGGATTTAGTGGTCCGTTCCCATAGGCTTCTTTAAAAGGGGTTGAGTTCTTGCCGGAAGGAAATATGAGAATATCGAAAGCGAAAACATGCCAAAAAAATTTATACGAGTATATATGTATTTGTAGCTTATACACGCTGAGCCAGTAGACATTATAACTTTAGCCATTAATTTTTTAAATTTTGCCTAAAAAAGTTATAAAAAATTACTAAATGGAAAAATAAGACAACGCTATCATTTAGTTATTAAAAAAAATTACAAAATTTTGTGGGATTTAAAATTTAAAAAAATTAAAAAAAATATTTTTTTGGTTTTTACGAAATTTTCAATTTCTCTTGAACGGCTATACCAATATTTATAAAGTTGCAGTCGTTTGAAAGAAAACATAAAATACAACATATACAGAATTATAAATCACAGTTTTTGAAGTTTTGTGGTCTCAATATTTGTAAAAGTTATGGAGGAAATACTAAGGTAGGTCGGGCTATTTTGGAAATTCTTCTTCTGTTTCTTCACAGCTGAATTTTGAACTTTGTATGAAATTTGACTCGCAGTGTTTTGTAGAAATAGAAGAAAAATTTCAAATATTGCCACACCTGCCTGAATATTTCCTCCGCAACTTTTACATATATTGAGTCCCCAAAAATCCAATTACTGGTTTGGATTTGAATGAGTCGGGTGCATATTCTGTTTTAATTTGAAAATCTAAGGTTGCTCCCAATTTTTTAAATTAAAGCTTTAAAACAAAAATTTCGAAAAAAAATTACAAATTTCTTTAAAAAATGTTCTCTTTCAACTGACTTAAACTTTCAACAGTTCAAGAGCAAATACAAATTTCGTAAAAACAATTTTACGAAATTTGTAACAACATACAAACAAATTTTAAAACATAAAATCCCCATAAAATTTTAAAAAATATTTTTTTTCAAAAGATCGATATCTTATTTTACCATTTAGCAACTTTTTATAAAAATTTTAGTCAAAGTTAGCGTTTTGTAATTTCTTCAAAAAATAATAGTCTTGATATGTAGAATAAAACCTTCAAAGGAAGGGCCTGTTCCATGACCAATTAAAATTTCATTTTGTAGTACATTATGGTGTACGATAGCATAAAGTAGATTAATGTATTCACCGTCTAGTTTTAGAGTATTTTAGTCCTTAAATGTTTTGGTAGATCCTGTGTTGGTACCCCAGCATCTTTAATTCATACAGTACTTAATCATTTTCATAATTGAATCAATTAAGTCAATTTCAGAACAAGCAATAAAATCTTAGATGAGTTAACCAGAGTAATATCGTATGGAATTCTAAATTGTATATGGGTAATGCCAAATCCCGAAAATCCCATAGGAAAATGTCAACCGGTTTTAAATCGAACGATATTGATGGCCAATTCACTTTTCATCGGCAAGAGATAGTCACACCATTGTGACATTCACGGTGGTGTGACTATCACAATTTAAGGAAAAAAATTACATCGATTCTGAGATATCGCAGTTTATATTCTTATTTCCGCGAAAAGTGACCGAAATAAATTGTTTAAGATAAAATTTATATTTTTTATGAAAAGTGCACGGAAAATCCTTTAAGAAACATACCATTAAAATTAACTTCAAAAAAGCACTACAGAGGAAACACATTTTTTTTTGGACTTTGACTTCGCCCCCTGCCTCCAATATTCATTTAATTTTTTAATATTTTGGTTCATTACTCCCACAAACTAGGGCAAAATTTTCTGAGAGAAAGAGATTGAGAAAGATCTAATTTTTGACCGGTGACACTTGAGAAAGAACTACCCTTATGTCTGGGCTACATTCCAAATATATATAATATTTGACACACACAAATATTATAAGTTTGGGAGGATGTTGTTCGAAACAAAATTATGTTTTCATTCAAATATTTTTTATTTTGAACTAATATTTCCGCAATGTATCAGTGCAATTTTTTTAGAAATTTTATATGTTTATAAAATTCGATTAAAATTCGTAGTTTATTAGTTTTGATAGTTTTGATGAATTGACAAAAAGTGATGAATTGTAATATTTATAAATTAGAAATTAGTGATGTAAAAAAGTTAATGCTGCTTATGACATTTCTAACTATAAACTATAACACGAAATCTAGGATAAATTTAAACAAAAATTCGTAAAAGTCAGCAAAGTTTTAAAATCCTTTTTAAATAAAATATATTTGGAAAACTTCTTAAACAATAACTTTGTTTGTGTGCAAACACATATTTTATTTGTGAAAGGCGGTACACAAATATATTTTGTTCTAATATATTAACATATGGGTGCCAAACAAAATTTCTTGATTTTCAAATAACATTTATTTATGCACAAATATATAATATTTATAAATTTTGTTTCCAAATATATTTTCTTTCAATTTAAACATATCAAAAACTAATATTTTCCTCCGTGTAAACACTGACAAAGAATGAACAAATTTGTTTCAACGTTCTGGCATCTCCCGCCCCAAGTACCACATTACATTACTCACATAGTGAAGGAAGGTATATCTTAGTCGGTTTAAACGACTTAAATTTTCTTTCTTGTATTATCTGAAATTCTCTTATATTCTGTGGCCACCGCTAGTACATTAAATCTGTTTAAATAAATCTTGCTGACTTAGCTCACCTACTTCTGGATTGATCCATACACACAACAGAATGCAGAATTCTTTGAAAGTCGCACACAATGAAAGTTTAGCAAAGACACTGTTTGCGTCAAGTACTTTCCCAAACCCTGAGTTATAGATTTAAGTTTCACATCCAGATGTCTCTAAATCATGTGGATCGTAGATTAAGTAGTTGCGTTAAGTTGTAGTCAGTACCGATTGAAAGAGTTTCTCACTTTGCTTTCAAGTACAATGAAATATGTTCGTCCATTCTCTTAGTACCATTGAAACAATAAAGTTCTATTTTTTACGTTACATACATCTTAAAATCGACTTGGGTTTTCTTACATATTACATAAAATAATATCCTTTTGGTAAGATTTCACATACTACCGATTATTTCGATTCCAATCCTAATATCTTTCCGTGATTATTATCTGCTTAATTTCGTTCCATATTTCGCAATTAAATGGAAATAATTTCCGTTGAGTTTTCTCAACAACGACGTTTCCTCTAGGAAGCCAAATCACCAGTTTTCCGTTTTTTAGTCCTTTATCCCCGAAACAAGGTCCTTCGAGCCGGATTTGGAAAATATAAAACTAAAAGGAGCGTTCGTTATTCCATTTAATTATATCCGTTGAAGCAGTATTAATCCCTCAAGGTATATGTGTACCGGTAATCCGTAAGTAAAAAATGTTCTAACCTAGTCGAAAATTACGTAATAACCTCGTGCAAAAATTCTATGGAGATAACAATCATCAATTTCGAGTTTTATTAAAAGATAAATGTTTTATAGTTTTTATTATGGCTAAACTAAACAATTAAAAGGTCAAGCGAATTAAAATCCAAGAATAAGCCTTTTTGCGTTTTAAAGTACTTATATGTCATCAACACTTCCATCAGAATTTTATTCTCCGGTAATTGTTCAAATGAATTTCTCTTACTTACAAATGCGTATCTAAGAGATGTGATTTCGTTAAAATTCAACTCCAAATAAATTTTTTATCCTAAATGAACGAAATTACCACATCCATATGGTAAGTTCAACACATCGTTACATAGCTAAGCTTCTCCAGAAGCTAAAACTATTATACAATATTCCCCTGATCATTCTCTACTTGTATAACAGTGCAATACAATTAAGCACTGCTACTGTACAATTCAACTGTGCGCTCTACGAGTATTACTCAAATAGCATTCCCCTTAATATTCACAAGAGTGTGATATTATTGATCTCTTGCAATATCTGCGTATAACATTTCTCTTGTTATAAAACTAATCGCTCACTACTTCTATGAGAGAGTGCCACTCTCTTCTGAATTTCCCCACTAAAGTAGCGGCATAACGACTCACCTTAATTGAAAGTCACCACACTTGTGAGATTTGAGAAAGTGTCAGATAGAGCATCTGACATTCCCCTCTTAAAGCACTAGTATAACAATTCCCTCCTTTTTATGAAAGCCACCACAACTGAGTGCGAGCCACAACCAAACGACAACACTCCAACACAATAGAGGTACTTTGGTGATACAAAATTCCCCTCCACTCAAGTGTGTATAACACAATTACTTCACTGATCATTTAATAAGAGAAAAATCACTCTCTTGTTACATCGGCGTGGCTGCAAATAGCAACGTGGTTTCATTTAAACGTCAACCACATTGCTTCTCCGACATTAATATTTGATTTATACAAAAAAGTATAATTAAATCTAAAAATAGCACCTACAACAAGACAAAATATTACAAATTATTGTGAAATATTAATTATAAAGAAAACTTCGTAAAAAAAATTGTTAAAAAATCTAATCAAATCCACGGAGTGGAATACAAACATATCCATACAAACGCTAAAGGAACAGAAGCAACGATAAATCCATATTGCGAAGGAATCACCCAAAGCTCTGGAGGAGATAAAAGAAATCCACTGAGGGAATTTCCATAAAGTACCCACAAATAAAGCCAGAGCTACCAGGTGGAACGGAGATACGTCCCTCAATCAATCAAGGTAAAAATAATGGAAATATTCAATACCCGGGGAAATTGCAAAGGGTTTTAACGTTGGTGAGTTATCAGTTATCATCTGTTAATTAATTATTCCAAAAAAAGACGTAATAAGCAAACGAACCACCAACATCCAAAGTATCCAAATACCAAAGAAGCCTACATTTTATTAGTGTTACTCCGCATTGCAACTTTACCAAATTGAAATTGAAAGTTGGGACCCAATTTTTGTATATTTATGCTGCACAAGACTTCCAGGGAATACTCTCTCCTTATGGGAACAGTCTGTCAGTAATAAGACAGAATGTCCGCCTTGGAAAGAGCTCGATTCATTCCTCACAAGTCGATATCAGACTTTAGAAACTGTATCCGATCTCAGTTTTCAACCTTCCACTTCCAAACCGAACAACAATTCCAATGCCATTTCCAAAATACCAAAACCAAACCGTGTTAATTCGTACCAAAACAGCTACTCTCCTCCCGATTGTAAACTTTGTCCAAATCAATCTCCTGTCGAAAAACTCTTTCACCTCAACAACAAAACTCGCCATGAAGCTCGCGAGGTAGTCCGTAAAGCTCCTTTAACCAACGAAGGTTTTGATATCGCCTGGAAAACTTTACAATTGCGATACGAAAACAAGAGATTGTTGATAAACAGCCAGTTGAAGGTCTTATTTAACCTGCAAAAAATATCGGTCGAAACTGGAGACTCCATAAAGGGTATCCAAAGTACGATCAACAGCGTAATATCCGCATTGCAACTTTACCAAATTGAAATTGAAAGTTGGGACCCAATTTTTGTATATTTATGCTGCACAAGACTTCCAGGGAATACTCTCTCCTTATGGGAACAGTCTGTCAGTAATAAGACAGAATGTCCGCCTTGGAAAGAGCTCGATTCATTCCTCACAAGTCGATATCAGACTTTAGAAACTGTATCCGATCTCAGTTTTCAACCTTCCACTTCCAAACCGAACAACAATTCCAATGCCATTTCCAAAATACCAAAACCAAACCGTGTTAATTCGTACCAAAACAGCTACTCTCCTCCCGATTGTAAACTTTGTCCAAATCAATCTCATACCATTCGCCTTTGTCCCAAATTCGTCAATATGTGTTATTCCGATAAAGTTGAGTTCATAAAGAAGCTCAAACTTTGTTTAAATTGTTTCGCAAAGGGACATGCTGTCAAAGATTGTAAAAGTGCTTTCAATTGTATGACATGCCAAAGTAGACATAATACACTTCTCTGTAACACAACAAGCAATCCCAATAGAAATCCCATTCAAACAAACCCACCACCTATACAGTCCACTTCTGAGTCCGCCACCCCAGATTCCAATATAGATTCTATTCAAGCTTTGGCAACAACTAGTTCCAGAAAGATTCTTCTAGGGACGGCTCTCATAAACATCCTTCACCGAGGCGATATTTTTAAGGCTAGAGCTCTTTTCGATTCTGGATCTGAAGCTTCTTTCATTTCCGAACATTTATTCAATTTGCTTAAGCTCAGCGCAGATAAAATTTCAGCCCAAATTTCTGGCCTTAACGGAAAGGTATCAGCACGACCACAAAAGATGTGCAACCTCTGCATCAGTTCCCCAATAAACTCCAATCTAAAAATTAATGCAGCGGCGATAGTACTCCCTCAACTCACCTCCGCATTACCAACTTTTTCCGCAAGCGTGGAAACATTTTCTCATCTTCCCAAACTTCAACTTGCCGACCCGGAGTTCTATCAGACGAATTATATTGACATCTTAATCGGCGCTGATCTATTTCCTCAGCTAATGCTAGAGGGGGTCAAACGTCAAGTTTGTGGCTCTCTCATGGCACAAGAAACAATATTCGGCTGGATTCTCACCGGCCCCATTCCAACCGAAACTATATCCTCCTACAGAACCTCCGTGTCATATTTCAATGAAATTGATTTGGACAAACAACTTTCCAAATTCTTCGAGGCGGAAGACCTTCCTAAACGGAAACATATGTCTGAAGCCGATAAATATTGCGAAGAAAACTTCACAAAATCCACTGTTAGAGATCCTACAGGACGATATATTGTTACTCTGCCATTCAAGGAGGAGTACGGCAAGGCATTGAAACTTGGTACTTCAAGAAAAAATGTTATGGCACAATATTATCGAAATGAAAACCGACTCCTAAGAAATCCTGAACTGAAAATACAATATGATAATGTCCTTAAAGAATATTTAACACTTGGACATATGAAAGAAAGAAAATCCATTCAATCCGATGATTCCCATCATACCTATACATACTACTTACCCCATCATGCAGTAATTCGCCCAGATAGTGTAACGACAAAAGTCCGGGTAGTATTTAACGCTTCCAACCCATCTTCCAACAATGTTAGTTTGAATGATGTGCTCCACTGTGGACCCTCATTACAACTGGATTTAACCAGTCTACTTCTCCAATGGCGGTTCTTCAAAATCGTTTTTAACAGCGATATCGAGAAAATGTATCGCCAAATACTCGTTACGCCGAACCACACCCCATTCCAAAAAATACTGTATCGAAATAATCCGCAAGATGAACTTCGAGAGTATGAACTGCAAACAGTAACATTTGGATTGAACTGCGCGCCATATCTCGCACTACGTACCATACAGCAGTTAGCAATTGACGTCAAAGATATATATCCATTGGCCAGTCATATTCTGATGTCCTGTATGTACGTGGACGACGTCATGGCAGGAAGTCATGATATAGCATCAGCAGTTCAAGCCCAAAAACAGCTAATATCCGCATTAAATTCAGCTGGGTTTTCATTAAGAAAGTGGACATCCAACTCGACCCAATTTTTAAAATCCATTCCTAAAGAACACTTACTTAATGAAGACTTTCTGCAGTTTGATGACAGTAGCATGGCAAAAACCCTAGGTGTAAGGTGGAATGCCAAGCTCGATCACTTTTATTTCACTGCCAAATCCATAAAAACTTCTGAAACACCGACAAAAAGAGAGATTCTCTCCGAAATTTCGAAATTATTCGATCCTGCTGGTTGGTTATGTCCCTTCATTGTGATTGCCAAACTTCTAATGCGTGATATATGGGCCGCCAATACTGACTGGGATAGTCCAATACCCACCAATTTGTTAGAAACCTGGCAAAGATTCTTACATAATTATTCCGACATTGAAAAAATTCGTATTCCTCGTTGGGTAGGTTATACTCCGGATTGTGAAGTACAATTGCACGGCTTTTGCGATGCATCCGAAAAGGCATATGCAACAGTCATTTATCTACGATTGATAACTTCTACCGGGCGAATCAGCACTCATCTCCTTACAGCAAAATCCAGAGTTTCTCCTCTAAAAACTATTTCAATTCCCAGACTCGAACTTTGTGGTGCGCTTTTACTCTCCGAAACAATAGAATCCATGCTTCAAGTATTTCCCATACCAAATTTGAAAATATACTGCTGGACAGATTCCATGATCGTGCTGTCATGGCTAAAGAAGCCCGCATTTCTGTGGAAAACATTCGTGGCAAATAGGGTTTCCAAAATTTCCGAAGTCGTCAGTGTGGAAAATTGGTCTCACGTGGAATCCAGATATAATCCGGCAGATATTGCTTCCCGGGGAGCTTTTCCAAGTGAACTGCTCGATAATAATCTCTGGTGGATTGGTCCATCTTGGTTACAACTTCCTCCTAGCTTATGGCCCATTTCGACACCTGTCCGAATCGATGAATCTATTTTAGAGATCAAAAATATTCAAAATCATTTCTCTTACTTCCAAAAATATGATGATCCACTACTTCGTTTTTCATCATTCGGAAGAGCCCTTCGTGTGATGTCGTATGTCTTTCGTTTTATTTCTAACGTTAAAAATGCACGAAGGTCCCAAGAACACCTTACTACTGATCTACACAAAAACGATATTGAGGAAACACGAAACGCATTAATAATATTAGCACAAAAGTTTGTTTATCCGAAGGAATATAACAATCTATCCAAAAAAGATTTGATTCCATCTTCAAGTTCCATTTCCAATCTAAATCCTTTCTTAGATTCCAAAGGGCTTATGAGAGTGTGTAGTCGCATATCCGGATCTGAATCTCTCACCTACAACGAGCAATATCCGATTATTCTTCCGTATAATTGTACATTTTCTAGACTCTTATTACGTTTCATTCATTCTATAACATTACATGGAGGTAATGCTTTAATGCTTCGTGTGGTGAGACTTCAATTCTGGATCCCAAAGGTTAAGAATTTAATCAAAACTACCATTCACAACTGCAAAGTTTGTCTTATTTTCAAACACAAACTACAGCAGCAATTAATGGGCACTCTCCCTCCTGAACGCACTACTCTCTCTAGACCCTTCACGAATACCGGTGTAGACTTTGCCGGACCGTTCGACATAAAGGCATACACAGGACGTTCTTGTGCCACTTCCAAAGGATATGTATGTATCTTTGTTTGTTTTGCCACTCGAGCAATTCACCTTGAATTGACAACATCTCTTTCCACACCAGCATTCCTAGCGGCATTTCACCGATTCATATCAAGGCGTGGATGTCCTAGAAACGTGTATTCCGATAACGGCAAAAATTTCGTGGGAGCATCCAAAGAATTAGCCAAAAATTTCATTCAAAGCACTCGAGAAGCTTTGAGCTCCGAGTTTTCCTACCAAGATCTGAAATGGCATTTTATTCCACCTGGAGCCCCTCATATGGGGGGACTTTGGGAAGCTGGAGTAAAAAGCTTCAAGCTGCACTTCCGAAAGATGGCAGGAAACCATCGATTTACATTTGAAGAATTCGCTACCTTATTAGCTCGAATAGAAGCATGCCTAAATTCCAGGCCAATATCCCCTATTTCCGAAAATCCAAACGATCTTTTAGCTCTAACTCCAGGTCATTTTCTGACCGGAGGTCCAATCCTTTCCGTAGCAGAGCCATGCGAGACAGAATTAAATCTTTCCATTATCAATCGATGGCGGAAAGTAAAGGCGTTAACACAACAATTCAGTATCCGATGGAAACATGAATACATCAAAGAAATGCATAAGCGCATAAAGTGGAAAACGCCACAACCAAATATAGAAATCGGTGCAATGGTAGTTATACGAGATGATTGTTTACCTCCAAACGAATGGCGACTAGGACGAATTTCGAAAATATATCCGGGGAAGGATAACTTAGTGCGTGTGGCAGACGTTTTCACAGCTAAGGGCGTCATCACTCGCCCTGTTGTGAAGATAGTCCTCCTCCCACAATGTTAAAATTTAGTCAAATAAGTAATCGTTACTCTCATTACAGTATGTCATCGATAAAAAGTCGAGTGTCCAAGGTCCATCGGGAAAATAAGTTCATATGCAAGATTTGTAAAGGAAAACACGGTCTTCGTTATTGCCAGGACTTTCAAAAGATGACCGTAGAAAAAAGACTGGAAGTAGTCATATCCCAAAATTATTGCCCAAATTGCTTGGCACACAAACATTCTTCGGGATCATGTTTTTCTTCACAAGGATGCAAACATTGCGGAGGTAGCCACCATTCCAGTCTACACATTCACAAATCCAAAAAAGAAGATGAATCCAAGTCAGCTCTCGAGAAAACTTCAATCGCTCAGTCCAGAGTGAAAGATATCGCCGCTAAGTTTCCCAAAAGTGTTTGTTTGGAATCTATCACCGCCCCGAATGCAATAACACTTTTCCCGACTGCTGTATTAGAAATCGTGACTGAAAACAAAAAACACCTTGTAAGGGCTGTCATCGATCCTTGCAGTTCCATTAGTAAGATATCTCATCATTTGGTCAAGGAACTGAATCTCCCAACAACTCTCCTTGGCACCGAAAAGATCTGTTCGGTCGTAGTCCAATCCCGTAACGCTCCACATACGTCTATTGAAACGATGATGAAAGTCAACGATCGTATATCTATGGACAGTCCCAAAAAGTCCCTTCCATCCTCCACTGCCTCAAAGTTTCCGAATATCGTCTTAGCTGATCCGTATTTCTTTAAAAGTGGACCATTTGCCATAGTCTTTGGAGCCGATTTGTACGCTAAGATCATCCAACCTGGGCTCCTTCCCAGCAATGCTGGACTTCCCGTGGCTATGAATACCATATTTGGTTGGGTATTATCCGGCTCGTGCTCCATCTAAATCCGAATTGTATCAGAAAAATGTGAATTATCTACGCCACATCTAAATTATCTAAGCTAGTATGAATTACTTTATCTATACCATTTAAGTAAAACCTCATGAATTTTGAACTTATAACATTGAATTGCAATTATATTCCAAATTATTACCAATAAAACTTGCAACACTGCAAAAGGGGGCGGAAATGTTTGCGTCAAGTACTTTCCCAAACCCTGAGTTATAGATTTAAGTTTCACATCCAGATGTCTCTAAATCATGTGGATCGTAGATTAAGTAGTTGCGTTAAGTTGTAGTCAGTACCGATTGAAAGAGTTTCTCACTTTTCTTTCAAGTACAATGAAATATGTTCGTCCATTCTCTTAGTACCATTGAAACAATAAAGTTCTATTTTTTACGTTACATACATCTTAAAATCGACTTGGGTTTTCTTACATATTACATAAAATAATATCCTTTTGGTAAGATTTCACATACTACCGATTATTTCGATTCCAATCCTAATATCTTTCCGTGATTATTATCTGCTTAATTTCGTTCCATATTTCGCAATTAAATGGAAATAATTTCCGTTGAGTTTTCTCAACAACGACGTTTCCTCTAGGAAGCCAAATCACCAGTTTTCCGTTTTTTAGTCCTTTATCCCCGAAACAGACACGATTTAGCTTCGAGCGGAAACTCTGAAAGACAACACACAATTCCCTCTCTCCTAACCATTTGCGTGCCCCTCGTACGGCAGAATAAATCTTTAATTGAAAAAGTATCCTAGAATGTGGTTGCCCGGAAGAGAGTCATAAAATGAAAGTCCATTAAATCTATAACAAGTGTCACACAGTTACACTACCACCAATTGGTGAGGGGTGCAGAAGGGATGAAGACAGATGGCTCAGGCGGTGCTGAAGGTGGTTTCGTTTGTTGGTGTGTTGAGATGAGGATGTCATAGTCAACACTTTGCATACCTTGAGTTGGCTGTGGTGTTGGCTGCTGCTGCGGCTGTTGTTGTTGCAAGTAACTTAAGCATTTTACTAGCCAAACAACAACAATTTTTATAATTATTATGTCTGTCTATCTGTCTGTTCGTCCGTCTGGAAGGCTGGCTGGCTGCTTGTTTGCCTCCTTTGTGGCAGTCATCTCTGCGTGTCTATCTCTCTGTGAGTGTGCGTGTGTGTATGAGTGTGTGTGTGTGTGTTTGGCAATCTCTCTCGCTCCGTGTGCTTATCACAACTACATGCCACAAGTCATCACCAATGCCACAAGTCATAGCCATGCGGCAACAGCCACCAATGTAAGCAGCAGAAATTGCAGTACATCCAGTACACTAACAACAACAACAGCAACGGCCAGCAGCCAGATGGTAGACAATGTCATGGTGGTTTCCCTCCCACTCTCTACCTCTCTCGCACATTCCCTCCACGGGACCCTCACACGCCTCGATGCCATTTGGCGTTGGCGGTGTGGTTTTTAGTTTTCCATCGTCGTGCCATTGTTTTTTCTTATTTGTTACAGTTTATTCGGGTTATCATCGTTAGTCAAAAGTTTTAATTACACTCCCGTCGGTGTGTAACAATGCCACCAGATAGAAAGGTTTCCAATTTCAACCGTTCTTCTTTTTACAGATTTTTCTATTCGGATCGACATAGAGCTGTGGCAATCCAAACGACTGAACCGGTTTTGTAGCCGGATGTTTATTGCACTAATGTTGAATTTTACACCCCACAAAAATAGCTTCTGTAGTATATTGTCCCAAATATATATGTATCTATATATATAAAGAAGAATGTGTGTTTGTTTGTTTGTTTGTTTGTTGGTTTGTTTGTTTGTTGGTTTGTTGGTTTGTTTGTACCGTATAGACGCCTAAACGGCTGAACCGATCTTCTTGAAATTTTCACAGAATGTACATGTGTGGGGCATGGTGAAAATAGGGTACTTGAATTTTCGATATATGAAGTGGGCGTGGCCACGCCCTCATAAGACAAATTTTAAAATTAAGATATCTAGCACAATTTGTTAGTGAGAGTGCTGCAATTTTGTACATATGTATCTGGTGGCAGTCTACGTGATTGGTCCAAAAATGGGCGGGATCGGACAAATGGGCGTGGCCCCGCCCATATAAGCCAAATTTTGAATTTGAGATATCTTGCACAATTTGTTAGCGAGAGAACTGTAATTTTGTTTATATATATCTGGAGGCAGTCTACGTGATCGGTCCAAAAATGGGCGGGGTCAGACTAATGGGCGTGGCCCCGCCCCATTAAGCTAAATTTTGAAATCGAGATATCTTGCACAATTTGTTAGCAAGAGAGCTGTAATTTTGTGTATATATATCTGTTGGCGACCTTCGTGATTGGTCCAAAAATGGGCGGGGTCGGACTAATGGGCGTGGCCCCGCCCTTTAAGCCACATTTTGAAATCGAGATATCTGACACAATTTGTTAGCGAGAGAGCTGTAATTTTGTGCATATGTATCTGGTGGCACTCTACGTGATTGGTTCAAAAATGGACGGAATCGGACCAATGGGCGTGGCCCCGCCCATATAAGCCAAGTTTTTAATTTGAGATATCTTGCACAATTTGTTAGCGAGAGAGCTGTAATTTGGGGTAAATATATCTGTTGGCGACCTACGTGATTGGTCCAAAAAGGGGCGGAATCAGACGAATGGGCGTGGCCCCGCCCATATAAGCCTAATTTTGAAATTGAGATATCTTGCACAATTTTTTAACTAGAGTGCTGTAATGTTGTACATATGTATCTGGTGGCAGTATACGTGATTGGTCCAAAAATGGGCGTGATCGGACCAATGGGCGTGGCCCCGCCCATAAAAGCCAAATTTTGAATTTGAGATATCTTGCACAATTTGTTAGCGAGAGAGCTGTAATTTTGTTTATATATATCTGTTGGCGACTTATGTGATTGGTCCAAAAATAGGCGGGGTCGGACTACTGGGCGTTGCTCCGCCCCTTTAAGTAAAATTTTGAAATCTAGATATCTTGCACAATTTGTTAGCGAGAGTGCTGTAATTTTGTGCCATGTATCTGGTGGTAGTCTTCGTGATTTGTCCAAATATAGGCGGAATTGGACGAATGGGCGTGGCACCGCCCATATAAGCCAAATTTTGAAATTGACTTATGTTGCACAATTTGTTAGCGAGAGTGCTGTAGTTTTGTGGATATGTATCTGGTGGTAGTCTACGTGATTGGTCCAAAAATGGGCTGAAACGGACGAATGGGCGTGGCCCCGTCCATATAAGCCAAATTTTGAAATTGAATTAACTTGCACAATTTGTTAGCGAGAGTGCTGTAATTTTGTGCATATGTATCTGGTTCCTGTTTACATGATTGGTTTATAAATGTGCGGAAACGGACAAACGGGCGTGGCACCGCCCATATAAGCCAAATTTTGAAATTTAGATACTTTTCACAATTCATAAGAGAGTGTTGTAATTCTGTGTATATGTATCTATTGGTAGTATACGTGATTGGTTCAAAAATGGGCGGGATCGGACCATTGGGCGTGGCCCCGCCCATATAAGTCAAATTTTTGAATTGAGATATCTTGCACAATTTGCTATCGAGAGTGCTGCAATGTTGTGTATATGTATCTGGTGGCATTCTACGTAATTGGTCCAAAAATGGGCGGGATATGACCAATGGGCGTGGCCCGCCCATATAAGCCAAATTTTGAAATTGATAGACCATGCACAATTTGTTAGCGATAGTGCTCTAATTTAGTGCATATGTATTGGGTGATAGCCTACGTGAATGGTCTAAAAAGTGGCGGTATCGGATCAATGGGCGTGGCCCCGCCCATATAAACCAAATTTTGAAATTGAGATATCTTGCACAATTTATTATCGAGAGTGCTGCAGTTTTGTTTATATGTATCTGATGACAGTCTACGTGATTGCTCCAAAAATGGGCGGGATCAGACCAATGGACATGGCACCGCATTTTGTTAGTGAGAGTGCTGTAATTTTGTGCATCTCATGCAGTCTACGTGATTAAACAAAAAAAGGGTGTGATTCATCCAATGGGCGTGGCCCCGCCCATATAAACATAATTTTGAAATTGAGATATCTTGCACAATTTGTTTAAATGAGCGCTGTATATTGTGTATATGTATCTGGTGGCAGTCTATGTGATTGGTCAGGAAATGGGACGGATCAAACGAATTGGCGTGGCCCCGCGTATATAAGCCAAATTTCGAAATTGAGACATATCTTTCACAATTTTTTAGCGAGAGTGCTGTAATTTTTTGAATATGCATTTGATGGAAGTCTACGTAATTGGTTAAAAAATGGACGGGATCGGACCAAATGGCGTGACCCTGCCCATATGAGCCATTTTTTGGAATATATCTCGAAAAATTTTTTAGAGAGAGTGCTGTTATTTTATGTATATGCATTTGATGGCGGTATTTGTGATTGATCCAAAAATGGACGGAATCGGAAATCTGAAGTCTGGGGCAACGAAGTGGACCGGGGCCAGCTAGTGTATAATATTTAACACACAAAAAAAGTATATGAAAGTACAGGGTTTTCCAATAAGAGTGATATGATTTGTTTAAAAAACACACTTATTGTTAAGGAAATTCAAAAGTTTTTTATTTAATGTGAAGTACAATTGATACAATTAGGTTCTAAATAAAACGTCAATCAAATGGCCTCCACGACTTCTTCTTCAGGAACGAATTCGACTTAACCAATTTTCGATCACTTTTTCCACTAAATCAAATCGTATGTCATGAATGACACGTTCAATATTGACTTGATAAGCTTGAAGAGAGTCTGGTTTATTTCGAAAGACCAATGACTTCAAATAACCCCACAAGAAAGAGTCTAATGGTGTTAAATAACAACTTCTTGGAGGCCGTTCAATATCAAAATTTCTTGAAATAATCGAATCTCCAAACTTTTTTCGCAACAATTCAATTGTTTCATTTGCTGTGTGGCACGAAGCCACAATCGGTCAATGGCAAAAAGATAGCTCTTAACGAGAGCTAAAATATTGTTCTTGGGTGTCAAGGTCGTAGGTCGACTGAAAAGTGTTTTTTTTTATTTAACAAAAATGGACTTAGCATTATTTTCAAATGTGAACGGAAAGTTTATTTTTGCTCTAGCTCCTTAACGGCACGTCGGATCGGGTATCAATCAATGGCAAAAGGATATCTCCTAATGAGAGCTAAAATATTGCTCACGGGTGTCAAGGTCGTAGGTCGACGGGAAAGTGTTTTTTTTTTAAATTTAAAAAAAAATGAACTTAGCGCACGAAAAGTTACAATTGGAGAACGATTATTTTGATAATAAAACTATATAATTTGTAAACGTTGTTCTTGCGTATATCTCTCCATGATGAAATTGTAAACACTACTGAATACAATGAAATACAAATGACAGATCATGACATATTACAAATGGCATAAACTTCACTTTAAAATCATATCATCTCTATTGGAAAACCCGTTTTTATTACTGTTTTGGATTTGTGAGTGTGCGACGAATATTCTGTGTAAATTTGAAGAAAACTCCTAATTTTTTTTTAAATTTTTTAAAAAAAAATCCATTATGTTCTCATTAAAACAAAGTAAATTTAGCAAAAATATCTTTCGAGACAATTACAAATTTCGTAAAACCCAAAAAGTCTTATTAATTTCAAATGCCCATACAATTTAAAAAAAATATATAGCGAGATCTTATTTTACCATTTTGCAACTGTTTGTAAACTTTTTAGCCAAAATTAAACTTCATAGGTCGATATTAAATATTTTGACCCATCTGTGATCATTTTCAGCATTTTTGTTTGGCAGGGGATTAATTAAGTTTTCCTGTACGTTCTGAATCCTTGTATAACCAATGTCAATGATCCTGCATACTCAAAATGGGTTTTCCGAAGATTTTAACAGCTATAATAGACAATTGTTTTGTTCCAAAATTTTCAATTTTCTTTTGTATTTGTAAATAAATTTTTGTGATGCCAACGACAGAGCAAACTTTTTTTGGTTAACAATCGGAAAGTTTGTGAAAATGAAAAATAAAACTTCCAGTTAAAATCCCTTCGTTAGACTAGCTGGAAGTTAATAAACTATTTTGTTAAAATATTTTAACGTCAATTGTGATATTGAGCGTTAAACTAATGTTTTTCATAATAATGTCTATAAAATTAACGGAAACCGGTTTTCTGCTTAACTAAAATTCGCCCTATTCACTTTCCTCTGTTCGGTTCGGTTCAGTTAGGTTGCATGTCAATGGAAAAAGCGCGAACTTTCATTACTTGTTTTGGTATTTATTTGGTGACAAAGATTTATCACCAAGACCAACTTCCATACCCCCTCGCTTCAGTCAGTCATTCACGCACTGTGGGGTTCGATTGTCTGCGAGTTTGCAAGCGTCAGCGCCCTCTATACGCCGGTTGAAAGTGAACAAAGAATCCGAGCCATCGACTGAGTGTGTATGTGTGCGAGTATTGTTTCATTTTAATTGAAAATTTCTTCATTTCACTCACCAACTATAAATTGCGAATAAGATAAAAACCACACTGAGTTGGTTCGTTATGAGGGGGTGTCGGACACTATTGCCTGGACAGAGGCGTGGGTTTGGGTAAATATATAAAGCAGGCTTTTTATTGTTATTCACAATCGCACAGTCACAGAGGCAACGACGGCGAACCGAGGACGTGAATACAAAACGGCAAATTTCTCTCTATCTGTGTGTTGTGTGTTTCGTTAAAGTTGCAACAATAACAATCACAAACAATAAAAACAACAATGACACAAACGGCAATAGCACTGGCCCGTTTAAACTCAAACTCCTAGACCTGGTCACCATATACACGTTGTTACGGCCCATTGTGCAACATTCTCACTGTGGTCAATAACCTACGCACAGTAGGTGTCATGTTCTTTATCCCAAACCATACTGTCAGCGTTTTATGAGTTTGTTCGTTTGTTTCTATCACTCGGAAAACATCGACAGATCGATTTTTCTTTTTTTTTTACAAATATAAGACGGCTATAGAATTACCGCATATACATTTTCCATCCGATGGATATAGATCCATAGTATGCTAAGTCGGAAAAAGTAGTTTTTCAGAAAAGGCGATCCAAGCTTTTTTAAATTTTTAAGGAATTACTCCTGTTCCTAATTGGGTGATGAGATACGTTTCTTGGAAGGACAAAGAACAAACACTGTTGAATATTGTCAGCACCTTAGAGCTTCTCTTTAATTGTTATAAGTATTTCTATGTTTTGTATTGGAAATGATTAATAAAATTAACTTAAGACCATAAAATTTAAATTGCAGGAATGAATTTTTAATTTCCCAGCTAACTTTATGAATGAATAGTAACGGGTTTTCCAACAAGAGGTGTTATTTTGAATCACCCGGTATTTCGGTAGCTGTAACTTTTGAAGCTTTTATTCTTTGGCATTTGACAAGTAGAAACTATGCCATTACTAAAAATGGAACGATACACGATTCAACAACGCATTGAAATTATTAAAATTCGAAAATCATCGAAAAATCATCTTGACTGATGTGGCCCATTTCCACCTCGGTGGCTACGTCAACAAGCAAAATTGTCGCATCTGGGGCTCGGAAAACCCAAGAAGTATTGTTGAGAAGCCTCTCCATCCTCAACGTGTGACTGTTTGGTGCGGTTTATAGTCCGGCGGGGTCATTGGACCTTACTTTTGAGGTTGGATCAACAGTTACGGTGAATGGATTGCGCTATCGAGAGATGATTAATGATTGTTTATGGTCGGAGTTGGATGGTATTGATCTGGACAACGTTTACTTTCAACAAGACGGCGCTACGTGGCACCCAAGCAACGAAACCATTGCTCTGTTACGGGAAAAGTTTCCGGACCGTGTTATCTCTCGAAGAGGTGATCACAATTGGCCACCGAGATCTTGTGATATAACACCTTGCGACTTCTTCCTTTGGGGCCACGTGAAAGATAAGGTCTACGCCAACAGCCAAGCGTCGATTCAAGACCTCAAAGATAGAATTCGTGAGGCTATTCGAGGACATAGGGCAGCCACTTTGCGATTTGGTTATGGAAAATGTCATGAAAAGGATATGGTCCTGTAAGTGTGTTCGTGGTGGCCATTTGGCTGATGTTGGTTTTCATTATTAACGGAATACCTTCCTCTTTATTATGAAACTAGCTGGCCCCGGTCCACTTCGTTGCCCCAGACTTCAGATTTCCGATTCCGTCCATTTTTGGATCAATCACAAATACCGCCATCAAATGCATATACATAAAATAACAGCACTCTCTCTAAAAAATTTTTCGAGATATATTCCAAAAAATGGCTCATATGGGCAGGGTCACGCCATTTGGTCCGATCCCGTCCATTTTTTAACCAATTACGTAGACTTCCATCAAATGCATATTCAAAAAATTACAGCACTCTCGCTAAAAAATTGTGAAAGATATGTCTCAATTTCGAAATTTGGCTTATATACGCGGGGCCACGCCAATTCGTTTGATCCGTCCCATTTCCTGACCAATCACATAGACTGCCACCAGATACATATACACAATATACAGCGCTCATTTAAACAAATTGTGCAAGATATCTCAATTTCAAAATTATGTTTATATGGGCGGGGCCACGCCCATTGGATGAATCACACCCTTTTTTTGTTTAATCACGTAGACTGCATGAGATGCACAAAATTACAGCACTCTCACTAACAAAATGCGGTGCCATGTCCATTGGTCTGATCCCGCCCATTTTTGGAGCAATCACGTAGACTGTCATCAGATACATATAAACAAAACTGCAGCACTCTCGATAATAAATTGTGCAAGATATCTCAATTTCAAAATTTGGTTTATATGGGCGGGGCCACGCCCATTGATCCGATACCGCCACTTTTTAGACCATTCACGTAGGCTATCACCCAATACATATGCACTAAATTAGAGCACTATCGCTAACAAATTGTGCATGGTCTATCAATTTCAAAATTTGGCTTATATGGGCGGGCCACGCCCATTGGTCATATCCCGCCCATTTTTGGACCAATTACGTAGAATGCCACCAGATACATATACACAACATTGCAGCACTCTCGATAGCAAATTGTGCAAGATATCTCAATTCAAAAATTTGACTTATATGGGCGGGGCCACGCCCAATGGTCCGATCCCGCCCATTTTTGAACCAATCACGTATACTACCAATAGATACATATACACAGAATTACAACACTCTCTTATGAATTGTGAAAAGTATCTAAATTTCAAAATTTGGCTTATATGGGCGGTGCCACGCCCGTTTGTCCGTTTCCGCACATTTATAAACCAATCATGTAAACAGGAACCAGATACATATGCACAAAATTACAGCACTCTCGCTAACAAATTGTGCAAGTTAATTCAATTTCAAAATTTGGCTTATATGGACGGGGCCACGCCCATTCGTCCGTTTCAGCCCATTTTTGGACCAATCACGTAGACTACCACCAGATACATATCCACAAAACTACAGCACTCTCGCTAACAAATTGTGCAACATAAGTCAATTTCAAAATTTGGCTTATATGGGCGGTGCCACGCCCATTCGTCCAATTCCGCCTATATTTGGACAAATCACGAAGACTACCACCAGATACATGGCACAAAATTACAGCACTCTCGCTAACAAATTGTGCAAGATATCTAGATTTCAAAATTTTACTTAAAGGGGCGGAGCAACGCCCAGTAGTCCGACCCCGCCTATTTTTGGACCAATCACATAAGTCGCCAACAGATATATATAAACAAAATTACAGCTCTCTCGCTAACAAATTGTGCAAGATATCTCAAATTCAAAATTTGGCTTTTATGGGCGGGGCCACGCCCATTGGTCCGATCACGCCCATTTTTGGACCAATCACGTATACTGCCACCAGATACATATGTACAACATTACAGCACTCTAGTTAAAAAATTGTGCAAGATATCTCAATTTCAAAATTAGGCTTATATGGGCGGGGCCACGCCCATTCGTCTGATTCCGCCCCTTTTTGGACCAATCACGTAGGTCGCCAACAGATATATTTACCCCAAATTACAGCTCTCTCGCTAACAAATTGTGCAAGATATCTCAAATTAAAAACTTGGCTTATATGGGCGGGGCCACGCCCATTGGTCCGATTCCGTCCATTTTTGAACCAATCACGTAGAGTGCCACCAGATACATATGCACAAAATTACAGCTCTCTCGCTAACAAATTGTGTCAGATATCTCGATTTCAAAATGTGGCTTAAAGGGCGGGGCCACGCCCATTAGTCCGACCCCGCCCATTTTTGGACCAATCACGAAGGTCGCCAACAGATATATATACACAAAATTACAGCTCTCTTGCTAACAAATTGTGCAAGATATCTCGATTTCAAAATTTAGCTTAATGGGGCGGGGCCACGCCCATTAGTCTGACCCCGCCCATTTTTGGACCGATCACGTAGACTGCCTCCAGATATATATAAACAAAATTACAGTTCTCTCGCTAACAAATTGTGCAAGATATCTCAAATTCAAAATTTGGCTTATATGGGCGGGGCCACGCCCATTTGTCCGATCCCGCCCATTTTTGGACCAATCACGTAGACTGCCACCAGATACATATGTACAAAATTGCAGCACTCTCACTAACAAATTGTGCTAGATATCTTAATTTTAAAATTTGTCTTATGAGGGCGTGGCCACGCCCACTTCATATATCGAAAATTCAAGTACCCTATTTTCACCATGCCCCACACATGTACATTCTGTGAAAATTTCAAGAAGATCGGTTCAGCCGTTTAGGCGTCTATACGGTACAAACAAACCAACAAACCAACAAACAAACAAACCAACAAACAAACAAACAAACAAACACACATTCTTCTTTATATATATAGATAGATAGATAAACATCCGATCATTTATCTCAAAAAATTGCATTTTTCTTTGAATACCAAAATAACACCTCTTGTTGGAAAACCCTTTATAAGAGATTTAGAGTTAGAATAATTATCTGCACAATATGCGATATTGGTTAGACGGACACTTCCGTTTAGAATGCATACTTACATATGTAGTGTGACAGAACAATCTTGAATTGAAAATAATAATAATGTCCCCACTGTGCGTGGTTGCCTTTAGAATATACATACGTAGTACAGTGAAAAGTTTTAAGCTAACGATTAATGATAATAAACAGATTATTTTACCCAATTGATGTTTACCAATCTCTAGTGCAATCTAATATCACTATGCAACAAATTCCAAATTCAACGTTGCAATCATTGGAATATCTTTCGCCAATCCCAAAGTGGTTTGCTGAGAGTGCTGCCGCCCACCCTAATATTGTTACCAAGGTTACATAAACAGAATAAAAAAAACAGTTTCATAATGGATATTTCTTACCTACTTCGGGCCTCTTATCTTTTCTTATCGAAATTTACATTTAAATTGAGTGACTCAAGTTTCTAAAGCATTCAAACCATTTTACATTCAGAGATTTAGCAAATTACTCCGGTTGAAACGATTTTTGGGTCTGACTTCTAAGTGTAAAATTTTGCTTTCTTTTTTGTTACTAATAAAGGGAAAAATATTTGTTTTCAGTCAGAATTAATTCGGTTGAAGACCAGATGTCTGCCTATTGCAAAAATGTAATAGAAACAAATACAACAATTGTTAGAGATTTTAACTGCTTGGTCGAATTGACTGCAGTTTCGATAGACACCACTCTATCATCTTCAATTCAACAGCAATAATGTATGTCTTGAACTTAAATCAGCTGAAATACTAACCAAACCCGTATTTTGCCGAACTAAGTCAACATACTAAAATTCTCATAAGCGCTGTAAAAATGTTATTTTATATCCGATCAGTATGAAATTTGGCAGAAAGAGGTTTCCTATTATTTGAATGAACACTGTTAAATTTGGAAGAAATCGGTTCAGATTTAGATATAGCCCCCATATATACGTTACCCCCGATTTGAAGTGTAAGCGCTGTAAAAATGTTATTTTATATCCGATCAGTATGAAATTCGGCAGAAAGAGGTTTCCTATTATTTGAATGAACACTGTTAAATTTGGAAGAAATCGGTTCAGATTTAGATATAGCCCCCATATAAACGATACCCCGATTTCACATGTAAGCGCTGTAAAAATTTTATTTTATATCCGATCAGTGCGAATTTTGGCAAAAAGAGGTTTCCTTCTACATGAATAAATACTGCCAAATTCGGAGAAAATCGGTTCAGATTTAGATATAGCCCCATATATATGTTACCCCCGATTCGACATGTAAGCGCTGTAGAGATTGTATTTTATATCCGATCAGTACGAAATTCGACAGAAAGTTGTCTTTTTACATGAATGAGTATTCAGGGAAAATTGGTTCAGATTTATATATAACATCCGTACATATGTTCCTCCTGATTTGGTATCAAAGCGCTATAGAAGTTGTACTTTACTTCCGATCATTAAAATTTTCCAGAAATATGTTTCTCAATTTAGGAACGAATATTACTTAATTTAGCGATTATCGGTTCAGAATTAGATAATATGTTTCTACCCATTTACCAATTATTCCAAATTATTATCGCAATGACCCTTATCGCATTATTAGGGAGGTGTAGGGTATTATATAGTCGGCCCCGCCCGACTTTCTGCCTTTCCTTACTGGTTAATTCGGTTGAAGACCATATGTTTCAGTTACTCTCTGTCTTTTGCAAAAATTTAATAGAAACAAATATTTTTTGGCAAAGTTTGTTTTTTTTAGAAATTAGAAAAAAAATAATGGTTTCAAGAGAAGGGACTTGTTTCCTCGATACAAAATTTACCATTTTGCGCAAAAAGTTAACGGTTTATTACTTCGTTTGCTGCACATACAAACACTTCAAATTTGGTACAGTGTAATGGCACCTAAAGTCCCGTAAAAAATGGGCGGTATTGCCGCACCCCTTTTCGTACCTCCCAAACAAAATGGCCAAAATAAAAATATAAAAAATATTTTTTTTGAATTTCCCTTATTTTTACAATATGGGTCATAATTTATAAATGTAGCCATAGATTGTTTCATATAGGCATAGCTTTGTTCGTCGGGAGCTAGCTTTCAAAAAATTTAATAAAAAAATTTTGACGATATTTTAAAATATCCTGCCAGCAAAAAACTATGTTGTTGAAAAAAGATATTTTTTCTAATTGTTTTAACGACAGTTACTAAACCAGTATTTCTACGTGAAAGTGATATTCCTAACATTTTTGGACTTGCACACATCATTTCATCCATTCTCCAATTTGCTAACTTGACTACGAACTGTGAAATTCCAAAGTAGCAGCCTTCACCTTCGTACCAGAGTAAGGGCATCAATATTACGAGTAACAGCTCTCGTGCAAGAAACTACTTTCCTTCGATAAGCACAATTACACATTTCTTCGGAGGACATTTGTGGCGACATCACACACATTTTTCATACTCTTTAGCCCACCCTCGCATTCGAGATAGTTATCTTTGTGACAAACTTATGGCTTACAGGCCTCTTTTATTGCACTCATCCAAATGATGGTGGTGGGAGTGAACGAGAGGACGTCTTTGTTGCTGCCACTGGTGGCGGTGGCTCGCGTCTAGCATTGTTGCTGATGGCTCCGCTGTTACTGCCGCCGCCGCCTTTATTGTTCCCTCCAATTGTAAGTCGAGTTACGAGCCTCGTTGTCCTGTTATGGCCAACTTTTAGATTCTTAAAATCATTGTAGCACATTGGCTGACTGACTGACTGGCAGTAGTTCTTTTTGGTCATTATGGCATTGTCTTCAGTTTTGCCCCGGCCGTTGATTGTGATTCCCTTTTGTTGCGCTGGCCCCGAACAACAAATAATTCCATTGTCATTGTCCTGCTGTTGCCGGTCGTTGATGTTGCTGATGTTGCTGCTCTCTCGCAGGACAATTGGTCAAGTCGGGTCGGGTCGAATGATTGTGGAAAGAATAAACGAATGAAAGAATGAATGAATGCATGAATGGCCGTCTGCTGTTGGGAATGGGCGGTCGGTTCAGCAGTCCGTTCAACGGCAACTGGCAATTGTTATTATTATGTAGGAACTTTAAGTGAAGCCAACAGGCGGCGAATGTTAAGCAATTTGTGGCACAACACAAATAAATTGTCCATATTGTGGTCGTGTACTCTTTAATCGTGGAAAATGGACGACCCATAAGTGATAACACCAATGACGACTACGCGGCCAAGGATGAGGATGGGAATGGGGATAAGAGAACGACAACGGCAACAATGACAGAGAGAGAGGGCGAAGGCAACAATCCTAACCAAATGAAGTGATGGCGTTGAAATAAAGGATGATTACAGAGTTGAGCCTCGGTGACTATGATTTCTGACACAAATGGTTTCAATGCGATCTGGTTAAATTGGGTTTGGTCATCATCATCATTAATATCATCACCATCACCAAAGCCGCAGTCGTTGTCATAGTCGAAGTCGTAGCACTAGCCGTTGTCATTGTAGTCATTGCTGTTTATATGATTGTTGTTGTTGTTGGTGGTCATATCCTTTTTGTAGTTTTTATTGTTTCCGTTTAACATTTATACACAACCAACAGCCCGAGCAACAGCCATCAGTTATAATTATGAACGGGTTGAAATGTTTGCCGGTTGCCTGTTTGACTCTCTGACTCTTCGTTCCATTGGCCTCCTCATTTCACTCGCCCACTTGTTCCCTACGCGCTCTGTTGCTCCACTCACACCTCCTCTGTGGTTTGGAGCATAATGGCCACAAAAAGATTTATGAGTTTCCATATTGAAGTGGAGTTGTTGCTCAGTGTACCGTATACAGTGGATCTTTATGTCCAACATAGATTTAGTCCAGAGATTAACTCTTGCTGGATGAGAAAAAAAATTAAATGTCAAGGGTAAACGAAAGTGCCTTCTCCAACTATCCAGGCCATGCTCAGGGCCGGAGGGGAACCAACACAAGGATTAGTTTTTAGCCATTGAGAGAAATTAATTTCTTTATTTTTGTTATCATGACTTGTACATCACTCTGTTTCTCATCCTCTCTTTGTGTTCGTCTCTTTTTAGGTGTACAGCATGTCTACTCCCAAATCGAGCCGGGGCAATGGCAGTGTTTTCGGAGGCGCCAGTACTGGTACCGGTGGTGGTAGCAATACTGGAGGCAAAGACAAGATGCGTCGTATTCCCAACGTCCAACCAGGCACCATGGAATGCGAGCAGCTCATCAAGGAGGGTACCTATGGGCGCATATATGCCGGTAAACTGGGGGACTCCTGTGATGTCCTGATCAAGACCGTTGTCGATGGAGCTTCTTTGACTCAGGTGGCGTGTTTGCTGCAAGACGCCTCAATGCTTATAGGAGTGGGGCATCAAAATATTATGGCGCCCATGTTGGCCAATACTGAGTTGCCAGGGCCACCTGAAATAGCCTATCCCTATCCGTGCAAGGGGAATTTGAAAATGTAGGTCCAACAAACTGTAATCTCTATATATAATATCTACAAGTAATCATCATCTCGTTTTCTCTTTAGCTTCCTACAAAAGACACGAGAAATGAATACTCCGCTGAGCACCAGACAGTTGGTGGAATTTGGTTTGCATGTCACTAAAGGATTGGCCCATCTGCACTCGGTGGGCATCATACACAGAGATATAGCCACCAGGAATTGCTAGTAAGTCCAACATATTGTTGATTTGCAATTCTTTAGCCGTTGCTTCTGAACCGTTCTTTATTTGGTATTAATTCATGATTCTTTTCAGTTTGGACTCAGATTCCTATGTAAAAATATGTGATAATGCCTTATCACGTGATCTTTTTCCTGACGATTATCATTGTTTGTGTGACAATGAAAATCGTCCGCTCAAATGGATGGCTTTGGAGTCTTTGCAACAGAAGAATTTCTACAATCAACAGACGGATATCTGGAGTTTGGGTGTCCTGTTTTGGGAATTGGCCACTTTGGCCCTTACTCCGTTCGAGGAAGTGGATATCTTCGAATTGACACCATATCTGGGCGATGGCTTTCGTCTAGCGCAACCTATCAATTGTCCAGATGAATTGTGAGTGCAACTTACGTATTTGTTAAAATATATTATTTTGTTTTTTTATTATTTGTTCATCACTTTTTGCTGTTTTTTAACTTAAATAAAGCACATTACTTTAAATTACACTTTTTTTGTTTTTATTTAAGATTATTATTTGAACTTACGATAGCACCAAGGATGATCTCATCGTAGTATATGGAAATCTTTTCTGTTCATTTGATGTTCAACACCAACAATATTTTAAAAATATCATATTCCAAACATTTTTGAAAAAAAAAATGTTCAAAGATAAAATTTATTTTGCAACAAGAAACTTTTCGTTCCTTTTTTTATTTTGGTCAGATGGCAGAACTAATCTGTAGAAAAATTTAGTTTTTTAAGCAATTTCCAATTTTTTCTAACTATTAGCACTATTTTTCAATTGCCCCATATTTTTGGGTATAATTTACATCAAACATTTTTTTCGACTAGCAGAATCGATTGTTATTTGCCTCGTTTTAAAATTTCAATCATTAATTTTTAGTCAACTACTGCGTTTTTTACTTCTTTATGTTACTGCTCGAAAAATTAAAAATATGGTCGAATGATTTTAGCAGAATCAAAAAACTACACTGAAAAAAAATTTGTCATAAAATTAAAGAAATGCTCCAAAGACGTCCTTAGTCTTCAAAATAAGTACATTTTGTACTTAAAATTAAGAAAATTTACTTTAAATTAAGTAAATTACTTAATATTATTGAAATTATTTATATTTTAAGTACAAAATGTACTTATTTTAAAAACTAATGACGTCTTTGGAGCATTTCTTTAATTTTATGACAAATTTTTTTCACTGTACGTAGGTTTTGTTTTGACTAAATAAATATTGAAAGAAAATTGGGAAATTTTTGACATAAGTTTGGTGAAAATTGCGGATGGGACATACGAGTATATAAGTATATCCCAGAGGGCGTGTGTTAAGAAATTCACATTTATTTTTCAACTGTTCCACTATTTCCTCCATATTTCCCATATTTGGCTTGTTTCGGAGAAAACGTAGATCAAAGGATTCCTTACTTCTTCGAGAAATCAATAATTTAGGATATATTGCGTTTTTATGAAATTCAGCATTAGTTTTCAACTGTTCCCATTAAAGTTATATTTAACCTGCGCAGTGGTCCTTCGCCACCGGTTAAAAGTCATTGACTCTATACCACATGGTTCAGAAGTTACAGTCGTTTGAAATTCGGTATACTATTTTTACACAAAATTGAAGGAAATGAAAGTGGTTTGTAAGTCAGCGCGAGGTCCTCTATCATATGTCAAAATATTATGAATGTCCAATAACATTTTGTAAAAATATTATTTAAAATCAATTTTTGAAATTTCAAAAAAATTAGAATGACTTGTATTTTTATAAGTTTTTGAGGAATTGAAGTAGACGTTTCAAGCTTTCGTTTAAGGTATCACTTGTGACAATATCTCCATTTTTTTAGAAAATACAGTCATTTTAAAATCACAAAAATTTCGTCGCCTAAAAGTATGCTACGCTGATAAACTTGAAAAATTATACCCATTTTAAAAAGTCTTTAACTTCTAAACTAATTGAGATATCGTCACATGCGATACCTTAAAATAAAGTTTGAAACGTCTACTTCAATTCCTCCAAAATTTATAACTGTAAAAGTAATTCTCATTTTTTTGCAATTTCAAAAATGGATTTTCAAATTTAACGAAAAGTTCTTGGATTTTCATAATGTTTCAGCATATGATGCGCTGATTTACAAACCGCTTTAATTTTCTTCCAGAACCTAATATTTCGTGAAAAATCTCAATTTTATAAAAGAATTATAGTGATTTAAAATGCTGATAAATTCTAAAATAATAGGAGTATTTTGTCAGATGTTACTGCAAATGAAAGTTCTGAACGTATATTTGATGTGTAATATAATTTTCGGCTAATTCTTTTCCTAAAAAGTTATTAATTGATTATAATGTCGAAACTGTCGAGAAAATTCAATAATTTTGATAAATGCATATCTTTATAGCATTAGCCGAAAATTACAGAAGACTTGAGTAGACGTTCAGATCTTTCTATTAAGATATCACTTGAAGCTGTACTTCAGTTAGTTCAGAAGTTATTGACATTTTAAAATTGGTATGAAATGTATTCTAAAAAAGGGAATTTTTTATGAAATATTGGATTCTGGAAGAAAATCTGTGGTGATTTTAGATCAGTGTAACGTGCTCTATCGTATGCCAGAATTTTATCAAAATCCACGTCCTATCGATTTGCTCAAAAATGGTAGGCTATCTATCCCCTTCACTTAAAATTTACCATAAAAAACGAAGTTTGGAATTTCGAAAGGAGTCATGTACCAATCGATAATACTCGTCGAGAGATACTGATTGAGGTACATTTTGGCTCATATTGGGTTAAAACATGGTCAGTACGGAAAAATTCAGTGAAAAACTTACATAGATAGAACATGATTTATCATAAATTATAAGACATATACGAGGGCCGAGTTCAATTGCGTTTTAAGTAGATGTTTCAAGCTTTCGGCTAGGGTATACATTTTAACGATATCTCAATTGGTTTAAAAGTTACACCCATTTTAAAATCGGTATAATTTTACGCGAAACACACTTTTAGGATGTATATGGCTTTTAAAGTATTTGAAATACGGTAACCAATGATACCTCAAACGAAAGGCCATATCGTATATTTGAAGTCGACTGTTATATGCGGGAAATTCTTTTGACATAAAAGTATATTTTTAGCGAAATTGTATAATGTTCAATACAAATAAAATGTTTTATACAAATTATTGGCAGCTTATTGTGCCATGCATCAAGTAGTCGTTCAGATCGTTCAATTGTCGTATCATTAGTGGCGCTATCCTACTTAATTCAGAAGTTACAGTCGTTTGAAATTCGGTATAATAGTTTTATACATAAGAGAATTTCTTACTAAGTATTAGGTTCTTGAAGGAAATGAAAAAGGTTTGTAAGTCAGCGAAAGATCCTCTATCATATGTCAAAATACTATGAATATCCAATAACATTTTTTAAAAATATTATTTAAAATCCATTTTTAAAATTTTACACAAATGAGAATTACTTATACAGTTATAAGTTTTGGAGGAATTGAAGTAGAAGTTTCAAGCTTTCGTTTAAGGTATCACTTGTGACGATATCTATATTTTTGAGAAGATACAGTAATTTTAAAATCATATAAATTTTGTCGCCTAAAAGTATGCTACGCTGATAAACTTGAAAAATTGTACCATTTTAAAAAGTTGATAACTTCTAAACTAATTGAGATACCTTAAAAGAAAAGTGAAGCGTCTACTTCAATTCCTCCAAAATCTATAACTGTATAAGTAACTAGCTGACCCGGTGCGCTTCGCTGCCCTCAAAGTGCATTTCAGTGAAATAGAACCATATGATATGTTGACACTCTTGATATTATGGAAGTGTTTTCGTATTGTCATTCATATTGCACTTAAATGCACAAATTTCGTGTAGTGCAATACCCTTTGGGGCATATAGATTGCTGTGAAATACAGCCATACCATTTAGTGCAATAATTCTATCAGTATTTATTTCTATATAGCGATGCCGCATGCGCGTAGTCACGCCCGCTTATCCGATATTTCCCAATTTTGTTGAGTCACGTGCTAACTTTGAAGGCACTTGAATACTAAACACACTTGGTCAATCGTCAATCTAGATATAATGGTCTCCAGTTATTTCGTTTTTAGCAAGCGTGTCGTATGCACAGATACTTCTACTGATCAGCTTTTTAATCAAGACGATGAGTGCAACGCCTCTCTATACTTCGTTTTGATTACTTTGTCCATCGACACTATTTTCAAGCAAATTTTCAAAACTGTCCTGCAATGATATTGTATTGATATTGGTTGTGTGGGCGGCGCCACGCCCTTATCACTCTCTTTTGCAAAGATATCGCTGCAATACTATTTCAAATATTGCGTTCTACATTTCTATTTATACTCGTATGGTGGTGTCATGCCAACTGGTTCAATCGTTCCTGTTTGTAGCTCCATCACCCCTATTGGTACCAAGTCCAGACAGCTAAACTTCGAAACCATGGCTGAAATAGTTGTCGAAATATTGAATTTTGAACCAATTCACACCAATTTTTACAGGCTAGCTGCAATAGCCCTCATCATGTTTCACTGTTACTATCACGCCAGTTTCTTGCTCCAGCACTCGATCTGGTTCCACATACCAAAATTCGAGAATTTCGGTCCAATAGCAATCAAAATATTGCACTTCTGAATTTCTAGTAGAGTGGGTGGTACCACGCCTACTGTCACAATCACACCTGTTTCTGGCTCCAACACGCGAACTGCTACCAAGGCACAAATACTAAATATCGGCGATCTTACTGCAATAGTACTCAAAATATAGTATTTGTAAATTTCAGGTTGTGTAGGCGTGGCACTGCTACCCACTATAACTGTCACACCAGTCTATCGTTCCATCACGCATACTGCTACCAATGTCACATATACGAAATTTGTAAACTCTTACCGCAATAATACTCGTAATATAGTATTTTTAAATTTCAGGTTGGGTGGTCGATGTCACGCCCACTAACACTATCACCCTAGCTTTCAGCTACATAACGCGTACTGGCACCAAGGTCGCACATACCCAATTTTGAGAATCTTGCTACTATAGTATTCGAAATATTTCATATTTGAATTTAAGGTTGTGTGGGCGGTGCCACGCCCACTCTCACTGTTTCCCCGTTTTTCGTCCTGTGACGCGTACTGGTACCAGGGTCACACATACTAAATTTCGAGAATTTTACTGCAATAGTACTCGAAATATTTCATATTTGAATATTAGGTTGTGTGGGCGGTGCCACGCCCACTGGCACTATCACCCCAGTTTTCACCTACATGACGCGTAATGACACCAAGGTCACACATACCCAATTTCGAGAATTTTGCTCCAATAGTATTCGACATATTTCATATTTTAATTTTAGGTTGTATGGGCGGTGCCACGCCCACTATCACACCGGTTTTTGCTCCATTATGTGTACTGGTACCAAGGTCACATATATCGAATTTGGAGTATTTTTAACCAATAGTACCCAAGATATTCCACTTTTAAATTTTACGTTGCATGGGCGGTGCCACGCCCCTTTGTCCAATCAAAACCGAATTTAGCTACAAACCTTCCACACACCAAAAGATATTATCATGCAAAAATTCAACAAAAACTGTTCAGCCGTCCATCGCGTACCAACGAACGCCATTTCATTTATATATATATAGATTATAATTATATTGAAATTTCAAAAATGGATTTTAAATAATATTTTTACAAAATGTTATTGGATATTCATAATATTTTGACATATGATAGAGGACCTCGCGCTTATTTGCGAACCACTTTCATATGTTTCGAGAACGTAATATTTAATGAAAAATTCCCTTCTGTTTAATACCGAATTTCAAACGACTGTAACTTCTGAACTATGTGGTATAGCGCCACAAATGATACGTTAATTGAACGATCTAAACGTCTACTCGATGCCTGGCACAATAAGCTACCAAAACTTTGCATAAAAGATCTAAACAAAATATTACAATTATCGAACATTTTATAATTTCACTAAAAATATACTTTTATGTCTAAAGAATTTCCCGCAAATAACAGTCGACTTCAAATATACGTTCTGTCCTTTCGTAGGAGGTATCGTCAAAATGTATACCCTAACCGAAAGCTTGAAACGTCTACTTAAAACTCAGTTCAACTCGGCCCTCCTATATGTCCTATAATTTTTGATACATCATTTTCGATCTATGTAAGTTTTTCACTGAATTTTTCCATACTGACCATGTTTTAACTCAATATGAGCCAAAATGTACCTCAATCAGTTTCTCTCGACGAGTATTATCGATTGGTATATGACTCGTTGCGAAATTCCAAACTTCGATTTTTAAGATCATTTTTGAGAAAAGGGAAAATCGAAAGGTCTTCGATTTTGATTAAATACTGGCATATGATAGAGCACGTCGCACTGATCTAAAATCACAACCGATTTTCTTCCATAATCCAATATTTCATGAAAAATTCTCTTTTTTAAAAAACAATTCATACCAATTTTTAAATGTCAATAACTTCTGAACTAACTGAAGTACAGTCTCAAGTGATACCTTAATAGAAAGATCTGAACGTCTACTCAAGTCTACTGCAATTTTCGGCTAATGCTATTGGATTAAAGATATGCATTTATCGAAATAATTGAATTTTCTCGAGAGTTTCGACATTACATATAATCAATTAATAAGTTTTTGCGAAAAAAAATAGCGAAAGATTTTATTACATATCAAACATACGTTCAGACCTTTCATTTGTAAAAATACCCCTATTATTTTAGAATTTATCCGCATTTCAAAATCAGTATAATTCTTTTATAAAATTGAGAATTTTTCACGAAATATTCGGTTCTCGAAGACAATTAAAGCGGTTTCTGAATCAGCGCAAGGTTATATCATATGCCGAAATATTATGCAAATCCAAGAACTTTTCGTAAAATCTGAAAATCGATTTTTGAAATTTCAAAAAAATTAAAATTGCTTATATAACTATAAGTTTTGGAGGAATTGAATTAGACGTTTCAAGCTTTCGTTTAAGCTATAACTTGTAACGAAATCTCAATTAGTTTAGAAGTTAAATGTTTTTTAAAATCGGTATTTTTTTAATGATAATAAAAATGTTTGAAATTAAAAAAAAAATTAGAATGACTTGCATAGTTATAAGTTTTGGAGGAATTGAAGTAGAAGTTTCAAACTTTCGTTTATGGTATCGCATGTGACGATATCCAAACTAGATTAGAAGTTAAAGGCTTTTTAAAATGGGTATAATTTGTCAAGTTTATCAGCGTAGTTTTAGGCGACAAAATTTATATGATTTTAAAACTACTGTATCTTCTAAAAAAAATGGAGATATCGTCACAAATGATACCTTAAACGAAAGCTTGAAACGTCTACTTCAATTCCTCCAAAACTTATAACTGTATAAGTAATTATCATTTTTTTTAAATTTCAAAAATGGATTTTAAATATTTATATTTAATATTTAGTGAAAAATTCCCTTTTGTGTAAAAGTATTTTACCGAATTTCAAAAGACTGTAACTTCTGAACTAAGTGGTATAGCGCCACAAATTATACCTTACGTGAACGATATGACCGTCTACTTGATGCCTGGAACCATTAGCTGCTAATACTTTTGTATAAAAAAAAGATCTAAAATTATTATAATTATCGAAAATTTTAAAATATCACTAAACATATACTTTTACGTCAAAAGAATTTCCAGCAAATAGCAACAGACATCAAATAGACGCTTTGGACTTTCGTTCGAGGTATCATTGGTTACCGTATTTCAAATAGCTTAAAAGCCACATGTATCCTAAAAGTATGTTTCAAGGAAATTTATACCGATTTTAAAACGCCTGTAACTTCTAAACTAATTGCGATATCGTCAAAAGGTATACCCTAACCGAAAGCTTGAAACGTCTTCTTAAAACCCAATTGAACTCGGCCCTCCTGTATGTCTTATAATTTATGATAACTCATTTTCTATCTATGCAAGTTTTTCACTTAATTTTTCCATACTGACCATGTTTTAACCAAATATAAGCCAAAATGTACCTCAAACAGTTTCTTTCGACGAGTAATATCGATTGGTATATGACTCCTTTCGAAATTCCTGACTTCGATTTTTAGGGTCATTTTTGAGAGAAGGGGTTAGCCTTTCCATTTTTGCGAAAATCGAAAGGTCTTCGATTTTGATTAAATTCTGGCATATGATAGAGCACGCCGCACTGATCTAAAATCTTCACCGATTTTCTTCCAGAATCCAATATTTCATGAAAAATTCCCTTTTTTAGAAAACAATGCATACCAATTTAAAAATGTCAATAACTTCTGAACTTACTGGTGTACAGCTTCAAGTGATATCTTAGTAGAAAGATCTGGACGTCTATTCAAGTCTACTGCAATTTTCGGCTAATTCTATTGGATTTAAGATATGCATTTATCGAAATAATTGAATTTTTTCGACAGTTTCGACATTATAATCAATTAATAAGTTTTTGCGAAAAAAAAAAATCAGCGAAAGATTATATTACATATCAAACATACGTTCAGACCTTTCATTTGCTGTATCGTTTGTAAAAAATACCCCTATTATTTTAGAATTTATCCGCATTTCAAAATCAGTATAATTCTTTTATAAAATTGAGAATTTTTCACGAAATATTAGGCTCTCGAAGAAAATTAAAGCGGTTTCTGAATCAGCGCAAGGTCCTCTATCATATACCGAAATATTATGAAATTCCAAGAACTTTTCGTAAAATTTGAAAATCGATTTTTGAAATATTTCCACATATACCTTGCGCTGATTTACAAACCGCTTACGATTCCAGCGATAATCTAATATTTCATGAAAATTTTACTATTTTACAAAACTTTCTAAATTACTGTTTTTCCTACTTTTATAAAAAATTTTAAATCTGATCTTTTGAAACGCATTACTTGGGGCGCAGAAGCCAAATGTTGCGCCCGTGTTACCCACAATATATGAAAAATGAGTAGTTGGCAATGTCGAGGAAAAATTACTGAAGAAAAAATTTGCTCCAGTAATGCCAACTGCATGTCTGAAAACTTGAGTGAACAAATAAGAGTATAAATAATAACAAAATAATTTGGATTCTGCAAAAAAGTATTTATTTATTTTTTTTTTTTTTGAATTTACATTTTAAAATTGTAACACTTGGAAACTTCTTAACACAAATTAACTAATATATTGCAATAATTTAAATAATCAAAATAACGAACATGAAATGGGTAATACAATACTTTTAGTTATATCTCAAACACATTTCTTTAAAAAAATTCTATAATCATATCTCTTCTATTGTTCGTATCGCAACTGCCGATTATCGCCTCCGGTCTTCACATAATCTGATCGTTCGTGCAACGGTGTCCAGATTGATCCAAAATTTAACGCATTTGTGTACAAAATGCAGAACCAGTTGTGGTTCCTCTGCAGAACCCAGTCACATCTATACATGGTAGTCCATCTGGTCTTTTCCTTTTTAAATCATGATGTAAATTGGCTGCGATTTAACGCCGTTAGACTTTTTGGTAAAGTACAGTGAAAGACCGATGCTATGGCAACAATCCATTAAATATTCAGGCCCTTAAGGCAAGTATCGAGCAAATCATTTGTGAGAAAGAGACAGAAACCTGGTCTTGGGAAATTGTTACATGACGTCGCTGACGATTGTCAGAGGTGGAAAAATTGCGGACATTTTTTTAAATCAAAAGGGGTATTTTTTTGAAAAAATTTGGTTTTCGATTAATTTTCTTTGGAATTACCCTATGGCCACGTTAAAGCTTATATATTTCATATTGATTGTCACTTATAGTTCGGCTGCTTTCTTTAATGGAAATAATTCTTGAAAGCATTCATTACTCCACTGCATTCATTTGTGGAAATAATTGAGTAATGCCAAAGGAAATCGACCCAGTCCGAATTTCACAAAATTGTTACCAGTCAAACATAAACTGGGTTTGAATAAAATATTATAAAGTACGAGATATTAAATCATTCGGCCACTCCTTTTCAGCGTTATCGTTAGCACCATTCAGTCGAGCTGACAGACGGACGGACACTTATTAATTCATATTTTTTTAACCCATGGAGGATCCACGCTGATTTTTTTACATTTTGTGGTAAAATATGTGGGTAATTTTTAAAAATAAAACGAAATAAATTGAGGATATGCTTTTCAGGATAATCAAGGGTTACGGACGTTTTAGTAATTTTCATGTACTTAAAAGACAAAAATTAATTACTTAAATTAAATTCTAAGAGAGAATGTTAAATTCTTTCAAATGGTACCTATATCATTCAAATCTGTTCCGTTCAAAAGTTATGTAGACTTCAAAAAGGCCGTTATGAATTTGGACAATCGGTAAATGGTAGTAAGTCTGCATGGTCTTTTAATATACGCTTGTAAAATTTCATTGAAATCGGAAGGGTCAAATATTTAAATTGTAATTTTTGGGTCTTTTTATTTTGGAATTACCCAATTCTCAAAGCACTATTTCCTCGACTTTTTGTATTAATTTATTTTCCTTAATTTTCTGTTTACCTCAGTTACATTGCCTTTACGAATTTAGTCATTTATTCTCATTGATATATTCTTTACTATTCCTTTTATTCGTTACAGCTTTACTGTGATGTCCTGCTGTTGGCTGGTAGATCCGAAACAACGACCGTCCTTCCCACAATTAATTGCATATTTACAAGACTTCTACGAGGATTTAAGTATGTATATATAAGCAAACAAATTAACTACACAGGTTATGCCCAACTTCAAATCCAATTAAGAACCTAAGCAAGGACGGCTGGAATCCTCCTCATCCTCCTGAGCCTGCTATGTCGTCTCCTCGATGGCAGGGAAGTCCAACTAAGAAGCAAAAAATGTTAGATAGAAATATGTAAATAGTTAAGAACAAATTTAACACATACGAAAAATTATTGTTATTTAATGTAAATGCAAACTTTAAGAAAACAAACCCCCTTCTCCCCTCGAAAATCTAAACACAGTTAAAAAAGAAGAAAACATCTCAAAGGATAAACATAAGGCTAAACAAAGTTGTGTGAAACATTTAAGAAACCCAAGAACACTGCCCATCTATTGATTTTAAATGGTAAAAATGCACACAATTCTTAAGATACTGAAATCTACATTGGAGAAAAAAATCCGACACATAGGCTAGTTAAATAAAAAGATTTAAATGTTAAACACTAAAATGTATCCTTATTGTATCTCTTTCTCTCACTCACTCACCCAACCACTATGTACTTTAGTCCTGTCTCTAAATAAATATTTATATTCTCGTACCTATGTATGTACTTATGTATGTATGCATGCCGGAAGTTCTAAAAAGGAATGAACGAACCAAACCGAACTTATTGTAATGTAAAATTGTATAAAGGAAAACAAATAATCTTTGATGGAACTTTTCTTAATCAGTGTGTCAAGTCAATGGTCTTTTCTTTTAGTATATTCGCTCTCCATCACCATCACCCATAAATGTATCCATCCATCCTACTCACACATTCTAACCCCCTTGAATGTTCTTTACTTTGCATATCCTTAAGTGTATTCGTGTGGTATAATATCATGTACATATACATATATGAATGTACGGGTATGTACATATATGAACACACCTAACCAACAACAACAAACTAATGTACGTAAATATAAAAACAACCCAATAAATGAAGCAAAAAAAAAACAGAAAAATTGTGATTTTATGTGCGAGTCTGTTTAAAAGAAATCATTGATTACACTAGTTTACAAATAGTTTTTGAAGGAGGTCAAACATAATTATCATATCTAGATACATTACATGTATTTTAATAGTCACATTAGTGGAGTAGGGTATATCGTTCGTTCGTTGTGGCACAAGAGTATAACACATCGACGAAGTGACCTATGTAGTATGCCCTTAGGTGTATTTGGAGGAAACCCTATTTTTACCTTTGAAGTGATGTGAACTACTTGGGCGTTCCCAAAATTAGCCGAATTGACATATAGATGGCGGTAGTAGTTTGAAAAAATTAATTTCATGATAACAGGCAACCTTCTAGAACATATTTTTTAAATTTCAAGTCTCCACGTTGTTTATTTTTTTTATTGATCACTCAAAAGTAAACGATCTCAAGGAATTTGTAAACATGGACAAAATGGGTCACCGAAAGGTCTCAGTCCAACCAATATTAAAAAGAAGCTATATTCTACTTTGCGGTAGGTTGCTCCTTCGTTTACAACTTAACATACGGGGCTGTACGAGTTGCCAAGACGAACACCGCAGTGGGCGACCCATTTAGGTTCCCACACCAGAAATCGTTAAAAAATCCACAAAACGATGACCGTCGGTTGAAGGTTTGTGAGCTAGCTGAAGTCATTGGCATTTCAAAAAGTGCTATACATCGCATATTGATGTTGAGGAAGCTGTGCGCAAGATGGGTGCCGCGTTTACTCATAATCAATACAATGCACCAGTTAACACATCCACTATTGCAATGATCAAAATCAATGAATTACGGTTCGAATTGCTTCAGCGAGCACCTTATTCGCCAGATTTAGCTCCCTCAGTTTTTTTTTTGTTTCCGAACTTGAAAAAATAGCTTGGCGGAAAAAGATTTTGCCAGCAATGAAGGTGGAAGTTGTGGTTAATGGCTATTTTCAGGAGCAAGTCAGTTCTTACTATAAAAAGGATAGCGAAACTGTTGAAAATCGCTGGAATAAGTGTATCGAGATTAAAGAAGAAGATTATGTTGAGAAATTTAAGAGAACAAATCCAAATTTGTTATGTTATCTTTGTTAGGTCGACTAATTTTAGAGCTTCAACTTTTTTTACACTTATCGATTTATATTAATTTGCTAATTGTGACAATTGCAAAAAATGGCCTGAAAATCCGTAAAAAACCTCAATAGTTGAATTTAAATTTCTTATCGTTTGTCACTGACACTCGCTACGGGAAGGAATATCTCCATACCGAATATATTTTGGGTTGAGATCATATGTTCTGCATATTGCAAAAAATGCAACAGAAATAAATACAAAAAATGGTAGTGAATTTCGATTGCTTGGTAGAACGGACTGCAGTTTCGATAGACGCCACTCTATCATCTTCAGAGTTCAATAGCAATAATGTATCTCTTCAACTTAAATAAGCTTGAAATACTTATGGACGTAGTCAATTATGCTTAAGAAGAAACACCAACTTTCATCCCCTGGCCTATCAGGGGAGGGTATATATATATATATATTAGACCGGGTCACCAAAAAAATTATCAAATGTGAGACGGAATATTAAAGCTTACCTCGAGACAATTGCAAACATTTGTTTTCAAATTTTTCCGATCCGATCGGCCAAAAATGTTTTTTTATCGTAATTTTTTTGTTTGTAGCTCAATTGTCATATGCGACACTGATGTATACATACATCAGTTGATACACATTGATACGTGTTGATCTCGACGAGTACCATGCTTGCCTCATAGGTGCCGCTGGTGTACAGTGTCATTTTATAATAAAGACTTCACATACTGCAGTTTCTACCCCTTAATTTTTAAAATGTTTTTCTGTAGGATTAAAGCCTTTTAAAAACATTAACATTTTGTTTTGGTTGTATACAGTTCTATTCAGAAACAAAAAAGTTTCGTATGGCAACATGTTGTGCTTTATAAATACTCTGTTTACATCTATAATAAAGATACGTGTTTCCATGTTGTTTGAAGAAAAAAAGTGCAGTTGGGTAAACCGACCTTTGGTTTAATTAAATGATTTTTTTATGACGAAACGGATAAAATTGTTTGATTGAAACCAATAATACATTATAGTACAATTTTCAAAGTTTATTGTGTAAAAAGTTCATAAAAAAATATTAAAAAATTTACCAACGACATCATTTTTGCGGAAGCATCTCGAAAAATAGTATAATTGTGATGACCCTCGTAACTCGATACCGGATCATCTGAATTAAAAAAAAATATATATATATATGTAATTAGATAATCGTTATAGGCAAGTAACGCTGTAGAGTTTTTTAGAAATTTAGATTTTTACAGTTTTTAAGCGAAAAATGCGATTTTTGCGAGAAAAAATCGACTAATTTATTATTGTGAAATAAAAAAATATAAAAAAATCTCGATAGCGTTACCTTGTATCTAAGGATCGATTCAGTAGTTTTTGAGTTACGAGAGAGCCGTCTTTGAAAACATGGGTTGTGGAAAAACGCTTTAAATTTTTGTGATGTACTGAGTCACTGAGTATGAGTACGTATATGTACTGAGTATTAGGCGCGGTTGTTAGTTTTGCTTCGTTAGTTTCGTTTTTCTTGAAAGGTTTTCTATTCAGAAAAAAAAAATCCAAAGAAGGTTTATAAACGAAAATTTTCTTTAAACTATCGAGTTAACTTTTTTGGCTGAAAAACAATGAAACATTTTTTCCGTGCAGGGTAATGCTTCACAGAGATTCAAACAACTTTTGAACTGCTGGAGATATCTTGATGAAACTAATAAGTTTTCCAGATGTTTTTTCTAAATTTTTGCTGATAAGGTATTTTAGACAATGGCATTGCATTGACCGCAAAGATAATAAAACATTAAAGTAAGACTATACTAGAAGGACCATACTGGTCCAAACCTTCTAGTACCTCCCTCGCAAACGGTTAACATTTTGTGAAATATTGATTCTCCAATAACTTATATGCTGCTTATCCGAATCATATTCTTTCTTCACATAGTAATAGTTTATCCGTCCCTATCGCCTTGAGAAAAATGCGCGAAGTGTTGCCCCTTTTGGTACCTCCCACACAAAGTAACCGTTTTCTTACAAGCATTTTACTTCTTATATATTTAAAACCAGTGCATATAAATACTTGAAATTTTGTGTAATGCTTTTACACATGCAGCTGTTGGTACCTCTTGTCACGCCGCTTTTGGTACCTCTCACACAAATGGACCATTTTGTACCAAAATTTAACAGCCTAAAACTTGAATATCAGTACATACAAAGACTTGAAATTTTGTACAGTGTAACGCTTTTGTAGTACCTACAATTCACAGACAAATGGGCGTTACAGCCATGTCTCTTTCGGTACCTCCCACACGAAGGTACAATTTTGTACAAAAGGTTTTAACTCTAATACTAATACAAATACTTAAAATTTTGTACAGTGTAATGTTTTTATAGAACCTACAGTCTCTCGAAAAATGAGGGTATACCTTAGTTGGTGGTGTAACCGACTGCAATTTCATACTTGTTTTTAATTTCGATGTTTGCAGGAACAAATGTTGTGACGCACAATTCCATTTTACGTAGAAATATCGAAAAGGTACAATATTTGTGTTAAAATTCTGCCGGAGTCCATAAAACGAAATAAAAAATCGAATCTTTCAAAGACCTATTGTAAACTAGTGTTATAACTATAAACTACAAAATTTTGCAAATACATTTACTCTACATAACCAATACTTATACACAATTGCCCCACAAAAACTACTGCAAAAAATCAAGAAAAACTGACACTACTTCATTTGGAAAATTTACTAAAGTAGTCGTCGGTCTGCTGATTGGGCAGTCAAGCAAAACATTGAAATCAAATTCAAATTCAAACTTAAAATTGTGCAACTGTTAACTAAATCTGTCCCTACTTACCTTCTACAAATATATATACTTATACATAAGTTTGTATACAGACTCCTCTGTGTTCCGTGTGTACTATGTGAGTGAATGTCAATACTCGTATGTGTTTGTACATCTCTATGTGAACATGAGTGACTGTGTGTATGTGTGCATGAGTGTGTGCGTTTCAAAAAGGTTGATATTGAGTCTCAAATGTCACTTTTAGGTTTCCTTGTACTCCTTGGCCGACCTGTGTTTACTGAAATTGAAGAGAAAAGCCCGAAGAGATGATTACGAAGATGTTAACACAATAAAAAATAAGAAAAACTAATAAATGTGATTGTATTTGTATTGTTTAGTTTTAAGATAAGGATTATTTAATTTTATTAAATCATCTCAAACCTAAAGTTAAGAAAGGTCGGCTAAAGACGATCCTATGTGAGAATATGTTGTGTGTGTGTCGGTACTCCAGGTCTTAGAGATTTGTTTGTGTGTTTTAGTTTTTAACAAGGAATGTCAGAGATTAAACTATGTATTTAATATCAGGGCTATCAGAATTCAGGAAAAATATATATTATAAGTACAGCTGGTCTTTCATTTGCAGAATTTTATAACGTATCCAGGGTAGTATTTTCTAATTTGATCCAAATTGAATGTCAACAACTAAAACTAAGCAGCTTTTGATAAAGTACCCAGGGAAAAATATAAAGTATCACCGGAAAAATATTCGCTGAGCATAATATAATTGTTATAAAAACGGTAATTACATTATTACGGTGATCATGATCATGGTTGTCATGACTATGTTAAGTTCATGGTTATAGTCATAATATTATTATTGTTTATTTTTATAAACATATTTAGATCTGCGAATATGAACGCGGTGATTAAAATGTTCTCTGCGTGTAAAGAATCACATTGGAGTACTTCCAAGGAAGACATTGGGATTTCATCTCTTCTAAAGAAAATCTTTTGCAGCGATCATCCAAATATTTTTATTTTTTGAAGGAATACATAATATTCAAATAATGGTATTAAAAAAAGAAGTGTTACTATTTACGATTCCGCTGCGGAATTCGAACCCGGACACCTTAATATAATAAATTACAGAAAAAGAGAGCTTCAAAAGCAATGAAAAATATGCAGTTTACCACTATTTTACCAAAATGTTTTTATATAACGATACTAAATTGAAGTTATATGTGACCGAACATGTTAGGACGTGGTGCGATGTTATGCTGCTATGTCGCTAGGTGGCCCAGGTTCAAATCGCGGTCAGCGTATGTACATAAAATGCTTTGTAAACGTAAACAAATATTACTTTCTTATTTTTTTGGGCTTACAAGATTAAGTGCTCTGGTCAGACTGCGTAGCCTAAGATACTACAAGTTCGACTCCAGAGAATCTAGGAAAGGTGACCTGTCTGGGATCGCAGTCCAGGCCCCATCCTGGGAATAGATAAGAACTATAGGATTCAGATCCCCAAGTGAGAAGCACAATTAAATACATTGCCGAGAATCCGATTTTCGGATCACAAGAATTGAATTTTTTCCCCTTCTTTGAATGATCCGTTTTGGTGGTGAGCGAATCGATTTTCAAGAGCTAACAGTTTTAGATTAAATATTCTGAAGCATCTATGCTTGCAATTTATGTTATTTAATTTGATAAAATATTCAGAAGGACATAATAAATTATTTTAGAAAAGTTATTTTATTTCTAATAATATTCAGGCAAATACATAAATTGATATTTATAACGTTATATTTTTACCATTTTGTTTGCTGAATGCGTCATAGTTTAATATTACTAAATTAAAGGTTTCTATTTTTGCACAAAATCATCTCAGTAATGCATTAAATCGATAATATTGCATATATTAAGTAATTTTGAACCCCTTATGGATTTTCTAAAACTACAAAATTTAGATAGGTTCCTCAAATTATGGACCTGGGGTACGAAATACAACACAGAACATTATCAATTCTCAAAATTTACAACTACAAATACCTACTAATCCTATCTAGCTAAGTAAACACAAAAACTTAAACTGTCAGAAAAAAAAACAACAAAAGAAGAAATCCTTACTCGTATGTGTATCTACAAAATAACTCATCAATGTTTTCTTTCTTAAGTTTTCTCTAAATAAAAACACTCACATACACACTTTTTGGGAAACCCCCAAGAGAAAAATACAAAAACAACAAAACCAAACCTAACCAAACTACAAAAAGTTTCCTCTTAAGCACTTTTAACTAAACTAAATATTAACTTAAATGTATTTGTGAAATTTCTTCTAAGCTAACAAAAAATAAAGAAAAATGAAAAAACAAAGAATGACAACAAAATGGATATAAATTGAAACGGAAACAGAAACGAGAAGAAATTGTAAATCCCAGAAAATGTTCTTTTGTGTATGTATGTATTTTTGAGTATTACGTTTTAATTTACGGTAAACGAATTTGATCAATTTAATAATGAGCAAAACAAAACATTTAATTAAATTGTATTTAATTAATAAAAATGAATGAAAACAAAAAAAATACATCAACGATCTCCCTCATTACCAGTCTTCCGAAATCTAAATACCGGAAACAATACCATCACTTGCAGGACCACTTACACTAACTACAGCTGCTGCAAATAACATCATTAAGTGTAACAGGCAAAAAGTGGGGGTTTTTTCAAACTGAGCACGAGCAAACATATAGATGAACATTAGGCTGTATCGAAGATATTTTTTTGAAACGGATTGTGAGAGGTTCTATGTAGTTAACAATGCTTCTACGTATACCTTCTCATTGTACACTGTGGCTACTAGAATTCAAGAAAATCAAGCCGGAAGGAAGCTTTGTATTGGGGCTATACCAGAATATGGACGTAATGATCGCTTTATAGTTGTGATCTGCCTAACAATTTATCTATATTGCAATATTTTTATGTATAACTGTTAGTTTAAATTCCTTTGGTATTAAAGGTTTTCCAGCAATAGTTTACTTTCCCCAGAACTGTAGTTCGCATGGGGGTATGTAGAGTTTTATGTGCCACTGTGTAGTTTGGTATTCAACAAAATACTGTGCTGACATAAATGTAGTACGTCTTTCTAATCGTTCAAGTAATCTCAGAAACCGCGCCATCTACTGGCTAGTAGTGTAGAGACAGCTGTGTTGAACTGATAACCCATTCCAGTCACATGGGTGTTGAAAATTTGTGAATTTAAGTCTCCTTTGGAGCTTTGGCTGTGTGACATGTAATCCTTCTTTGTATTTATATAATTTCCAAATGTAATTTTTGTATATTCGTATATATACGAGTGTAAGTGATGAACCCCACAACTACAATCTCACACTATGTTATGTATAAGTCCCCAGTAGGGAATGTCTTAAAGACATCCCTGAAGCGGCTGCAATACCATTTATAAATCGTTAGGACACTTAGAGGACAGGCAAAGAGAATTCTCGACGACATTTTCACCAAAGGGCCATATATGTCATGCAAGAAACTGTCATGCAGCAAATCATTGACGATAAATGAATGGACAATGTCTTCAATCATATAAAAGATTTTCCAACAAGAGGTGTTATTTTGGTTTTCAAAGAAAAATGCTATTTTTTAGATGATCGGATGTTTATTTCATAATAAAGAGGAAGGTATGCCGTTAATAATGAAAAACAACATCAGCCACATGGCCACCACGACCACTCATACAGGACCATATCCTTTTCATGAATTTGTCCATAACAAAATCGCAAAGTGGCTGCCCTATGTCCTCGATAGCCTCACGAATGCTATCTTTGAGGTCTCGAATCGACGCTTGGGTGTTGGCGTAGACCTTATCTTTCACGTGGCCCCAAAGGAAGAAGTCGCAAGGTGTTAAATCACAAGATCTCGGTGGCCAATTGTGATCACCTCTTTGAGAGATAACACGGTCCGGAAACTTTTCCCGTAACAGAGCAATGGTTTCGTTGCTTGTGTGGCACGTAGCGCCGTCCTGTTGTAAGTAAACGTTGTGCAGAACAATTATCATTAATCAATCATTAATCATCTCTCGATAGCGCATTCCATTCACCGTAACTGTTGATCCAACCTAATTTTCGAAAAAGTAAGGCACAATGTGTCCGCCGGACCATAAACCGCACCAAACAGTCACACGTTGAGGATGGCTTCTCAACAATAACTATTGGGTTTTCTGAGCCCCATATGCAACAATTTTGCTTGTTGACGTAGCCACCGAGGTGGAAATGGGCCTCATCAGTCAAGATGATTTTTCTATGGAATTCCGGATTATTTTCATGCATTTCAAGGACCCAATCATCAAAGACACGACGGTATTGATAACACTATGCAACAGTGAAAAAATACACGGACTTGACAGTATAGGTTCGATTCTACTATCAAAGGGTAGTATAACCCTATACTCGGTTTAACGAAATTGGTGACCAATGTTTGTTTATGGGCGTCCAACGTTTCTGAAAATCAGTGGGCCGCTCGAAAAAAATGTCATCAGAATTTGTCCAACAACTAATTCAGACTTGGTGATACCGCTTAACTATGTTTGGCATTAATGTAGCTAAGAATATGCTGAATAAAGTTTCTTAACATTTCTTGCGATAAAATAATTTTTTCCGGTACTTTTTTTGGAAAAAGTAAGGAAAAAATATTTTTTTTACTTTTTTCAGCATAACTTCCGGGGACTCTTAATTTTTCACTAACAATGCTTGTCAAAAATTGTAGCCAACGTAAATCTGAACAACTTTTGAGAACATATTAATACAATCTGAACGTGTCTAGGCACCCTAAATAGCTCAAAGAACCACATTGTACCCCAAAAATTTAAGTATTTCACTGTTATGTAACAAAAATATATTTTTTTGGTGTAGGGTATGTTCAGCAACTTTATAGAAAATCTTAAGGCCAATATTTTTGTGGAACATTCTAACCCTCTAGCTCCCCCACATACCTCTATTTTTTGGCCCAATTTTAACAAATCGTAAAAAACATCCCTTAAAATGGGGAGGGCGGGGATGAAACGTTCTACAAAAATGTTCGCCATAAAATTTTACTATATGTGTCAGAACACACCATAGCTCAAAACATAACACAAACACCAAAAAACGGTCAAATTCCTGTTCATGCAGCAATGTTAGTCGTACGATCTAGTGGTCGAAGCAATAAAGATACCAGTAAAGAACGTTGTTGACTGGAATTTGACCGTTTTTGCGTTTTTGTGTTAAGATTTGAGTTTTGGTGTGTTCCGACACATATAGTAAAAATTTATGGCGAACATTTTTGTAGAACATTTCATCCCCGCCCTCCCCCTTTTAAGGGTTTTTTTTACGATTTGTTAACATGGGGCCAAAAATTACAGTTATGTGGAGGAGCTAGGGTTAATATGTTACACAAAAATATTGGCCTTAATATTTTCTATAATGTTGCTGGACATACCCTATACCAAAAAAATATACAGTATAACCTCTCTAATCCGGACACTCGATAGTCCGGACTATCCAGTAATCCGGACAGCTTAATGATTCGGACAGTTTAGAAAATTAACCTCTGTAGTCCGGACATCAATATGTTTTTGTAATTGCTTTTAAGTTGTTTAACGTTATTATACCTTTAGTCTAAAAACAGAAACATATAGTTGTTCTGGGTAATGATAATCTTTTTTTAAAGTAACCGGTGGTTGTAAAACTTCGAAATTTGTAATGAAATTGGTGCTTGGAAATATGAGGCGAAAAATTATAAAGTGATATTTTTGCTGTATTATTTTTGAAAGCCGTCGAGGAAGTGGATCTTGATGAGTTCCAAAAATTTACAGTGCAGATGAATCTGCTCTATTTTTGAGGGCACTTCCAATAACAACATGATTTTAATTCAGCTCCAGGCTCCAGGCAGAAAAATGTCAGCAGATAGATTTACCTTCATGGTAAAGAGTCTGGATCTCATACGTTACCTCTCCTTTTAATAGGTAAGCATGAAAATCCATGCGCGCTTTAACAATTTTAACTTCCTTTTGTATATAAGTCTACCAAAAAAGGCTGGATATCGACTTCCGTTTTTGAAGATTGAAGAAATTTCTGATAAATGCTAAGAAACCGCTGATAGTACTTCAGTTATTGGGTAAGGCTCCATCACAAGAAAATGAAATCAATACGGAGGATTCCACAGAAAGAAAATGGGACCAAAAAAATCATTGTTTACTTGTTCACCACTAATGACGTTATAGTTCCGTCAGTTGTGTCAAACGAAAATATTGAAGAGAGCATAGACTCTCATTGTAGTCTTGAGGAAATTCACTATTTTTTGTAGGCAAATAAGAAAGCAACCGAAAACTTTTCAAGTGCTATTTTATAGGCTGAGAGAGTAAAAATATTTCTAAAAGAATTTAAAAACAGATCTGAAAAACTGCACAAAGACAAGTGTAAAAATTTCATATGTATTTATTATCTATCTTTTTCCTTTTAAGAAACGCTTTTCTTAATGAAATAAGAAAATATGACCCACTTTCGAGTTTTGTACTGCAGTCCGGACAATTCAGTAATCCGGACAAAGGTCGAAACTATATCTGTCCGGATTAGAGAGGTTATTCTGTATTTTGTTACATAACAGTGAAATACTTAAATTTTTGGGGTACAATGTGGTTTTTTGAGCTATTTAGTGTGCCTAGACACGTTCAGATTGTATTGATATGTTCACAAAAGTTGTTCAGATTTACGTTGGCTACAATTTTGCAAAGCATTGTCAGTGAAAAATTACGAGTCCCCGGAAGTTATGCTGAAAAAAGTGAAAAAAAATATGTTTTTCCTTCACTTTTTCAAAAAAAAGTATCGAAAAAATTTTTTTTTCGCTAAAAAATTTAAGAAACTTTGTTCAGCATATTCTTAGCTACATTATTGTCAAACATAGTTAAGCGGTATCACCAAGTCTGAATTAGTTGTTGGACAAAAGCTGATGACACCTTTTTCGAGTGGCTCACTGATTTGCCGAAACTTTGGGGGCCCATAAAAAAAAATTGGTCACCAATTTCGCCAAACCGAGTATAGGGTTATACTACCCTTTGATAGTATAATCGAACCTATACTGTGAAGCCCGTGTATTTTTCAAAAAGTGTTAATTTGTTGCATAGTGTAATCGGCCGGCTTGAGTTCTTGTGTTAACTAAACTTTATAAGCCTTAAGACCCAAGTCTTTATGCAAGATACGGTGTAATGACGATTGCGGAATGCCCAATTCCAAAGAATGACGAGGAATGGACACACCTTGGTTTTCTTCAACACTTTGGGCAATATTCTCAGTTGTTCTTGAGCGATATCACTAACTTGTCCCAACAGCTCGAATTTTTCCTCCAATTTCTGTATTGCGGTCCGACAAGGTGCTTTACGACGACCCAAAAATGCTTTAGTTTTGCGAACTGTAACTGCAAGATTTTCACCATTTTTGTAGTGAATTTTAACAATTTCAATGCGTTGTTGAATCGTGTATCGTTCCATTTTTAGTAATGGCGTAGTTTCTACTTGTTAAATGTCAAAGAATAAAATCTTCAAAAGTGGCAGCTACCGAAATACCGGGTGATTCAAAATTGCACCTCTTGTTTGAAAACCCTGTATATAAGAAAATACTGAACAAATATTTTAGGCTTCAGGCTGATGGCAATGTTTCGCTGCTATAACTTGGAAATGTTTTGATCTGTCCTCGAACTCGAAGCCTCGAATTGCAAATCTCGCGTGCTTCCACTACGCTACGTCGGCAATGCTAGAACATTCCGCTTACTGACGTCTAAATTATGCATAACAGTATCGCTTATATTCTCATTAAGGAACAGATGATCGATGCTGTCACCAAACTTGTCGCCAAGAGATTGCCATGCCCGACAATCTTGATCTTAGCTTTGCAGTGTGTCTTCAACATGTTCTATGTATGATTTTGTCATGGAACTTGCCTTGCAAATGGTCATGAATGAAGTTTTCCCTTATGTTGTCATTGGAGAAAATATTATGCGATTTAGGTCCTGTATGACATGATGATTGACAACAATGTCATCAAAAGTCAAAAATCCTACTGGGTCCCTCTAAAGAGATCAACACACAGGATCGAAATACGTTTAAGGGTGTGAGTTTATATGGTTTACAGAGCACAGTGCCTTATCTTTTCCAAAGCACCTCTTTCGCAAGTAAGAGTTCTGACAATTCAAACAAAAAATATAATAAAGTAAAATTAAATCGATCATTAATAAAAAAAACTTCAAAAAAAAATTGTGATTAATAATATCCACAAGTTCGGCAGGCGTGAAACTATGCACGATGAAATGACAAACCTTATTAAATTGGTAACTTTGACATTACTATTAGACCACGCCATATATCTTGTAAAATAAACTTTAGAGCGTTTCCAAATAGTTTGCAATACAACCTAATGTATCTATATTATAGGCAAACCCAGCGCCGTAACGAAGACCTTAACAGGCCCTCTATCATTACTTTATATAGGCCCGTTACATACAATTTTCTACACAGTGTGACATAGGCAATCAAGTCCTTCCATACACTTATTTTAAAAAACAGAATAATGCCTCATAAAAAGTTCTGAAATCAATGTCTTTCGCAAAAATATTTTTCAGATATACGTATATTAAGTATGTACTCTCTTTTTATCTCCTCACAACAGAGAGAGGAGGCTGTATATCATTTTCTACTAGCCAAAAGTGTAACACATCGAAGGAGTGGCCGTATGCGGTAATATTTTTCTCTATCTCCGGCTAAGTTCGAAGATGGGCCATATTGGTCCACTCCTTCAAGTACCTCCCTCACAAAGGGCTAACATTTAGTGAAATATTGATTCTTTAATAACTTCTAAAGGACTTATTCGAATCATCTGAAATTCCATACATAGTACTACTTTATTAGTGGCTATCACCTCGAGAAAAATTGAAGAAGTTGCCACACCTGCTTTGGTACCTCCCACACAAATGGACAGGTTTGCACCAAAAGTTAACAGCTTATTTCTTTAATATCAGTACATATAAATACTAGAAATTTTGTAATACTTTTATAATATCTAGAGTCCGTTATTGACACGCCCATTTTTGTACCTCCCACAAAATAGATTTTTTATATTATAAATGTGTGAACTCAAACTAGAATGCTTTATTCTCGTAATCTCGAAGGCATTCTTGAAAAATTATCACAAACATTTGTAAGAAAGAAAAAGTAGGTCTTCGGAAAAGACTTGTAGTTAAAGTCGGGATGGAATGAGTAGTATCATGTGAGGGAGGGCCTTCTAGCAGGCATTCACTTGTCAGGCCACGATATTCACGATGCCGGGAGGTTATCAAACATATGCACATTTATATGTATGTATGTTTATTTATGTACGTCTATGTGTTTTAATTAGTTTGAAAAACAATATTTTTTTTTGTTCATGTCTGTATGTGAGTGAGTAGGCAAGTAAGTACGTAAGTATGTACAACATCCGCACATATGCTGCATATGTGTATGACAGTTTATCGGCGTGTGAGTGTATGAGAGGACTTACAAAAAAGGTGGTTTGTATGGCCTGTAAACATCAAATGTTGTTGCTGTCCCGATTGCCAGTAAATATTTATAGAACTGTATTACAAAAACACCGACAAGGATATTGACAATGACGATAAAGGTAACAGCCACAGCAGCAGCAACAACAACAACAACTGTAATAATAGTAATAACGACATTTAACAAATTTTTCAATTTAATGATAAACAAATTACAATCACTTCACTAACAAGGTAAAAACTATACTCGATACACATGTCCAGCATTATACATTTATGTATATGTATTACAGTGATGGGCATAAATGGCTATGAGAGAAAATCCTAATGATGCGATTGTTAAGATCTAAGTTAAAATTACACATTTAATGAAGAACGAAACTATAACCACCGCAATTATAATAATATTAAGGTAATTCTGATCATGGTTGTCATGATCATAACATAGTAACGATCATAATATAGTTAGACTGTGCTAGTCCGAAAGTGTAACAGAGCACTGTTATAGATAGACATATTTGGCCATTAAGTTTTCGGGGAAATCTGAATGGTTATCTGAAGGCAGACTTTGAAGGGGAAGGCTTCAGAAAACACCATTCAGTCTTAAGAGCAAAACAAAGAGGATCATCGCAGAATTTTAGATGTTTAAGAAAAATCCTCAGGTTTAAAAATTTCGCAGGTTTTGTCAGTTAACTTTGGCATTTCCATAGACAATAACCGTAAAATAATTTAAAAAAAATCTTATTCAGAAACCAATATCCACAAATATTTTCATTTTTGAGTAGAAATATAAAGAGATTGTGTAATAACTCTAACTCTGCCTATTTCTCATAAAAACATTGAGGAAGGAACTATAGTAATTTAAGCGTCGAATATTTTTTGCAAAGATATTATTAACTAGAAATGTCTAAGATTTTTCAGACTTTTGCAACATTCTTATTTTTGATTGTTATCATTTAGGGGAAAGGTGGTGAGAAGCGCGGTCGACTATTTTGAGAGCAATAATTCTAAAAGGGTTCAAATTATCCTCCAAGATAACTAACCTTTCTGACATCCCAGCAATCTTTGTGGTCGAATATTTCGAAAACACGGTTTAACCCATAAAAATGGCTACCACCATTGGATTCAGCATGGTCGAAATAGGTTCACCCATATGGTCTCATTTCTGTTACATTTTTAAAGTGTCCATTTCGAGCACTGTATTATTACTTTTCATAAACATTATATTGGATTTACTATAACTTTTCTCTGGATGTAGAAAGATTAATGTCTTTAGCCGATTTATAGAGATTTTCATTGTATTCTTTTCTCCGAACTAAAAATCAAAAGTATTTTCTGTGGAAATCCATATTAGGAAAAAATTTAGTCATTTGAGCAATGTCCGTCCGTCTGTCTGTCACGATGTTCTGATGTTCTGAAGAATTGTCATAACCGAAAATGTTCTTAAAAAACTGGCAATAGTAGTGCAATATATTTTATGCAAGTATTAGATGAAATAAAAATAGCTGCAATTCAATATAGTTGGCCTTTTCAAACAAATGTTTAGCTTCACCGATTAATTATTACCAACACTGTATTACGAGTAGAAGCCAACAACAGCAACAATGAAAACATGTGAAACACTAAAAACAAACACGATGTGTTTATAAGAGCATAAAACATAATGTGGTACATACACTCAAACAAACTCTCAAAACCACATATGTATATATATATACAAGTATGTATTTATTGCCATTGTCCTTTATATCCTGGCAATATGGTCGAATGGTACATTTTATAACAGTAACACTATCAGGTTGATTATTTTTACAAAAATCCCAGATAAGCGATGATACGGGGTAACCAAACCGAGCACGGTGCGGGGGGCAGTGTCAACATTAAATATGGCACAAGAGTTATGGGCCAATACACACAACAGAAGAAGCAGAGAAGCCAACAAATCATTATAAATTACCGGTGACAAAAAAGTTATAATTATTAACAAGGGATGTACATACATATGTACGAGAACATAATACGGCTCTATCCATATCACAGAGGACTGTTTAAACGTTGTCATTGAGCGAGAGAGAGCTCTAGTCCAATAACATTTTGATTCCCAAAACCGCACTAATTTGTTCTTATGTTCGCTTTTTAGTGCCAATAAAATTTATTGATATCAAATGAAATATGGACACGCGTTCAATATGGTTCTTTAAGATAAGTACTTATTAAGGAACAGTACGAAATTAAAGAAACATATCATTACTACGTTTTCAAATAAAAAAACATAAAGTTACAAGAATAATAAATCTAACAATTAACATAAAAATCGGAAACCAATTTATTTAATTTAAAACGGCCAAATTTACGTCGGATCGGTTGAAAATATAATTCTACCAGAATATATTTACCAACTAACAAAAATACCAACTACCCGGAGACGTTGTAAAATATGACTTATAAAACTAAGGGAGTCAAATCGGAGCGGATCGAACATGGGATCGTATATGGCCATTTTTCTGTAGGATATCTACAGAATAATCTGCGGAGTCGAAAAAACACCATCTTAAACCAGTAAGGAAAGGCAGAAAGTCGGGCGGGGCCGACTATATAATACCCTACACCTCCCTAACAATGCGATAAGGGTTATTGCGATAATAATTTGGAATAATTGGTAAATGGGTAAGAACATATATATGCGGATATATCTAATTCTGAATCGATAATAGCTAAATTAAGCAATATTCGTTCCTAAATTGAGAAACATCTTTCTGGAGAATTTTGTAATGATCGGAAGTAAAGTACAACTTCTATAGCGCTTTGTAACCAAATCAGGAGGAACATATATATGGAGCTTATATATAAATCTGAATCGATTTTCCCTGAATACTCATTCATGTAAAATAGAAACCTCTTTCTGTCGAATTTCGTACTGATCGGATATAAAATACAGTCTCTACAGCGCTTGAATGTAAAATCGGTGCTAACATATATATGGGGGCTATATCTAAATCTGAACCGATTTTCTCCAAATTTGGCAGTATTCCTTCGTGTATTAAGAAACCTCTTTCTGTCGATCGGTATAATAAACAATGGGTCTATCTCTTCTCCTTTTGGGTGTTACAAACAAATGCACAAAGTCATAACACCCTGTACCACAGTGTGGTGTAGGGTATAAATATCATACTTGCGAGCCTGAGTTTTATTACAACAAATTCTAAACCGATATAAAAGTTATAAATAACAATATTTAAAGACTTAACTTAATAAAATTTAATGAGTGCATAAAGAAGCAAATTGGTTTCTAAGTGTTCTCTAACGCGTAAAGAGGGAACTTATGACCCATTCAATGCGAGTTCAAATGCACTTTGAACACGTAACTCAATAAATATCTGACCTATCATCTCAGGTCAGATATTTGTCGCAGAGGCATAACATCTGAAAAAACTCCGATGCAGTTGCCCCCGCACAATGAAAGTTAATTAAAAATAGGGAAATAATTCTGCCGTTTTTAAAACAGACAACCGATTGCGACAAAACTTGGCACGTTTATGGAAGAGGTATTAGAGAAATTATGTTTGGAATTTGGGCCCCATGTGGTTAACAGGGGCAGAGCTCACCCGGTATTTCGGTAGCTGTCACTTTTGAAGCATTTATTCTTTGACATTAGGCCATTACTAAAATGGAACGATACACGATCATCGAACGATACAAAAAGATCGAACAAAAAAACGAGACGAACAAAAAAACGAGACGAACGATACAAAATCATCTTGACTGATGAGGCCCATTTCCACCTCGGTGGCTACGTCAACAAGCTTAATTGTCGCATCGGAAAATCCAAGAGTTATTGTTGAGAAGCCTCTCCCTCCTCAACGTGTGACTGTTTGGTGTGGTTAATGGTCCGGCGGGGTCATTGGACCTTACTTTTTCGAAAATGAGATCAACAGTTACGGTGAATGGATTTTTTATGATCGGAGTTGGATGGTATTGATCTGGACAACGTTTACTTTCAACAAGACGGCGCTACGTGGCACACAAGCAACGAAACCATTGCTATGTTACGGGAAAAGTTTCCGGACCGTGTTATCTCTCGAAGAGGTGATCACAATTGGCCACCGAGATCGTGTGATTTAACACCTTGCGACTTCTTCCGTTGGGGCCACGTGAAAGATAAGGTCTACGCCAACAGCCCAGCGTCGATTCAAGATCTCAAAGATAGCATTCGTGAGGCTATCGAGGACATAGGACAGCCACTTTGCGATTTTGTTATGGAAAAATTCATGAAAAGGATATGGTCCTGTATGAGTGGTCGTGGTGGTCATGTGGCTGATGTTGTTTTTCATTATTAACGGCATACCTTCCTCTTTATTATGTAATAAACATCCGATCATTTATCTCAAAAAATGACACTTTTCTTTGAATACCAAAATAACACCTCTTGTTGGGAAACCCTTTACACTTCCCCAAAATTGGCCACTTCGGGTGAACAAAATGCTTAAGCGAGTACAAATTTCGTGTTTTTCGTCCGACTCATAGAATGTTAATTCTACTAACAGAGGTCTACAAAAGAATTTTTACACCTAACATTAATCTTTTAAAAAATTTGTTATATGACATTGATATGAAATTGATCCGATACAATTTATAAGACAAAAGTTATGGCCATTTGAAATTATATTTAAAAAACAATATTTTTGCCTTTTTTTGGATTTGCAGCACAGCTTTTAGTAAAGTAGATATAGGGGGGAATCCAAAAGTCAAATTTTTGTGGATTTTCAAAATTTTTTTTTTGAATCGCAGGATTGACTTTTGCAAATATAATGATTCTCGAAGACCTACAAACTACAAAATATTTCATGGAAATATGCTCATTTTTAAATATTTTCTGGCGTTATTACATTTCTGTTTGCATTTGAAAATTTACTTTATCATTTTGTTCCTGACCCTGTCCTAGCATTTTCCTAATATCAGTGCAGAATGTAAACCGATTTCTCTCACATCAACTTTTTTAAATTGCCAACAAAATTTGCTATACGAATGAGACAAAAGTTATGGCCATATTAATTTATATTTTCAAAATATAAGCAATGTTTGTATTTTATTGCGAAAAACAATATATAGTATTTTGGAGATACAGAGGAAATTATAAAAAGAAAATATAACATATTTATATTCGTCTTAAAGGAAATTTCTGGAGAATGTTTTTTAGAAAAGAGTGGCTCAAAGATTTATTTTAATAGTGTTGCCACTCTTCTTCAAATGACACAATTTTTTACGAAAATTTCAAAACTTGGCCACATTTTCGACTATCGCAAAGATAGGATATGAAAACCTTTACTATTTTATTATTATTAGTACACGCTGAAAAAAATCGCCTCTGTAGTATATTGTCCCAAACATATTCGGCCTGAAATGTATAGGATAATCCATTTCGAGGTTCCCTACTTTTTTAAAGAAAAAACACAGAAAATTCATGGGGAATGTTTATTATCATTTGAAAGAACATTCTTTGGCATTTATTTTTTGAAGATTATGTCTATCAAATGTTGGCCGCGACTACGTTTCAGATGGTCCATCCGTTGAGTCCAATTTCCGATGACTCGTTCGAGCATTTCGACTGGTAACTGGCGAATGACACGCGTGATGTTTTGCTCCAAGGCCTGAATCGAAGCGGGTTTGTCCGCATAAACTTTAGACTTTACATATCCCCACTGGAAAAAGTCTAACGATGTGATATCACACGATCTTGGTGGCCAATCGACCGGCCCAAACGCGAAATTATCTGCTCACCGAAGTATTCTCTCAATAAATTAATTGATTTATGCGATGTGTGGGAAGTGGCGCCGTCTTGTTGAAACCAAATGTCGCCGAGATCACGAGCTTCCATTTCAGGCATCAAATAGTCGGTTATCATGGCACGATAACGGTCGTCGGCATCATTTTTGAAGAAATATGGACCGATGACTCCGGTACGTCGCACAGAGGGGTGAAATCGCAAAAAATGGAGATCAATTAAACTACTCATCCGATTTTAAAAATTCTTTCACTATTAGAATGCTACGTTATCACTGAGTGACATAGGTTATAATTTTTTTTGGAAAAGTGGGCGGTGCCACTCCCCCCTCCTAAAAATCGCTCTGGCGGCCATAATAATAGAGCGATTGTCACGAAAATTTCCCAATGTTGTACTGTTGACCTGCTAATAGTCCTTGGCTATACTTGGTTATGATTGGATAAAGGGGCATGGCACCGCCCATATAACTCAAAACTTAGAACGGATATATCTCATGAACTATCAGAGGTATGAAGATGAGATTTGGTATATATGTTGATCGTACAGTATGAATTACATCCAAGGTGGAATAGGGCGGTGCCACGCCCCCTTTTAAAAAATGCTTTTTTGGAAAAAAAATAATACAATTTTTACATAGTAATCAATTTATTTTTAATATAATTACGTAGACGAAAGGGGGATTATTGTATCATATATGTAACTAAATTCGGGACTCAAAGCAGATATTAAAATTGTTCGATCGTGTACGGATCGTGTTCAAAAATATAAATAGCTTGTTCCTTCATATCTACAAAATAGTAAAAAAGTTTATACATAAGTATTTATATATATCGTATTATATTATTATATATATATAAGTATTTATATATATATATATATATAAAAGAACTTTTGGATGTATCTAATGTATATATTTATTATAAGACATGTGTTTCTGACCTGCTATTTTAAAAAATATGCCCAAAGTCATCAAACTCAAATGCATCGCCCTCGATATAATCATCGTCGTCATCTGTATCATGATTTGTGCCTTCTGGTGCCACGTTCGTCAAAACTGAAGGCGAAACTAGTAGATCTACTACTGATTTTGGAAGTTGGTGGAGTTTTTTTTTTGGCAATTTTGTTTTACCAGATAGGATTGGATCTGAACTAAGTAGGAACCTATTTAATATGTCTCGATTGCAATCCTCCCGACTACATTTGCGAGAAAAATGTTCTCTGTAGTTTTTAAAATCTTTGTTTCGGGCTTCCTCAGACAGTTCACCGATCGGTAATAGGGCATGCAAAATGATTTCTGGGCCATGTATTAAAATCTTATGCAAGGTTGGTGGCATGTTAAACCACTGATACTTCTTAACAAAAAGTCGAGCTGTATTCTGAGCAAATACTCTAAATTTTTCTACATTGATGTCATGACCACAAGATACGGCAATTAATATTGTGTGCATGTCCTTAATCAGCTCCAGATCTAGTTTCGTAATATCTGCTGTGATTTCAGCGTTTTCAAAAAATCTTCTTGCTGTGTTGCCATCATTTGAATTGCCGAAACCGGGCTTAGGTTGGTCTATAATAAGTCCAGTTTACACAACACATAACGCACAATAACAAATACTCTTGTCATTGTAACACACAGTTGCTAACGATATACAAAAACAACAATTATAACAAAGAAAACGAAGACAAAGCAAACAAAAGACAAGAACTGGTGTTCTTTGCTTGAGTGACTATTTTCACAGTTAATTTAATAAAAAAATTCGCGCAAAAACGCGCCACATTTTATTACTGAATATGAAAGCCTAGGAACTGTAGTTTCTTAAAAAAATAATATACTAACGCCAAATAACCCCATTCATATTTAAATATCCACAAATATTTTGAAAATAGCTAAAATTTAGACACATTTTAAAATATTTTTTAAAAATATTTCTACACATTTTTTGTTTACACAATTATTTTTAGAACAACGCTAAAATACCTGAGGTTGAAGATTCCATAGTGAAAGTATTACTTTTGACTTGCGAAAAACTATATATTAAGCGTCGAAATATACCGAATTTCAATTAACACTATTGTGCGCGAATAGCTCAAAAATTACTTAACTTTAACACAATGCAGCTTGACAAGTAAACAATATATGACATTGAAATTTTCAGTAGTGGTGTAGAATTTTATATACTTTAATCGGATACTAAGTATTTTTCAAAAAAACAAATTTTCATTTTTCAATTAATATCCATTTTTTGCGATTTCACCCCTCTGTGCGTCGGATCTGGAATCGGTCAATGGCAAAAAGGTAGCTCATAACGAGAGCTAAAATATTGCTCATGGGTCGACTGGAAAGTGTTTTTTTTTTGGATTTAAAAAAAAAATTGACTTAGCGCAATTACGAACGATTATTTTGATAATAAAACTGAATAATTTGTAAACGTTGTTCAGGCGTAAGTCTTTCCATGATGAAATGCCAAACAATACTTAACACAAATAACATGACAGCATGACACGACTCACACGTGATCTGTCAAAAAAGGCTATTGAAAAAAGTGTATCTACTTAGATCACCATATACATATGTTTAGTGTACACTCCAATATAAATTGCATTGATGGATTGACAAAAAGTGTTGAATTGGAATATTTATAAATTAGCTAAAGTTTAACACGAAAACTAGGAAAAACAAACTAATATTCGAATAAGTCAGCAAAGTTTTAAAAAATCTTTTTAAATAAAATATATTTGGAAAACTTTTTAGATAATAACTTTGTGTGTAACCACATATTGTATGTGTGAAATTCAGTTTGCAAATAAAATTATATTCTAATATATTAAAACATGCGTTCCCAACGAAATTTCTTGATTTTCAAATAAAATTTATTTGTTAACAAATATATAATATTTGAAAAAATCGTTTCCAAGTATATTTTCTTTCAATTCAGACGTATCAAAAATTATGATTTTGCTCCGTGTATATGTAGTAATGTGTTACACGATAAACTGCAAAGGAATTTTGAGCCCGGCATTTAGTATACAATATTTTGGGGAAAAACAAAAATCTGTTTTTGGAGATTTTAAAATTTATTTTGGGAATTATGGGATGTATCTTTACAAATATAATAAAGTTGGAATTAACCTCGATTTCTGGTGTCAAGACGTACAAATTACAAAAAAATAATTGCAATACATAAATTTTTAACGATTTTACGTTAATTTTTTCCCCGATCCTTTCTTACGAATTTGTCTATATTAGAGCCAGTAATATACCGAAAGCTGAATTTTTTCCCATTTTCCCAGACGGAGAAGAGATAGACCAATCGTTTATTGTACCGATCGACTTGGAATCACTTCGTGAGTCGATTTAACCATGTTCGTCCGTCTGTAGATGTATCGTTGTAGTGAAAGTGCAGGTGGTATTTACGGTCCGATTGTGATGAAAATTAGCACAGTGCTCTTTTTTGGTCCAAGGACGATCCCTATTGCAATTGGTCAAAATCTGTTCAGATTTAGTTATAGCCCCCATATATATTTTACCCCCGATTTGACATGTAAGCGCTGTAAAAACTGTATTTTATATCAGATCAGTGCGAAATTTGGCAGAGAGAGTTGTCTTATTACATGAATGAACACTGCCAAATTCGGGGGAAATCAGTTCAGATTTAAATATAGTCCCCATATATATGTTACACCCGATTTGACATGTAAGCGCTGTAGAAACAGTATTTTATATGCGATCAGTTCGAAATACGGCAGAGCGAACTTTCTTATTACATGAATGAACACAACCAAATTCGGGAAAAATCATTTCAGATTTAGATATAGCCCCCATATATGATTTACCCCCGATTTGACATGTAAGCGCTGTAAAAACTGTATTTTATATCAGATCAGTGCGAAATTTGGCAGAGAGAGTTGTCTTATTACATGAATGAACACTGCCAAATTCATATCGCAATGCCCATTCTCGCATTGTTAGGGATGTGTAGGGTATTATATAGTCGGTCCTACCCGACATTCTGTCTTTCCTTACTGGTTGGTTTATGATTTTGTTTATTTTTTTTTTGCAACGTTTGTGATGTTCTGCAAAGCTTACCAATAAAACTGCTGTAGTATTATTAAAACCGTTAAATTTTCGCAAACATTTCAAAAGAGAATAGTGTAGAACATATTAAGCAATTAATCAACCAACATTTTTTTCTTTAAAACAATTTCGATGACGATTTGGGCCATTTTTAATCATTTGATGTTCGTCCGACTGCCTATCTGCTGGCTGGTGCGCATGATAACTCTCGAAAGGAGTAACCGATTGACTTCAAATTTTGATATGCGATAATATTATTCTCCATCTCACGCTATGTTCAAATATGGGCCATATTGGTTCACCCCTTCTAGTACCTCCCCCATAAAGGATTTACATTCAGCGAACTATTGATTCTTTAATAACTTCTATACTATATACTTATTCGAATCTTCTGAAATTCCACACATAGTATCAGTTATTAGTCGATATCACCTCGAGGAAAATAGGAAGTTGTTACGCCCCTTTTCGTACCAACCTCACAAATGGACCATTTTAAACCAAAAGTTCACTGCTTATAACTCTAAAAAGAGTACATACAAATACTTACAATGTTGTACAGTGTAATGTACAGCATTGGTGCTTGAACTCTAGCTACTTTATCTATAGTACCACCTAGAGTTCAATGAAAAGTGGGCGTTATTTGGTACCTCCCCCACCAATTGACCATTTGGGACCAAAAGTTAACAGCTTATAACTTTAGTACCAGTGCAGACAAATATTTGAGATTTTGTACAGTGTACCTCCCTCACAAAATTGACTTTTTTCACCAATGTTAGCAGCTTATAACTTTAATACCTTTGCATACTTTAAAGTTATTAAATGCAATTTAAATTTACAATAATTTAATTAAAACAAAAAATAAATAAATTTACGAATAGTTTTTTTGCTGAAGGTAAGAGGATCATAAGAAGGTTTACCCGATTGAACTTTCTCACTTGCTTTACTTTATAGTAAAGTAAGCACAAAATAATATCCAGCGCTTTTGTTTTTTATTTTTTCGCACAATTGTCTGAAAGTTTGTTCTTTTATTATTTATTTTCTAAAAAAAAAAAACAAATGAGATGTTTTGGATAGAAACTAATTATTAAAAAATTGTTTTTTAACAATAAAAAACGAACGAACATTTCTGCTCAAACTATATTTGACAATGGATGCTATAAACAATTGAAGTGCGTTATTTAATTTAATTTTAAAACATACTTTTTCTATACTTTTTATCCTTAAAAACATAATGATGCCATCTAAATTCGCATTTAATGTTATATTCTTTGACACGGCCTATAATTTATCGTTTTATCGAAAATTGTTCATCGTCATTCCGAAATTTTTCTACCAGAGAAATGGAGTCACTTTAAGCAAATACTGGCGAGAAATAAATATCTATCATTAATCACATGCGAATTGAACATGTATAAATTTTTGCTTAGAGACCATTAGTGGTCAAGCATAACTAAGCCAAACCATAGTTGAAATTATTTCCGGCAAATTTCAAACCATTTCCTGATATCCAACAGCAGCAGCAACAACAACAGCCGACAAAACACTTCCGATAGGAAATGTCATTTGAGGATTGGAATATTCCAAACCAAATACATGTTCAAAGCATTGATTAGGATAAAAATCATTGGTTGGTCATGGTTTTGAGTTCCAGACCATTTAAATCACTTACACTCAAATGCAAAGGCATATCCTTAACCTCGGACTCAGACGCAGCCCGAGACAGAGAGCAATTCAACCGTAATTGAACGAGTGGCTGACTCTCCCTGAAACCCCCTCCAGAAAAAACAAAAGCAACTTCAACTTTAAATTGTCCGCACTTATGAAAATTCATTCTTCATTCGGTTTCTCGGTCGGGCTCGGTATGGCTTAAAATCAAAAATCAATTAACCATTTCTATGAAAAGGTAATAATGTTCGATTTTCGGCATAAGTGCGTCTTTATGCCAATGTTTATTGGTAAGTATATGTGGCTTGTACATTGTGGTAAGTATTGAAGTTTACCTATACGCACACACACACAGGACTATATTCTCATACTCATACATGTTAAGTTTATATCCTTTACCACATTGTTATCGTAAACAAGTTTTCTTGTAATTACTTTCCAGCCAGGCCAACAACCAAGCGACGGACGGACCGACCGACCAGTCCAGCCGGCCGGCCGGAGGAACCGGACGTTAAAGCTTGCAATGAAACAACCCATACATTAAGTGGACATAACCATATACGAGTACATATGTATATACATACAAAATATTTCTGTATGTTAGTGTATATTCAAATACATATATATGTATTCATATACATATATGTATATCAGCACACATATATATACTTATACATTGTTGTTATTTGCTCAAAATTCAACAATATTAACTGGTCGTGACAGCCTGAATACCACATGAATTGTTGCCTTTTAATTACGTGTCGTTGTAGATACATAAACATACCCCTTCTCCGCAGCCTATGCCCCAACCATGCATGCCCAACTCGACGACCACCTTCCGGTAACTGGTCGGAGCCATGTAGCATCTGCAACAACTGCATTCGTACACGCACAAAAAATGTTAACGATGAATTTAAACGGAAAGTTTAATATTTGAAAACATTAAGGCCTGTTGACAATAAATGATATACATTTGGAAAATTAAAATAAAAGGGAAATCAAATTAGACGTTAGGCGAAAGCAATCTGTAGTAATGCATGGATGTATATTAGCTGCATTTTTAAAAAACCTATTTGTCCGTATAAAAAATCGAAAGTCGAATATGGCGTATGGTTATGTATTGCAACTGATATGTATTGCAACCAACTTCAGGTTGCTATCATTTCTAAACCACTAGTCTGATAGCTGACAGACTTATTCCAGTGACAGTTCATTTTATTGTTTACAAGCTTACAAAAGCATTTTGATCTATTGCATTCAGAAAAAAGTTATTCGTGATGGAATTCAAGCGTGATAGTGTGATTGCTTTACATTTTTTGGTGAAAAAACACAAGTGGCTATCGTTAGATTGTTTCTCGTAACATTGCTCGTTACCGTGATACTGGCAGTGTTGCATCGCGTCCAAAAAGTGGAGGAAAAAAAAGGTAACAACACCAGAAATGATCCGAAAAGTGAAGGCCAGATTTGATCGAAATCCACGCCGCAGTGAGAACGGATACAACACATATTAAAAAATGAGCTTGGACTAAAGCCATTGAAGTTCCAACAAGTGCAAGAGCTCACCGATGCACAAACCAAGTTAGGCTGGAAAGAGCCAAGGAGTTGCTTCGCTTGCACGAAAGTGGCCAGTTACCGAATTTGGTTTTCTCCGATGAGAAGCCATTCCAAATTGAGCAGTTTGTGAACAAACAAAATGATCGGGTTTACTTGCCAAAGAGGTCAGCTAAAAATTTACACCTTCGATTTTCTACCAGAACTCAAGCGCCGCCGATGGTATGGTGTGGGCCGCCGTAACAGCCGATGGTCGCTCCCCGCTCGTATTCATCGACCATGGGGTCAAAATAAATGCCGAATATTATCGGGAAACTGTCCTAAAGACAGTATTGAAGCCCTGGGCAGACAAACATTTCGGCCGCAGACCATGGACATTCCAACAGGACTCAGCACCATCGCACTCGGCGCGCGTCAACCAGGAATGGCTTAAAAAGGAGGTTCCTCGCTTCATTTCTGCCGCACAATGGCCACCAAGATCTCCGGATCTCAATCCGTTGGACTTTTTCGCCTGGGGCATTTTGGAGAGTAAGGTTCGCACTAAAAAATACCAAAGTATCGATCATCTCAAGACGGCGCTTCGCAGGGAATGGGCCAAAATACCGCAGAGCCACTTTCGTGCAGCGTGTGATGGCTTTGTCGGCCGTTTGAAGGCCATAATTCGTGCCAAAGGTGGCCAATTCGAACAAATCTAAACTGTTTCTAAAATTCTATATTATTTCCGACATTTTTTGCTGTTGAACAATAAAATTTAAAAAAAAATTAAAAAAATATAGCGCTTTACTTTGTTGCAATACATATCAGCCACCCTGTATATCAGATAATGTAGCAACTAATCGCATATCAGCCCAATGAAGTACACTATAGAGAAAAATTTATGATTCATCAAAGAGGCGTGGCACCGCCCACACGAACAAATATTTAAAAATTCTATATTTCGTGCAACAGTCGTGATATTTGGGACGAGGGCGGTCCCAAAATATGCCGACCTGACATATAAATGGCGGTAGAAAATACTTTCGTGAAAAGTGGCAAACTCTTCTTTGAAAAAAACACACTTATTATTAAGAAAATTCAAAAGTTTTTTATTTAATGTGAAGTACAATCGATACAATTAAGTTCTAAATAAAACGTAATTCAAATGGCCTCCACTACTTCTTCTGCAGGAACGAATACGATGAACCCAATTTTTGAGCAATTTTTCCACTAAATCAAGTCGATGACTTCAAATAACCCTACAAGAAATAGCCTAATGGTGTTAAATCACAACTTCTTGGAGGCCATTCAATATCACAATTACTTGAAATAATCGAATCTCCAAACTTTTCTCCCAACAATTCAATTGTTTCAATTGCGGTGTGGCACGCAGCCACAATCGGTCAATGGCAAAATGATAGCTCTTAACGAGAGCTAAAATATTGCTCATGGGTGTCAAAGTCGTAGGTCGAATGGAAAGTGGTTGTTTTTGGATTAAAAAAAAATGGACTTAGCATCATTTTCAAATGTGAACGGAAAGTATATTTTTGCTCTAGCTCCTTACAGTACGTCGGATCGGGAATCGGTCAATGGAAAAAAGATAGCTCTCAACGACAGCTAAAATTGCTCATGGGTGTCAAGGTCGTAGGTCGGAAAGGAAAGTGTTTTCTTTTATTTAAAAAAAATGGAAGTAGCGCACGAAAAGTTGCAATTGGAGAACAATTATTTTGATAATAAACTCAATAATTTGTAAACGTTGTTCTTGCGTATATCTCTCCATGATGAAATTGTAAACACTACGGAATACAATGAAAAACAAATGACAGATCGTAACATATGGCCGAAACGTCACTTCAAAATCATATCATCCCTATTGGAAACCCCGTTACAAGCTAAATTTTGTAAAGTGTTAATTTGTGTCCCACATGGAAATCCTATTGGAAACTATTGGAAACCCCGTTACAAGCTAAATTTTGTAAAGTGTTAATTTGTGTCCCACAGGGGACAATAAAATTCTTTTTGTGCTCATTCTACTAACTCTGGTCTACAAAAGACTTTTTACACCTAACACTTCACCTTTCTTTCACTTCAGCTTTTCTGAATTGGCAATAAAATTTGATTCGATATAATAGACAAAAATTATGGACATTTGAAGTTATATGTTACAAAAAAGGATTTTTTGTCATTTTTTGGGAAAAAGTTATATGTTGTATTTTGGAGTTGTAGAAGAATTTATTTAAAAAATTATAACATATTTATATTCACCTTAAAGAAAACTTCCCAGAGAATGTTCTCAAAGAAAGAACGGGTCAAAAATATTCACGGGAATGGTTGCCAAGCTTTTCCAATTTACACCATATTTTACACAAATTTTAAAAGTAAGTCACATATTCTCCAATCGTAAAGCTAGAATATTAAACCCTTTACAGTTTTTGTACGTGGTATGCTGATGCAAGTTTAACGGCACATGGAGTTTGGACCCTGTTTTAGTATAGTAGATACAGTGGAAAGACCATTTTTGGGAATGTTCGAAATTATTTTGGGAATTGTGGGATTCACTTTTGCAAATATAATGATTTGCGAACTACTTTCGATTTGTGATATCAAGACCAGACAAACTGCAAATTGTTTCATTGAAATATGTTCACTTTTAAATATTTTATGGCGTAATTAGATTTCTGTCTGCATTTGAAAATGGAATTTTAATTGTTTCCTGACCCTGTGCCAGCGTTATCCTGATATCGATTTCTCTTCAACTTTTCTAAATGACTTAAGAACTTTATACTATAAACATTCTCAAAGACAAAATTAGCAATTTTTGCAAAAATTTAAAAAAGTGAAAAAATTTCAGTGCTTCATTATTTTGTTACGCGCCCCCGATTTTAGGATTCGACATGTAAAAAACATTCTGGGACAATAAATTCAGCTCAATCTATGTACTCGTATAACTGTCGATGTGCCCCGTGAATTACACTATCAAAAAAATGCACGCAATTTTAACTAAGGTTTGGAGAGCTCCATTTGGTTCCATTTGGAGCACATCATCGACGCATATAGAGATTTGTAGGTACTTCCAGCCACTATAATCGCTTCTTCGGTGATATTTCATTACAAAGAGGGTCGCGCCGACCTCGGTCAAAAAACAAAAAACACTTGAAATCGCATTTCCAAAAGTTAGGAGCTAAATTTGTTTGCGTAAAGATCTCGCAAGAACAATGCCCACGAAATATTCTTCCTCCATGTGTCCTCGTATGTTTTGCAACTGACCCGTACCTCTGCAATGAATAGATTGGCCTCAACCTCTAAAGGAGTGAATAAAGATATGGACTTTTCTAAGGTTTTTTCTACCTCTTTGAAATGTATGTGCTTATATCTTTTAAAATATTTATATAAGATAATAACAAAATTTTTTGGATAAAACTTTTATGTTTGTGGTTTATCTAATTCCAGATTTTGGGGAAAAACTAAAAAAATCAGTTTTTTGGGGATTTTCGAATTTGTTTAGGGAATTGTGGGATTTACAGAGTGGTCCATATTAAGCGCGGTATCGAAGAAGATGTACATTATAAACAAGGCAAAGCCAGGTCCGCATTTGGAAGACTACACCATATATGGCGTTCACCGCAAATATCTCTTCAAACCAAGATACGCATTTTCAACGCCTGCGTAAAATCACCGCTGTTATAAGGAAGTGAAACATGGTTCACAACGGTCACAGTAGTGAAGAAGATCCAGCCACAAATATATAAATTCTTGCATACTACTTATACATGTCGCATTTTTGGCAGAATACAATTTCAGACATTTAACTGTGGAACAAAACTAACGAGATTCCAATAAGAGTCCAAATAAGAAGAAGGAAATGGAAGTGGATTGGACATACGCTCCGAAAATCGCACGAAAGTATATGTAGGAAGGCGCTAGAATGGAACCCGCAAGGCAACAGACGACGTGGACGACCAAGAGCACATGGCGCCGAACAATCCTAATGGAAATAAGGAAACTTAATAAGTCTTGGGAAGAAATCAAGACTTATTGCTATGATAGAAATAGGTGGAATAATCTTGTAGAAGCCCTGTGTTCCCTAGAGGAATGAATAAAGGAAAAAAATATTGAGCGCACGATGTTAATTGGTATTAAAAAGTTTTTAGAGAATAATCTTAACATTTTTTAATTATGTGTGAAACAAAATATAGGCCAAATGGTCGCCACGGCTTGCCACGTGTGACTCACAATTAACATCGGGCAGTATGGTTGAAAATTGCCACGGTGGTCCATATTACACCGACGATCTGAAATTTTTTTAAGGTGGTATTCCATCCGTCTTGTTTTGCGCCTGATACCTGACATAATTCTTAAAAATACAAAAATGCATATTTATATAATATTTATTTGAGATAAATATAATGAAATTGATTTAAATTGGTGTTTTTTACGTCGAAAAAAAATTAATATTTTATGGCATCGGGAAAAAAATTGTATAGAGGACCATTTTTCCACCAGAAATTATTAATGCCGTATCCTCATTAAACATAAAATACTTATGTATATAAAAGTTCCAATTATTTGTGCACAAAATTACAAAGAAGTAGTTTTTCTTTAGTTCTAAAATGTTCTTGTGACAAAACAATTAACAATAATGTATTTAAGGAGTTCCTAATAAAAACAAGGATAATGACTTGATACGCTTCCAATGAAATTATATGCCGAGTAGAGTACATAAAGTACTAAATCATGGTTGCTACGTTATTAGCTGTTTTAATTTGTCTATATGTATATAAATATTTAATTTAATGTGTGTTATTTGAGGAAACACTGGAAGCCAGTCCCGAAATGCTCGCTTTTTCCATACCTGGTAAAATAATCCTAACAACACAAACAAAGATTTAATGACTTATCTTACATTAAATTCTGATTCTATTATAAAAATCTATATGGGATCTTAACATTGAAAATACTTTAAGAGTATTTTCAATGTACCCCGCGTTTGATATACAGGATTTTTCCCTAGTGAGTCTTCAACTTTGTCCCACCATACTTGTAATCTACGCAAAATTTCCTTTTTTTTTTAGTGGACCTAAAACCAATTTTTCAAGATCGTCTAGAGGGCTGTCGCTAGGAGTCGTGAAGCGACTAAACTAAATTTGTGCTCACATTTGCACACATCAAGCCTATTATTTGTAGGCTTTAAAAATATTCATATTCATTCATCTCTTTTTCTTTTGTTTGCCTCGTTATTTCAATTCTCATTTTCTCTCAGTGTCTTCGGACAATGGGGCATGGGGAGGGATGGATGTCCGTTGCATTCGTTGGTTGGTCATCACATCACACCAACGGCTATCGAGAGAAGGTAAAAAATATTTATGTTTACGTTGTAGATTCAGATTCAGCAGATGGATGCAACTGAGTTTGCCAGTGGATGAATACTGAGAAGAGGATGTAGAGATACACTACACTCCTTTCACTCCCATCCCATCCAGTCCAGTTCAGTCAGTCCACTCTGCTCCAGTTCACAGTCCCCTATCATTCGTGGGTTGTGCAGTGCCCCAATGAGATGACCATGATACGGTTGATGCTATATGATCCTACGTGATTAACGTAGCAAAAATGATTTTCCCATTTAAAACAATAACATGTTAAAAGTGCGAGAACGAGGAGTGGACGATCCATCCGTGTCCAGGGACATGATTTTCAATTCGACAGACAAATACACAAACACTCACTCACACGCAAACAATAAAAAGTGTTTAAACATTTCGGACCTTTTTTCAACTGAAGTAGAAATGTCACATACTTACCGTACACACATACCAGTGCACATGAGATACACTCATTCACACATACTTACAATCCGATACCAATACAAGTTTCAATGCATAGTTGGACATTAAGTGGACAATAACACATGTACACATCAATAATGCATAACTTTACACATGCAATCGGACGGACGGATGGACGGACGGACGGACGTATGGATGGACCGGTGGACGAACACATGTATCAGAAATGGCAACAAAAAATTATGCTAAATTGAATAGATAAATTTGTGTGGGATCGGATAATGCCAAGGTGAACATATAAAGCACTACTCACGGCAGGGCTCCACTTAATCACATTATTTGAAGGATTACATGCGTAATTTTGTCAGATTTTAATTTACGTAATTTTTGCTCCATCAAGGATTTTACAAAGTTTTGAATTCGCCTGTTTGCTGGAATAAAATTAAATACATTATGAAAGTCTAAATATTTGAAGATAGCTGGGTCAGAATATTTAATATCGACCTATGTAGTTTATTTTTAGCTAAAATGTTTAGAAGCAGTTATAAATACGAGGGTTGCTATTTATATTTCGGTCCTGGCAATGCTGGTGTTGCCAGATGAAAACTGGAACCTCCATTAGAAAGTATGACATAGTTTAGCATAACTTCACTCAGACCGTTTTGTCATTTGAGCGCGAATTGTTTTGGTTACAGTGTGTTGAAAATTCAGCTCCAAAACATGGTTTTTGAACGCTTCGACAGCTGCTTCAGGCGTCGAAAAACGTTGACCAAGCAGTTTTTTCTTGATATGAGTGAATAAGAGTAAGTCATTGGGTGTCAAATCAGGGCTGTACGGCGGATGACCCATCAATTCGACGTTTTGGCCGGTCAAAAAGGCGCTGGTTTGAGCCAATGTGTGAGAGCTCGCATTGTGATGGTGCACAATGATTCGTTTTCTCTTGTTCGTTTTCGAATTTTTCCGAAGACTTCAGGAAAACAAATTGTTTTGTACCACTCAGAATTCAGTCGCCACATGACCAGTTTTGCCGAAGAAACAGGCGACCATTTGCTTCGAAGTGCTTCTTCCACGAACAACTTTCGTTGGATTTGGCTCGCCTTCGAAGACCCACACGGTCGATTGCTGTTTTGTTTCGGGCTCATACGCATAGATCCAAGATTCGTCACCTGTGACGATCTTATAAACGTCTTTTGAAGCACCGCGATCGTATTTTTTCAAAATTTCTTTGCAATAATCGACACGAGCCTTTTTTGAGCGATTGTCAAATTGTGCGGGATCCAACGAGAACAAACCTTTTTTATGGCCAAGTGTTCATGCAATATGGAATGTAAGCTGGTGGAAGAAATGTCCAAGGATGCCTCTATCTCACGGTATGTCACATGACGATCTTGCATTATCAGTTCACGCACGGCAACACTTAGAGATGCCTAGGCCAGAAATATATATAGCAACCCTCGTAGGTAAAATAAAATATCGGTATAATTTTTTAAATTTTTTTTTAAATTTTTTATTAAAACAATGATTGTGTGTGTTTTGCATTCAGCCGATTTGTAATTGCTCTCGATCGGCTGAATCCATTTTTGCAAAGTTTACTTTGTTTTAAAGAGGACACAATGCGCCTTTTTTGCAAATTTTTTTTTTAAATTTTTAAAAACATTTTTTACGAAAGTTTTTTTTTTTTAAAAAACTTTTATAGAAAAAATTGCTCCCCTTTGATTTTCTTAAAATTTTCACAGAATATTCGTCGCACTATCACAAATCCAGAACAGTAAATATATTTATATCATTTATACATATATTTATACTTTTTTGACAAAAATCAGATTTTTTTTTGAAAATATAACTTCAAGTGGTCATAACTTTTGTACTATTGATTACATCGAACCCATTTTTTTTGTCATATAGAAACTTTTATTGCCCATCAAGACATGATGATACGGATGAAATCGGTGTATATTGTGCTCTGATGTTTATCAAATAAAGGGTGGTTAAATTTTAAGGACCGATGTTGATTTTGAATAAAACACAAATTATTTAGGAAATTATTAATTAATTTCTTTTTATTATGATAATATTGGTATGGTTCAATTATGTATGGAACAAAATATGGGCCATATGGCCGCCGCGACCTCGGCGGCACACCTTCATCCGATGGTTCAAATTTTCGATGACGCTGAGGCATAATTGAGGTTTTATGCCATTAGGCGAACACCATTCACAGTAACTGTCTGACCGCCCTCATTTCGAAGAAGTATGGCCCGATGACGTCGCCAGCCCATAAGCCGCACCAAACGAACTGGGCGAGCATGCACATGTGTTTTCACATCTCCTACAGACCCGGTTTGCTGAAATTTGCGCACAATTCTCCCGATTGTGGACACAATTGGTCGATTATACTGATCAAAAAAACATCACGAAGTGCACGAAATGCATTTTGATTTGAACGCCCATTTTCGTAAAAGGCTTAAAAAACTTTAACGCAGAAAATAACTTGACGTTTAGGTGTGGTTCACATTCAACATCCGCGCTTACAATTCAACCACCCTTTACTAGCACATGGTAAGGGAAAAATGCAAGTTTTAATTGCAGATATCTCGGTAACTTTACGAGATAATTCTTAGGTGTATACAGTTTATTTGTAGACCCCAGTTAATAGAACACACAGAAAAAGAAATTTTATAAATCGGAAGAGAAACACGAGTTACACGCGCTTGAATATTTTCTTCAACTTTGAGGCCCCATAGCTCCGCCCCGTCTGACATAGGGGGCCCAAAAATAAAACTTTACTTCTCTAACACCTCTTCATCTACCATGCCAAGTTTGGTCGCAATCGGTTGTTTGGTTAAGAAACGGTCGAATTATTTCCCCTTTTTGAATTCGTACCACTGGGCAGTGTTTTGTAAAAACAGACGAAAGACTAGTCCTGGTATTTCGTCCATTCAAAAATCATTTACAAAAAAGTGGCGCATTGTGTCCGCTTTAAAACAAAGTAAACTTTGCAAAAATCGGTTCAGCAGATCGAGAGCAATTACAAATTTCCTAAAACACAAAAACTCTTTTTTCTTATTTTTTTCAAATATTAAAACGCTCTCAAAATTTTTGAAAAAAAAAATTATAGCGAGAACTGCTTATAAAAATTTTAGCCAAAAATAAACCACATAGGTCGATATTAAATATTCTGACCCTATAGTTAATGCTGCTTATGACACATTTTTAATATATAAAGTACTTATAACACGAAATTTAAGAAAAATGTATTTTTTGTAAGTGAAATATATTTGGAAAACTCCTAAACAATTACTTTGTCTTTGCGTAGACACATACATATTATATTTGTGATAGTTAGACTTCCCCGTGTACTGTTCACTGAAAAACGATTGCATTTGTCGAGAACCTTTTTTAATGGCATTCACATAGATACGAGTAGAGTCCATACTATTGGCATCGACTTTGTTAAGGCCCCGAAAGTAATTCAATGCAAGATCAACTAAATTCTTGCTCCCACGTATATCTATACATCTATGTACATATAGTACATATCGATGTATGTATGAATGTATGCCTATGTAAGTATGAGCTGATATCTTTATGAATTTGAATGTGGGTGACAGTGAGTGATTGTGTGTATGTGTGTGAAAAACAATTTAGCAAAATTTTGATTGTCATTTATTGTATGTTTTCGGCAGCAGCACCAATAACAACAACAACGACGATGACAACTGCAACAACATTTCAACCAGGGCCAGGAAGGACGAAAGAGCTCTGGTAAAATTGTGATTGTGCTTTTATCTGTTTTCACAGACAATTCTCATTTTCAATTTGATTTGATGCATTTTTTTCTGGCATTTCAATTGTTGTTATTGTTGTTGTTTCTGTCTCATCTCAACTGATTTTAGACAAATATTAATTTTTGGACAAAAACCGAAAATAGCAACGACAACACCGACTAACAATTCGATATGGGGAGAAACTCAATCAAACACAAACAATGTCGGAGCAATCACAGACTTTAAACAATCACAAAGGATTTTAATCGCAAAACACTTTAAAGTGTTCATTTGAATATTGTGAGAGGGCGGGCAGGATGGAACGGCCGTAGTTGTGGAGTGAGGGGCATGCGAGGTTGGGTCGATTTGGCAACTTTAGCAGTTTTGGCTTTTCACACAGACCAAACGGAATTCAAAAGGAAACTAGTCCTTTGTGTGTGTATATGTTTATGCTTTTTTTTTCTTAATTCCTTTAAATGCTGCGTCATCATTTTTAATCGTTTGTCCTCTGACCCCGGCCCGTCCCGGCTCCGACCGACATGGAGACCTTTGTGGCTGTGGCCCACACCATCGACTCGCCGGAACGAGGAGACAGAGAGACGAAGAGACAAACGTGCATACTTTGAAATGAAGCATAAATATTTTTGCTCTGTTCAAATGCTAGTCGACGATTGCAATTTACTATACGCATTCTGTAAAAATTGAAATAACAGTTTATTTTTTTCCATTCGATTGTGAAAATTTTCCATTTGATTAAACGCAAACATCAAAAGCCGCCTAGCAGCAGGACATTGAACGTTGGAAGGACGGACAAACAATTGGGTGTCCCAAACAATTGGGTGTCCCAAACAATTGGGACGATGACGACACCCATCCGTTCTTCGCTCTCCGCCCCTCGCTCTATGGCATTTACGAATTTAACTATGGGTCAATTGCTGTCCTCCTCATCCTCAGCATATGCTGATAATGTGGCCTGGTCCTGCTCTGATCTGGGTGGTATGTTCTGGCCAGGCAAAGGACTTCCGCGTCGTTGTATTGTGCTGCTGCTGCTGCCGCTTTGCAAACTTCACATAAAACAGTGGGAGTAAACGGACGAACGAACGGCGAATGTTCGGACGGACAGACAGGGGTTGGTTGGTTTGAGTAATTAAAAGTTTATGCTTTTGTGAATATTATCGCTTTTGCTACACTTTGTGTGCAGGCGCGTTTGACCATTGATTTCTGTTGCTTTTTTCGCCTCCACTTTGTCCGTCTTTTTTTTGACAAAGCAAACCACCCGAACACATACATAGGTTCGCTCATACAGAGAGAAGAGAAAAATGGGGGAAAAAATTATCGTTACAATTAAAAACTGTAACAATGCATTGGCAACGACGTGAACATTGAATGATGTGTAAAAATGATTTAAGTTTTTGGCCCCAATAAATTGCTGAAATTTAACAAGTGTTTTGGTTGCTGGATTTTTCGAACTGTTCGTCTGTCTGTCCGTGTGTTCGTCCGTCAGTTTGCCCGTCATTCAATCATTCATTCGTCCATTTCATTGATATCATCGATAAGATTGGAAACATGTGTGATGATTTTTATCATCAGCCATCGTCAACAGCATCAGCAAAAGTAGGACGAACTCCAAACAGAACGATTGATGTCCCAGAAAAAAACAGTAAAAAGTTGTTGTTCTCCTTTGTCCGTTTTTTCCGCAACAACATGAATTCCCCTTCAATTGGATGGACTTTCGAGTATTTTATTGCCAATGACTTTATACAAAAAAAGATGACATTTCAACAAGGTCGATTTTTATTTATAAACTTTACAAAATAATACACCACTTCATAGGAGACTGGGTTTAATAGTCTACCTAACAAACTTAATTGAAAAAAATGTGACATTAACGGCCAATTCCACAATCTCCGGTTATCCTACAGTTAGAGCTAACCAACAGTTACAGCTGTCAAATTGTATGAAATTTTTATTTTTTAAATGTGAGTTAGCTCTAACCAGAGGTTGTGAAATTAGGGGTAAGGCAGGAATTTGGAGAAATTAAATATGTATGAAAACATTTTTTCTAAATTTAATTTTCAAATTTTATTGCATCAATTTTGATATTTTGATATTTTTCCACAGGAATTGCTGAGCAATTACAAACATTAGCCATTTTGAGTGAATAAAAATAACCTTTTACAGGTGATAGCGACTATCAAAGTAATACTATATGTAGAATTTCAGAAAACTTGAATAAGTAGTATAGAATTTATCAAGGAATCAGATTTTATCAAATTGTAATCCTTTGTGGGGGAGGTACTAGAAGTAGTGAACCAATATGGTCCATATTCGAACTTAGCATGAGATAGAAAAAAATATTACCACGTACCAAATTTAAAATCAATAGGTTACTCCTTTCGAGAGTTATCTAGCGTACCAGCAGACTGACATCCAGACAGAAGGACGGACATTGATTGTCTTAAAATGACCCAACATGGATTTTCGCCGATGTGTTACACTATGGGCCCGTAGCAAATATACGCCCGTTTCACTAAAGTCAGGATATAAAAATGTTTTTTGTTGTGGCATGACATTTTGCAGTCCATTTGGATATATGTGATAATACAGCTCGCAGACTTCTAACAGAGTTTCTTTGAATTGACTCAAGATCTGCCCAGTAAAAAATTACTGGTTATATTTGTAACTGACTTGCCCAGAAATACTTCCAGTTTCATTTGCCATGATTCAATTAAGCATTGCTCTCTGCATTCTATTGAAGTAACTGTATTTTTTCCTTCCGGAATATAAGTGCTATATTTTTTCTGGATTTTCTAATGGAGAACTTAATTCCAAAAATCAGCAAAAGTAAGCGAGTATAAAAATAGAACAGTCAAATTGTCAGCGTAATTCCAAAAATCCTAAAAAGGAAGCGAGGCTATCGAAAATATCTTGTTCCCTTAAGTACTTAGTACAATTTAGCGTTGATGGGTGCGAGACCTTTGGTGGTGCATAAAGCTAGCATGCACTGTTTTGAAGCAAGTAACACGGGTTCAAATCCTCGTCGGATCGAAATAAAATATAAATAAGTCTATAAAAATAAAATTAAAAATAGAAAATAAAAAGAAATAAAAACGAAAGAAAATTTTTTTTCATGTTTCTATCCTGGTGAAAAAAATCGAAAACAAGTAAGAAAGTTTCAGTCGGGTAAACCGACTAAGGTATACCCTCACTTTGTGAGTAATGTAATATATAACATTACACCAATAAATCTGTCAATTTGTGTGGGAGGTACCAGAAGGGGTTTTCCAAATACACATATTTTTCGGTAAACAGTACATTCTTAAATACATTGCATTGTGCTGAACTATAAGCGTTTATGTGCACTGGTATATTAAAGTTACGAGCTATGTAATTTTGGTATGATTTGGTCATTTTGTGTGGGAGGTACAAAAAGGGGCGGGGTGATAACGCCCACTTTTTACAGGACTATAGGCACTATAACAGCATTACACTGTACAAAATTTCAAGTATTTGTATGCACTGGTATTAAATTTACAAGCCGTTTACTTTTGGTACGAAACGGTCCATTTGTGTGGGATGTACCAAAAGGGGCTGTACAATAATGCCCATTTTTTACCGGACTATAGGCGCTACAAAAACATTATACTGTAGAAAATTTCAAGCATTTTTATGCACTTGTATTAACGTTATAAGCAGTTAAATTTTGATGCAAAATGGTCCATTTGTGTGGGAGGTACCAAAAGGGGCATGTCAACTTCACTAATTTTTCTCGAGTTAATAGCGACTAATATACTAATATTATGTGCAGAATTTCAAAAGATTCGAATAAGTAGTATAGAAGTTATTAAAGAATCAATATTTCACTAAATTTTAACCCTTTGTGTGGGAGGTACCAGAAGGAGTAGACCAATATGGCCCATCTTCGAACTCATCCGGAGATAGATCAAAATATTACCACATACCAAATTTGAAGTCAATCGGTTAATCCTTTCGAGAGTTATCGTGCGCACCAGCCAGCAGACACACAGACAGGCAGACAGACAGGCAGACAGACAGACAGACGGACGGACATTGCTCATTCGACTTAAAATGACCCAAAACGGATTTCCTCCGAACATACTTAGGGTCTTAGATCACTCCTTCGATGTGTTACACTTTTTTCCGTAGCAAATGATATATACCCTCGTCACACTAAAGTGAGGGTATAAAAAGGCATTCTTTTTTCATCAATTCAGAATTAGTTCCAGAAGCCTCATCCCTTTATAAAAAGAATCGGTTAGGGAAGCCAGTGGGGAATTAGTACGCACAATGCTGCTTAATTCCCTACTCGATTGCATTTTCGGAAAATTTTTTACTGGGTGACGATAAACTGCTATATGCAAAAGTTAGTTAGTTAAGTTATCTCGAGAACTATTTATCCGAATTTGCTCGGAAAAGCTTTAAAGAGTCGAAAATTAAATAGCCTTAAAATTCTTCCAATCCGTTTAGCGGTTTCAATGATATCTTACAAGATATTGAGAAAATTTTAATAATTTTTATATGCACTAAAGATTAATTTAAAAAGTTGTAACCAATTTAGCAAGTCTGCAATAATATATATTAAATGGTTAAGTAGCGTAGAAGTTAACATACCTTTGGTATTTTATTTTGATAATTAAATTACGCATCGGTTTTCTTCGGAATCGACTCATTCCGATCAGACTTTACGACAAAATAATGAAAAATTTTGTGACACTTTTATTTTAATATTATTTAGATTTTTTTTAAAAATATTATCTTTCTCGCATTAGATGGTTAACTGTTTTCGCTCTACGACGCTTATTTAGCGAGATATTCCCAAATTAAATTCTGCTAAGGAAATTCCAGATTTTGGCCAACAAATTTGTGATAACAAAATGTTGTTGTTATCACTCTACAGCGCATATTTATCGAGATATTGCCATTTTAATTTTTGCTAAGGAAATTCTAAATTTTGAACAAAAAGTAGTGATAACAAAATTTCGTTGTTTTCACTCTACGATGTATATTTAGCGAGATATTGACATTTTAAGTTTTGCTAAGGAAATACAAATTTGGATAAATAGATCTGAGATATACTAAAATATATGGTCAAACCAGTCTACTTTTGCATATAAAAGTTTATCGTGAAAACTTGAGTCAATTCAAAGAAAAGCCCTTACAGGCTGATATCTGAACTTTCCCATATATCCAAATCGACTGCAAAAATGTTGACCAGTCTTATGAGTTTATTTCCTGTGCAATCGAATCATTATCTTCGATGTCTTGGGAGAGGTCTTTCTTTTCGCTTATTTCAGGTAAACTACCAATATAATACCCTCCACAATAGGATGGGGGTTTACTAACTTTGGCATTCCGTTTGCAATACCTTGAAATATTGACCTGTGACCCCATAAAGAATATATAGCGTGATCTATTTCGAGGTTCCCTTCTTTTTTAAAGAAAAAAAAAACACAGAAAATTCAAATTTAATGGGGAATGTTTATTATCATTTGAAACATTCTTTGGGATTTATTTTTGGAAGATTATGTCGATCAAATGTTGGCCGCGGCTACGTCTCAGATGGTCCATCCGTTGAGTCCAATTTTCGATGACTCGTTCGAGCATTTCGACTGGTAACTGGCGAATGACACGCGTAAACGTTGTTCAGGCGTAAGTCTTTCCACGATGAAATGCCAAACAATACTTAACAAAAATAACATGACAGCAAGACACGTCTCATACGTGATCTGTCAAAAAAGGCCATTGAAAATGTATCTCTACTTGGATCACCCCATATAATCTTGACCATCGTCTAAAACGATTTAGCCATGTCCGTCTGTCTGTCTGTTGATATCACGCTACAGTCCGTAATAATAGTGCTAGGTTGATCAAATTTGGTAGAAATACTTCTTATAGTTGCAAGTCGTTTGGGATTGCAAATGGACCATATCGGTCAATGTTTTGATATAGCTCCCCTATAGAGGTCGCTCCTAAATACGGGGTTTGAGCCATAGATACCACATTTTTAAAGCAATTTTGCTGAAGCTTTGTAGTTTGTATTCTTTTTTGACAAGAATTATTCACAGTAAAAATTTTACAAATCGGTTCATACTTTGTTATAGTCACCCTATAAAGGTCGCTCCAAAATAGGCTGATTTAATCCATAAATACCACATTTTCTAAGCGTTTTAACAGAGTCTTTGCAGTTTGTATCTTATTTAGACAAGAACTCATCACAGTGAACATTAAGAATGCATTGAGAATTCCCCAAAATCTAGATTAGAATCGCGTTTAGGACACCTAATTATATGAAAAAGGTGCGAGATATTAATAAAATTTCTCATCGAGAAGTTAAAAAACACCAGTTTACACTATACAACAAAAAATAAAAATTTTATATCTGAGATTTAGAAGTTCTTTAAAATCAAGACGCGAAAGTGCCGGTTTGAACATTTGTTCCTTTTAATTTTCCTTCGACAAAAAATTATAATGTTAATAAAAACTAGAAAAAAACTTCTCTATAAAATTACTTTTTTTTGAGTTTATGAAAATACATCAAAAAATTGCATGCACATCCCGTCGACATTATGGTGTAAACCAGTGCTATTCTTCAAAAAGTAAGTTTTTTTGAAGAAATTGCTTTAAAGTTTATCAACTCCTGTCATGGATTTGTTGAATTTAAAGATATTTAAGTTTCTTGTTATCTTTGAAAACTTGTTGAAATATTTAAATTCGGCCAACCCTTAGGCGGGATACCGATAAATACTTCTAATATCCGTAACAAGTTGTCTCGTTCATAAATCTTTTCCATAATGAAAAATCTGGTTTAGCACCGCTCCTCTCTCAGCAGACGTCATTGGAAACAGTTGACACTTTTTGCCTTCGTTATTGGACTGAAAGATTTTTGGATTGTGATGACACTTTCTTTGTTCTCCTCGCCTTCCCCCAACCCCTAAACGGCGTAGTTGTCCTTTTCGCAGTAGCAAATAATTCTCGCCCTAGGATCACTGCTGTGTTATGGCAACCCGCAATCCCCTAACAATGGAAAGTGTATGTAGTATGTTCGCAAAGGCCGACGCAAAATGCCATAACTCTAAAATAAAAACTCCTAAAATGACAATGAAACAGACCAGAAAACACACAAAAAGAAACCGAAATTGAAACCAAAACCAAAAACGAGACGGAAAAGGCAGCAGAAGGAAATTTCCACTTTTAATATCCATTTCATGTTGTCATTTGATTTCATTTTAACATACCAACGCTTTGCTCGCCCGTCAATCACGATTGCAACCAGCTCAGGACGGGTCGGCCCAGACCCTTTTCTCATCTCCGCCAGGAGTAGAACAATTTGCTTCGCATCTCCGGCCTAGAGTCTGACGGGACAACAGCGACGTCACCGGCACCGGCACCCAATAAAGTCCGCTTACTTTGATGACCAACCCAGTCATCCATTCCGAGTTAAGACCACAGAACAGCAGTAGCCGAAGCAGTTAAAGCAGAAGCAGCAGATGCCGGCGGGTGGCAAATTAAAGTTGGGAAAAAGGCCGGCATTAGAAAAAGAAAATTGTTTTTCCAGTTTTTCCCGGTTAAATGTTTTTTTTTTGCCTCCGCAGACGACTGCTGCCTCCCCCTCGGATGATGGCTCTTTGAATCAGCCTAAATGTGTTCATAAGTTTCAGTCTTTGCTCTCGAAATGTTGTTGCTTTTTTAAGCTTTTATTGAAAAAACGTGCATAATGTCGAAGGACTGTGATAACACACCAGCGACGGCGACTCCAATGGATTGGGATGGAAAGGGAAATAGTGATGTAGAAATAATAAAATTCCAACTCGTTGAAGAACGGTTTAATGAAAACAGTAAATCCACTTCGATTCATAGAAATATGAAGTTTTCACTAATAAAAATAAATATTACAACAACATATATCTTCTGTAAGGTGACCAGGTAGCAATGATAGATTTGTTAATTTGTACACGGGGAAACAAACATTTAAAACAATTAATATATCGATATACTTACTGAAAACATAAATGCAAATAAATCATTATTTTGGAAATAATAATTCCAAATAAAAAGATATTAAGATCGGAGGATTTGTTTAGAACAATATGTCCCCAATTATATTATATTATTTGGACTGTACCCTAACTATATATATTTCAGAAGCGGTTTTGTCAGCGTATATATTTCAGAAATTGTCAATGTTACCAATGACATCCAGCTGTCAAACTGTGCAGTAAAGTTGGCCTTTTAATCATGCTTCGTTTATCGCCTGCAGAACGCTTGGAAATCATTAAAGCAGTACTGATAATTTTTTAAAATTTCTGGTTTTATTGGAAGGGTTGAACTTTGTCATTTAATAATGGAACACAATATCATTCATATGACTACCACTCTCATCCGATCAACCCAATTTTTCAGTACATTTTCGATTGTTACGGGTCGAATCTCTTCAATGGCGTCTTCGATTTCATGTTTCAACGCTTCGATTTCATGTTTCAACGCTTCGATTGTCTCCGGATGCTTTGCGTAACATTTATCCTTAATGGCTCCCCACAGAAAATAATACAAATGGCTCAAATCACAAGTCAAAGTAATCGGTAGTTCAAATTTTAAATGGGCCACCCTTTACATTATGTCGATTTTATATGTAATAATGTTTTCTCCCATTTCAGGTAAGTTTAGAAGATAGACATATTAACCCACAGCTTCCCCCTCACCAACATATTGTTAATATTTCGAAAACTATTGAACCTGTTTTAACTTCTACAGTTTTTATCTGAGTCTTCTTCGTTAATATCAAAGTATAACAACCCTTTTTGTACCTCCCACACAAAGGTACCAAAAATTAATAGCGCATATCCTTAAGACACAAACACTCGAAAGTTTGTACAGTACTTACATTGCACTGTACGAAATTTAAAGTATTTGTATGCACTGGCATTAAAGTTAAAAGCTTTTAACTTTTGGTACAAAAAGGTCCATTTGTGTGAAGTGTATAAAAAGGAGAGTGCCAATAACGCCCATTTTTCTTTGGACTTTAGGTACTGTAAAAGCATTACACTGTACAAAATGTCAAGTATTTTTATGAACTGGTATTAAAGTTATAAACTATCAACTTTTGGTTCAAAATTGTCCATTTGTGTGGGAGGAACCAAAGGGGGCGTGGCATCTTCGCCCATTTTTGTCGCGGTAATAGTGACTAATAAACTAATACTATGTGTAGAATTTCAGAGGATTCAAATAAGTAGTATAGATGTTATTAAATAATCAATATTTTACTAAATGTTAACCGTATGTGGGGGAGGTACTAGAAGGAGTGGACCAATATGGCCCATCTTCGAACTTAGCCGGAGATAGAAGAAAATATTACCACATACCATAATTTGAAGTCAATCGGTTACTCCCTTTGAGAGTTATCGTGCGCAGCAGGCAGACTTAAAATGACCCAAACCGGATATCCGCCGAACATACCTAGGGTCTTAGGTCACTCATTCGATGTGTCACACTTTGGCTCGTAGCTAATTATATATACCCTCATCTCTAAGGTGAGGGGATAATGAATGGGTAGATGCAAATAAACCTTTATTTCGTAAAAATTTATCCAAATTAAAAACTATTAGGAATCAATCATTGATTCATGATGAATATAATATATTTAGAGTGTTTCCTAAACATATATATGTTTCAAGCAGACTATATTTGGGACTATATACTACAGAAGCGATTTACCAAATTTTCATATAACTTTTAAACTTTAGGAATTTTTTTATCTCCATACGCATATGTACAAATGTCTCTGAAATATATCCTATTGCCTGAAAAAAACCCAAATCAGTATATAGTTGATTTTGTACCGACGATTTTTTAGGGCTTTTTATACCCTCACTTTAGTGTGACGAGGGTATATATCATTTGCTACGGAAAAAAGTGTAACACGTCGAAGGAGTGACCTAAGACCTCAAGTATGTTCGGAGGAAATCCGTTTTGGGTCATTTTAAGTCGAATGAGCAATGTCCGTCCGTCTGTCTGTCTGTCTGTCTGTCTGTCTGTCTATCTGTCTGTCTGTCTGCTGGCTGGTGCGCACGATAACTCTCGAAAGGAGTAACCGATTGACCTCAAATTTGGTATGTGGTAATATTTTTTTCTATCTCCGGCTAAGTTCGAAGATGGGCCATATTGGTCCACTCCTTCTAGTACCTCCCCCACAAAGGGTTAAAATGTTGTGAAATATTGATTCTTTAATAACTGCTATACTACTTATTCGAATCTTTTGAAATTCCACACATAGTATTATCTTATTAGTCGTTATCAACTCGAGAAAAATGGGCAAAGTCGCCACGTCCCTTTTGGTACCTCCGAGACAAATGCACTATTTTGCACCAAAAGTTAACAGCTTATAACATTAATAACAGTGTATAAAAATACTTGAAATTTTGTACAGTATTATGCTTTTATATTGCGTACAGTCCAGGGAAAAATGGGCGTTGTTGTCACGCCCCTTTTGGTACCTCCCAAACAAAGGTACGTTTTTGCACCAAAAGTTAACAGCTTATAACATTAAAACCAGTTTATAAAATTACTTGAAATTTTGTACAGTGTAATGTTTTTGTGTCCATAGTCCTGTGCAAAATGGGCGTTATTGCCACGCCCCTCTTTGTACCTCCCACACAAAATGCCCAAATCATACCACAATTTAATGTCTCATAACGTTTATACCAGTGCACATAAATGCTTATAAGTCGGCACAGTGCAATGAATTTAAAGTATCTAATGTTCAGCAAAAAAGGTGTATTTGATAAACCCCTACTGGTACCTCCCACACAAATTGACAGAATAATTCGAGTAATATTCAATATTACATTACTCACAAAGTGAGGGTATACCTTAGTCGGTTTACCCGACTGAAACTTTCTTACTTGTTTAAACACTGCTTTACACAACTTTGGAATAAATTCAATTAGCAACACTCAAGTTTGAGATACATATACACGGTCGGTCGGTATAACTTTCTATGGCTGCTGTACTTTCGAATTCGAATAACTGCATGTCTCCGAAACCGGATTCCCGATAATACTCAACAGTTTTACACCACTAACCGTGAGGGAGTAGTGAATGGGTTGCTATCGGTTGTGCATAGAAATGTGATGAGGGTGGTAGCGGCGGTGACGTTGGGGGGGTTGGATTTGTTCGACGGATGTCGGCATTTGGATGTTGGCAAAAGAAAACTGTCAAAAAGTGCACATTCCATACTTGACATATGAACATTTCATTGACTGCTGCTACTCCAATTCGTATTACGAGTATTACAAACAAGTTGTTCGTGCCCAATTCGTGTTGTTGTTATTGCTTTTGTTGCTATTATTCTATTTGGTATTGTTGTTGTTGCTATTGGTATTGCTTCCAAGCAACTTTTTCTCGGTGGGGTTTTCTAAATTTTGCAACACTCTTTTAGAGGGTGGAATTTTTGCTTAGGTTTTCATTTGGTTATTTTCGTCCGTCTGTCTGTTCGCCTGTCTGTCTGTCTGCCTGCCATTTGGCACACTCCAGCACATGGCAACGACGATGACGACAATGATGTTGATGACGATAATGATGATTATTTCGTCGAAATATTACTTTTAAATTTGTAAATTGCTAAATTTCCAAACATCGAACAAATGCTCTTTTAATACCTTATCAAGTGCTTGACATGCATGCACATTCTCCCTTTGCCACTCTTACCAACTACCCAACGACACAACCATCCAACCTCCCACTTGGGTATTCCCCCCGTTAAGCGCCTCAGTCACAGCAACTGCGAGCAACAGCAGTACCGGCTCCAGTACTGGCACCGGCACCAGCACCGGCATTGGCAGTTGTTTGGTACATGAAAACAACCCAATTTGTAATTTGGCTAATTTCTTGTCATACGACCCATTTACTTTCAAGGGAATTTGAACGGTTTTCAGTTTTGAGTTTTGCACTGAATTCAGTATTCTGTATTCTGCAATGCACATGAGCCCATTGGGGCTTTTTTTTTGATAGCAATGCGATGACGGCGTGGGAGGGAGTGGGGGGGAAATATCCACAAGAAAAGTAGAGAAAATTGCTTTAATACAATTTGCATAAAATAAGACCAAAACCCCACATCGGCCTCAGGGGGAAGTTTTAATGAATTTGAAGTTTAAACTGGAAAGTATCCAAAGGCTGTTCTCGATAATGGAGAGATTCGACTATAAAACACAACCCTACACGGGCAGTTACCGAGGGGATTCCTAAAGAAAGAATGAAAAAAAAACAAGGACATGGGGTTGCTGGGTGACATTGATGATAAGATTGCAATGCAATCGGCTTTATGACATGTGACACTTAACGAATCGAAGTCAGAGCAAACGATTTGTCATTTATTGTCGCAGTTGACATTCTTCGTATTTGGATAATGGATGTCAAGTATTTGTTAGCTTTCTGTTATGCCATTTTGCAAATACCACAAAGAAAATAATTAAACTGTATCCATCTTTCTATAAAATAGTGTTGAATCTATTTCGAAGAAATCTAGAATTTTCCTTTTACATTTAATGCAGACCTAAAGTAAAATGCAGTAGGGAAAGAAAATTATTTGCAGCCATAAGAATCCAAAATGCAATATATTGGTTATTTCAAATGTCAAAATGCATTCCATGTCTTCCGATTTTAATGGAAGTAAACTGAAACCAAATTAATTTATTTAGGAGATTTTTTTTTTACCTTTAAAATACATAAGTTTTCATTCTTTAAGTTCTGCCCACGCATTTTCGCACCACACCATTTTCAATAAGCAATGTTTGTCCGTCCATCTGTCTGTCTGTCTGCCATAACTCTCGAAAGGAGTAACCGATTGAAATCAAATTTGGTACGTTGCAATATTTTTTTCTGTCACCGGCTAAGTTCGAAGATAGGCCATATTGGTCCACTCATTCCAGTACCTTCCCCACAAAGGGGTAATATTTAGTGAATTATGAACTATGTAATAATTTCTATACTACTTATTTGAATCCTATGAAATACTACACATAGTATTAGTTTATCAGTCATTATTACCTCGAGAAAAATGGGCGAATTTTCCACACCCCTTTTGGTACCTCCCACACAAATGGACCATTTTGCAGCAAAAAGTAAACTGCTTATAACTTTAATATCACTTCTTGCTAATTTTGTACTACCTCCCACACAAATGGACCATTTTGTACCAAGAGTTACCAGCTTATAACTTTAATACCAGTGAATACAAACCCTTGAAATTTTGTACAGTATAATGCTTTTATAGTACCTATAGTCCAAAGAAAAATCGGCTTTTTTTGGCACGCCTCGGTTGGTACCTCCCACACAAAGGTGCCATTTTGTATAAAAAGTATAATTTCAATACTAGAGCTTACAAATACTTAGAATTTCTGGACAGTGTAATGTTTTTGTAGTACCCACAGTCTGTCGAAATATGGGCGTTATTATCACGCCCTTTTTGGTACCTCCCCCACAAACGTACCATTTTGTACAAAAAGTTAACAGCTTTTATCTTGAATATCAATACCTATATATACTCAAAATTTTTTCTATACTTTTAAAATTCCTACAGTCCTGTGAAAAATGACCACAGCCGTTTAAATAACTCCCATACAAAAAGAGCCAGGACGTACCAGTGCATATTTACATTGCTGTGGGGGTATATCTTAGTCGGTTTACCCGACTTACATCTTACTTGTTTTTTTTGTATATTCCGCAAATTGCCTTTAAGTATAAGAGCAAATGGCATAAGTTTTCGTATGAGCAAAAAAATAAGAATACAGTTTTCGCAGCATTTTAATTTTTTTTGGAATTTTTTAATTTTTTCCTCATGATCGAAGAAAAAGCTATCGAATAAACATTTGACAAAATTGTATATGGATGGGGAAAAAGGGCCGTTTCCAACTCAGACAGTCCTTAACCGATGTGGTTCAAATTTAATGTCATAACTACTATCCAATAGGACTAAACCTGGTGCAAATTTCATCCGTATCAGAAGACATCGGTTTTAAAAATTCACTCACTTGACATGAAATCCCCCATATACACATTTTTCCAAAATATTAGAAACACATTCTGCTGATTTTTTACTTTGCGTAAATATTTCAAATATTTACTAACATTTTATATTCATATACATTCTGCTGATTTTTACTTTGCGTAATATTTACTACAATTTTGTAAAAAGTCGCATATTGATAGCTTTTTCCGATAAAAAGATATAATTCTTTTATAGATCCAGAATTTTTCAAAATGCAAAATTTTGAATAATTTGGATGGGTTGTTGACTATACTTAATATAATAACCACCAAGTTTCATTAAAATCGGTGACAAGAGCCAATACTACTGTGATTACTTAACATGGAAATGCTCAAGTGAAAAAGTTTGCAACCAAATTGATCAAAACCCAAAGAATAACGAAAGATAGAATTATAGAAAGTTTTTCTTTATACAAAATGAGGTCGGGTGTTCTCACTTTGCTACTCCCACATGTATGTCAAACAGTTTCCTAAATCAATACCAAATTATAAATTTTCTAAATTGTCCTTGTTCCACAAACTGAGAAATTTGCTTAAGGCTCTACAATAAAAGAAAACCATATTTGCCTCAATTTGAAATTTTAATGGATCTATCAAAATTTAATCTTCATATTTATTATTAATCTTCACTTCAGTTTGAAAGACACGAGTAGTCATAAACATACCGAAAAAAAGTAGTCGTCGTACATACATTTTTATATACAAATATCTTCGATAAATGTTGTTATTATTTTAATAACCTTTCCTTAGGCTTAAATTGATTCTTTTTTCGGTTCTGTTCGAATAGAAACAATTTTGTCCAGCCACACACCACGAGGACGTTGCCCGAAGACTCTCCCCTCCTGTACCAGCTGCTGGCTCTGAAAAAGACGACAGCGACGAGGATGATGATGCTGATGATGGGGACGTTGGGGATGGATGATGACCACATTTGACCCTGCAGCCTTTTAACAAATTGTATCTCTTACCTCATTACCATTTTTATTCTTTGGAAAGGCGAAGGGCGGCAGAGAAATATTCCAAACATATGTATGTACTTTTAATATTTCAGTGTATGTTTCCGTCCTCACACAACCTCCCCCCTTAAGTTTGTCCAGAAAAACCAATTTGCCTCAAAAAAAAGAAGAAGACAAAGAGTGTGTGGCATAGCGACAGAGTGGAGCTCTAGGAATGGTTATTGATGGATGGATTTCTTAGTTAATTTATAATGGATTTTCGGTACACAGCATTGGGTGGGGATGGCGAATGGGCGAAGGGGGCTGTATTTTAATAAAACAAACATAAGTTTCATAAACAGTCCACAGCCTTTTTTCGACAGAAATAAAAGTAAACAGCCAAACATATGATAGGACATTTGTCAATGATGACAAACAGTCAAGTGACTGCGGCGCGCCAAATGAATAGTGGCAGGCGAAGACGGCCCAGAAGCAGGATGAGATGGAAATTGACATAGAAAAGATAACAAGAAATCATGAGCAAATATTTACAAAGGTCTTCAGCAAAATGTTAAAAAGTTGTTAAACAAATATCAACAATCAACGAATGGATGTATCAAAAAAACGAATGAGCGGAAGGATGCTACGCTACACTCGGTCAAATACAACAACAACAACGACATATAAACGAAGCCATAATAAAGACCTTAACAAACGCACGCAACGTATACGTAATGTTGCAGCACTCATACGACACAGTGGACAGACAGTTGTGGTTATTTGAAGTTGAGTAAGGAGATCGGTTCGACAAGTTTGGTAATTGATTGGAACTTCCAAATTCGCGGTTGTTTATTGAAACAAAACGCACCATTATTTCAATAAAAATATATTTGTGTGATCCAATTAGTTATTATGCAAACTTATATAAATTTCCTTGTTAACAATATTCCAATGGCATTTCGTTTTCAAGAAATCTGGCTCTACATTTTTGTTAATTAATTCGTAAATTCATTTTGGGTTGTACCTATTCCAAAAAATCACTTTGTGTTTGAGAACAGAATAAAGACCAAATATATTCACTTGACTTTAAGTATTCAATCGTCCAAAGCTTCTTCTTATCCCAAAATATCCCGACCACAAAAAATAAAACAAAATAAAAAAATTCAACAAAATGAAAAAACAATTTGGTATCTAAATTTAAAATTGTTGCTGCTTAAAAAATAGTTTTTTTTTATATATGGGGGCTTTCATGCCAAAAGGGTGGATTTTTAAAAGCGATATCTTCTGATCGGAATGAGACTTGCACCAAGTTTAGTCCTATTGAATAGTAGATATGGCATAAAATTTCAACGAGATCGGTTAAGGATTGTCCAAGTAGGAGGGTGTTGAATTTTGAAATTGACCAAATTTGGCCAAACAACCCCTTTCCCCATTCATACAACTAATTGACTGTTGTATTTAGCTTTTTCTCCAATCTTTTTACAAAAAATAAAACAAATGTACAAAAAAATTGTTTGTGATTTTTTTATGCGAAATTAAAACTTGTTTTTGTCAAAAACCCATGTCTTAATTTTATTTTTTTTTTGCTCAAACGAATGCTTAGGTCATTTACTTTAAGTGCTTTGTGGTCTCTTAATGGGATGGGACTTGATTACACTGAGCAACAGTGAAAAAATATACGGACTTGACAGTATAGGTTCGATTCAACTATCAAAGGGTAGTATAACCCTATACTCGGTTTGGCGAAATTGGTAACCAATTTTTTTTATGAGCCTCCAAAGTTTCTGAAAATCAGTCATCAGCTTTTGTCCAACAACTAATTCAGACTTGGTGATACCGCTTAACTATATTTGGCAATAATGTAGCTCAGAATATGCTGAACAAAGCCTCCTAAAATTTGTTGCGAAAAAAAAATTCTGCTACTTTTTTTTTAAAAAGTGAAGAAAAAAACATTTGTTTTCTCTTTTTTCAGCATAACTTTCAGGGACTCGTAATTGTTCACTAACAATGCTTGGCAAAATTGTAGCCGACGTAAATCTCAAAAACTTTTGTGATCATATAAATACAATCTGAACGTGTCTAGGCACCCTAAATATCTCAAAAAACCACACTGTACCCCAAAAATATTAGTATTTCACTATTATGTAACAAAAATATTTTTTTGGTATGGGGTATGATCAGCAACTTTATATAAAATATTACGGCCAATATTTTTGTGGAAAATATTAACCCTATAGCTGCCCCACATAACTGTAAATGTTGGTCCCATTTTAACAAATCGTAAAAAACGCCCCTAAAATGGGGAGAGCGGGGATGAAATGTTGTACAAAAATGTTGGCCATAAAATGCTACTATATGTGTCAGAACACACCAAAGCTCAAAACTTAACACACCAAAAAAGGTCCTATACTGTCAAGTCCGTGTATTTTTCAAAAAGTGTTCATTTGTTGCATAGTGTTATCTATCAAAATAAAGATTAAAATGTAAAAAAAAATTCTTTATTTTTAATATATTTTATCATAACTTAAGAACCCATTGGCTCAGGAATGCTTTAAAGAGTCTCAAATTAAGTAGTCTTCATCTTCTAATATAATTTTTACATCGCTACAGCGATATCTTACAAGATATTGCGACCAAATCAAATTTTTTGAGAAAATATTTATAATTTGTTAATTAAAACCTTTTAGAAAAGTGGAAATATCGACAATTATTATATTTGTTTTATTTTATCGTGAAGTCTGATCGGTCACGAATGACATGAGACCATTCCGAAGAAAACCATTCCGAAAAATCTACCAACCCCACAAGTTATAAACAAATACCAAATGTAAGTGAAATGTAAACAATCGCCCAAAAATCGTGACAACACATTTTGGACGTTTAATTTTGTGACGATTCTAAATATCCAAAGCCAGTCAACCAGAACAAAACATTTCTCGGTGGCCGCGGATAAAAGCGTATTTTCGTGACCGTAAAAAATATTTTAGAAGAAGATAAAGGCTATTTATATTGATATTCTTTGAAGCTTTCCTGAATTAGGATAATTGGTTCTCGAGCTATGCTTAAATATGTGGTTTAACCTCTATTTATCCCATCACGTTACAGGGTATCATTTGCTACGGGCCAAAAGAGTAATACATCTAGTAGTGCCCTAAGACCTTAAGTATGTTCAGCGGAAATCCGTTTTAGGACATTTTAAGTAATTTGAGCAATATCCTTCCGTCTGTCTATCTGACTGGAGCGCACGATAACTCTTGAAAGGAGTAACGGATTGACTAACGGATGAAGTAACGGATTGATTAAAATTTGGTATGTGATAATCATTTTCTCTATCTCAGCCTAAGTTCGAAGATGGGTCATATCTGTCCGCTCCTTCTACTACCTCCTTCACAATGGGTTATCATTTAGTGAAATTTTGATTCTCTAATAACTTCTACACTACTTATCCGAACCATCTTTAATTCCTCAAATAGTAACAATTTATCCGTCGATATCACCTTGAGAAAAATGGGCGAAGTGTCGTCACCCCTTTTGGTACCTCCCACACAAAGGGACAATGTTGTACAAATATTAACTGCTTATATATATCTTTAATACCTGTGAATATAAATAATAAAAATTTTCTACAGTGTTATGATTTTACAGTGCCTTATTTTCACGCCCTTCTGTTATCTCCCACACAAATGGACCATTTTACACCAAAATTTAACTACCTATAGCTTTGATATCAGTTCATACAAATACTTAAAATTTTGTACAGTGTAATGCTTTTAAAGTACCTAGAGTCCAGTGAAAAGTATGCGTTACTAGCGAGACCCTTTTGATACCTCCCAAACACATGGACCATTTTGCACCAAAAGTTAACAGCCTGTAACTTTAATACCAGTGCATACATTAAGGGTGGGGGTAACGTTTATAAGCTTCTTTTTTTTAATTTTTTGAGTCATATGCGACTTAGAACATCAGAAAAACGTTTTTCCCACAACCCATGTTTTCAATGACGGTGCCCTCATAACTCACTTGCGTAATTAACGAGGTAACGCTGACGAGTTTTCTTGAAATTTGTTATTTTTATCCCCTCTCCTTGGAGAGGAGTGTATATATCATTTGCTACGAGCCAAAAGTGTAACACATCGAAGGAGTGACCTAAGACCCTAAGTATGTTCGGCGGAAATCCGTTTTGGGTCATTTTAAGTCATTTGAGCAATGTCCGTCCGTCCGTCCGTCCGTCCGTCTGTCCGTCTGTCTGTGTGTCTATTTGTGCTGGTGCTTCGCACGATAACTTTCGAAAGGAGTAACCGATTGACTTCAAATTTGGTAAGCGGTAATATTTTTCTCTATCTCCGGCTAAGTTCGACGATGGGCCATATTGGTTCACTCCTTCTAGTACCTCCCCCACAAAGGGTTCACTTTTAGTGAAATATTGATTCTCGTGTACCTTCTATACTACTTACTCGAATCTTCTGAAATTTTAAACAAAGTACACAGTACAACACAAAAACAACTAACAGGGTTCTGTGAGTGGATTCTGGTAGAGGAGACCAAAAAAATATATACGTGTATCGGCGTTTTGAAAGATCACATCGGAATTTTATTTTAGGGGGGGTTAAAGTTGTCCCCCCTTTGCTTGTTCGTGCAGAATATCGGTATATAAAACTATGTGTTCTGTTCATCTGAGGTGTAGGGTATCTTCAGCAACTTTGTAGCAAATGTTAAGGCCTATATTTTTGTGGAATATATTAACCCTCTAGCTTCCCCCCATAACGGTGATTTTTGCCTATATTTTAACAAATCGTAAAAAACTCCCCTAAAACTGGGTGGGGCGGGGTTGAAATGTTCTACAAAAATGATGGCCATAAAATTTTACTATATATGTCAGAACACACCAAAGCCCAAAACTTAACACAAACACCAAAAAGCCGGCCAAATTCAAGATTTCCTGTTAAGGGTTAATTTAGATATTATATAGTGTTAGTACCAAAAAGGTCTTTAAAAATTGGATTTTTCGGGGTTGATGTGAGAGATGGCAAAAAAATAATGATTTTATTTTACAATTAAATAATATTTATTTTATATTAAATTATATTTCAGGACTATAAACGAAAAATCTATTAATAACGCATATACAAGGAGAAATACTTATTATATACATAAGTTTATTTATTTTTAATTCACTTTTTTTCACTCTTGGCAATTCGACGCCTTTATCAAACAATGTCCAACATAAATTTGTTATAAGTGACAAAATGCTCTTGCCTTTATAGCGTTTTTCAATAGGAAGACATATCTGATGGAACCGTTCGCCATGCTCATCAGTTTCAGTTGAAAACTGAAAATAAATATATAAATATATATGTATAATCAAATATAAATCAAAACTTGTATTACCTTTAGACCACAGCATCAACGTTCATTTAACGTTCATAAGTAACGTGCCACTCAAAAGTCCCGTTATGGTAATTTTGAGTGACAAAAATAGAATGACAGAAATAATGAAGAAGAACAAAAGTACTCTTGGTAGTTGTTGAATAACAACCTTCTCTTCAGAGCTGGGAGAACCTACATATGCGAAGAATAACAAATTAACCCTTAACAGGCTATCTTAAATTTGGGCGTTTTTTTGGAGTTTGTGTTAAGTTTTGGGCTTTGGTGTGTTCTGACACTTATAGTAAAATTTTATGGCCGACATTTTTGTAGAATATTTCAACCCCGCTCCACTCATTTTTAGGGGAGTTTTTTACGATTAGTTAAAATATAGGCAAAAATCACCGTTATGGGGGGAAGCTAGAGGGTTATTATATTCCACAAAAATATAGGCCTTAACATTTGCTACAAAGTTGCTGAAGATACCCTACACCTCAGATGAACAGAAGACATAGTTTTATATACCGATATTCTGCACGAACAAGCAAAGGGGGAAAACTTTAACCCCCCCTAAAATAAAATTCCGATGTGATCTTTCAAAACGCCGATACACGTATATATTTTTTTGGTCTCCTCTACCAGAATCCACTGACAGAACCCTGTTATTTTCAAAAAAGTTTGAAATTGTTGTACAGTGGTATTAGCTTGTTAGTCGCTAACACGTCAAGAAAAATGGCCGAAGTGGCCACACCCTTTTTGGTACATCCCACACGAATGGATAATTTTGCACCAAAAGTTAACTGTTTATGGCTTTAATATCAGTTAATACACAAATTTGAAATTTTGTACAGTGCAATGCTTTTATATTACTTAGAGTCTAGAGAAAAATGGGCGTTATTGACACGCCCCTTTTGGTACACAAATGGATCTCTTTGTACCAAAAGTTAACAGATTTAACTTTAATACCAGTGCATACACATACTTGAAATTTCGTACAGTGTAATATTTTTATAGTACCTAGAGTCCAGAGCAAAGTGACCGTTATTGGCACGCCCCTTTTGGTACCTTCCACACAAATGGACCATTTTTTTACCAAAAGTTAAGATTTTAAGATTTTAAGATTTTAACTTTAATACCAGTACATACTTTAAAGTTATTAAACGCAATTTAAAATTTAATTTAAACAAAAAAAAAATAAATAAATTTGGGACTCAAGGTGAGGGGATTCATAAGTCGGTTAACCCGACTGAACTTTCTTACTTGTTTTTATTTTTAATGTTACCAATTAGTCGATTTTTTCTCGCAAAAATCAAATTTTTCGCTTCAAAGTGTTCCCAAAAATTGAAAAATTTAAATATCGAAAAGAAAACTTGACAGCGTTACCTGGATATAACGATTATCTAACAAAATAAATTTATTTTTTCAATTTCCGACGATCCGGTATCGAGTTATGAGACGCTTCCGCATAAATGATGTCGTCGCCATAATTTATAATATTTTTTTATGAAAATTTTACACAATAAACTTTGAAAGTTATACCTTAATGTACCATTGTAAGTCGACTAAGCATGTTTTTAGAGAGTTTGCATTTTTAATATTCCAAATTATATGCAGTCAAAATTTAGTGTTTATCCGTCAAACCAATCAAAAGTTATTCACAAAACAGTACAGGTCATTCGATTTCCATCATAAAGGAATTCCACACAAATTAAAAAAAAAAAATATTATACTTTGATCGCCTTTCCTGAAAAACTACATTTTTTCACTTGGCATACTTTAGAAAGGAGGTATCGAAATGTTGAGAAGTTCTTGGTAAGAGCCAATATTTTCAGATAAAATACACGTTTTCTCGTTTTAATCACGAAAAGGCGTAAAACAGGTGAATGTGACCGATGAATTCACTTCCCCAAAACAACTCTTACCCAACTTATCATACCACCTGTGCTGACACCTTTACGGACACATAAGCCAAAACTAGGTTATATCGAACAAAATGTGACCAACGGCAAAAACCGGTGGTCATGAAAAAATTATTGTTTTTATAAATTACAGCAATATGCCAATGCCGTTGCCGTTGCCGTTGCAACCATTCTGAAAATGCTGACAACCTCAATTACATTTTAATACATGTTGCAGATGCAAAAACACACAGCAAACGAAGCGAAGGTAGCCACGATTCCCAAGTTACTTCTACACGTAGGCCAAAAGCCACCATAGCCTCCGACTGCAAGAGGGGGGAAGGCCCACAGCCAATACAACACAAACTTTGAGGCGCCTCCGCCCTCCACCAACACATGGGGCAAATAAACGAACACAAACACAGAAAATGCAACAAGATTACGTGTTTTATTTTTTGTCGGCGTGACTGTGTGTGTGTGTGGGGGGCTAGGACGTGTCGCAACACTCAACTATCAATGTCCAAAGTCCAGCGTCCGTCTGTCCTCAGTGACCACTCAACAACAAAGGCAACACCAGCACCGCCGCCATCATCGCCATTGCCATCACCATCCCAAACACTAACACTGGGCCAACCAAACAGGCGAGCCAGTGAACAAGCAAACAAACACTCTCACCCACACGCACACACCTTTGTGTGCTCCCATACAGAACTGGCCTGGAGAGGCTCTGTAAGAATATCACCTACAAGTGTCACCAATATAACCCTGACATCAAACATATGCCTCGGCCTATCCCCCCAGCCAATGCATGCCACAAAAACACAGGTCCTTACAACGCTACATCACTTCGACATTACATATGGTATCGTTGCCTCCCGCCCACCAGTCGCCAGTCATCGAACTGGCTCGGTTCATCGCTCACTTATTCATTCCTACATTCAACATATTCTCCGGCCATTGCCGCCACTGGCCATATTCCATATTCCATAGTCCAGATTGTTACATAGGCCACAACACACAGCAACAGTATCAACGGGACCAGCCGCAGCAGCAATAGCAACACCAGTCAAAGCAACAACAGCAGCAGCAGCCTATTGCTTGGCAACACTCTGCGGGGAAACAACATAAATGGGGATCTCAAAAACACACTACTAACTGCTAAATCAAAGCGTAAGAAGGAGATGCTTAGTGAGGCCCGTCTAGAGAGGGGCCTTGAAAATACAAGTTAAAATACATATGAGCAAATAATGAAACATTTTTCTCTGTTTGCGACAATTTTTCTGTGGTTATTTTTTCTAATTGTACATGGCGTTATATTTTTTTCGAAAGACGTTATGCACGCTTTTGGAAATATTGTATTACACTACTCTAGTATAAAATTATAATGGAGACCCTATGGGTAATCCTACATATTTCAACCATGCTCAATGCAATAGTGTGTGCTGTTTTGATCCCCTCGCCTTGCAGGGAGGAGGGTATATATTATTTTCTACGATCCAAAAGTATCACACGTCGAAGGAATGACCTAATGACGATTTGGGTCATTTTAAGTAATATTATTGAATCAAAAATCAGGACTCAAAAAGTAAAAAATAGCTATAGAAAGTGTGAATCACATAATATAGGTCTTTAATTCTTAATCGACCCATTAAATATCAGAAAGAATTATATAATTTTGGCCCCAAGTGCTAAAATTTCGTTACTCTGAGTAGGACATTATTCCAGCCACACTCTTAACTATTTCTCAGACTTTAAGAGGTCCGAAATCGAGTCTCTTTAAAGTATTGGAAAAACTAAAAAACTGTTAATAAATTTTGAAATACGGTGAAAGAATGATAATTGCCTCTCACTGCTACACTGACCACAATCTAAGAATTCAAAATGGTTTTTTCCCGTATATATTGCTACATATCATTTTATCATTTAAGAGGCTTCTGAAAGTACAAAAATATTTTAAACAGAACAAAAGAATTAAAGATTTTGATAGCGCGAGAACTGACCATGGACCAAAAAACAACTATGTAAATAGTCCTTAGGTTATACAACACTCGAGATCCATTATACACACATAAATTAGTAGTAAGAGTGCAAAATGCTTTAGTCACTTCTAAACTGTCCACAGTCTGCGAATTGACAACGTTAGATATATTACCACAGTAAGTGGTGGGGGATACATTTTGAAAAGGCTTTAGAAATTTTATGTCCGTTTTGGCCTCAGGTTGGACATCGAATTGTTGTTTTCGCATCTCCTTTGAGATCAGCATGAACAAATAAAAGTTAATATTCTTAGCCCTTAAAGAACTTTTAAAATCAGTGAAATAATGAAAATTGTTCTGGTCATTGCTACACTGACCACAGTCGGAGAATACAAAATTATTATATGTATTGGGGCTGTATCAAAAAATGAACCGATATGCATCATTTTCACTAGGCATGATTGAATGAAATGGAATGAACATATATTCAAATTTCGGCATGATCGATTAAAAAATGCGCTCTCTAGAGCGTGAATATGTCTTATCGAAAGGGACCATCGTATGGGGGCTATATCAAATGATGGACCGATATGCCCCATTTTATATAGGGATCGTCCCTGGGTTAAGAAATGCCTCTGTACCAATTTTCATTAAGATTGCTTCATATTTGCGACCTGTGGTGTCGAATATTAAAAAGAACGGAACGCTAAACGTAGTGATACTGTTAGTGTTCTGTTCATAAGAACAGTATCACTACGACGTAGTGATACTGTTCTATGAACCGTACGTTATCGTAGTGTACCGTTCGCCGTGTTCTAAGAACGGTACGTTATCGTAGTGGTACCGTTCGTGAACAGTAACACTAAAAAAATAAATAACGTTAGTGTTCTCCGAAGGAACGGTTCCTATAACGTACTGTTTTTTTCTGAACACTGGTTTATAGTACTTCATGTTTACACAGTTGTATCTATGTATCTTATAAGAGGCTTCGGAAATTACAAAAACAATACTGAAATTTTTGGTAGCGCTAGGTAACTGACCGCTGGCCGAAAACTGCGGTCAGTTACCTAGCTGAACGATAGAACTGTATATATAATTAAATGTTTAGAGATGATTTCATGTAAAAGTTAACAGCGGCTGCGTCTCAAATGGTTCATACGTCCAATTTTGACACACACTCCCCAAGATATCGGCCGGTATCTCATAAATAAATTCTTCAATATTGACTTCCTGTGGGTCAACCCTTATGGGCTTTTCCCTATTGACATGAGCCTTAACATAGCCCCACAAAAAATAATCTAAAGGCGTTATCGTGCTTCTAGGCGTCCAATTGACCGGCCCCAAACGTGAAATAAACTGTCCACCGAACTCATAAGTCAATAAAAATAAATAAAATTCAATCATCTACAAGCGTTGTTCGTTTGTAAGTAAATTCGTGATTAAATTATAAACCAAACTGAACATATTTGACAGTAACTTGTTACACGAAAACAGCTTAGCTGCCAAAAACAGTGTTGGCAAAAAATCACCCATTATAATATTAATAAATTCTCAAATGTTATATCAAATCGTTTAAATTTTTAATTGGTATTTTCAACAACAAAATCCTTGTGAAAATTTACTTTGGGCCAATATATTTAAGAAAGATCAATAGCCATCATAATTTCGCAAGATCTTTGTTAGCTTTGTAATTTCCATAGCTTTGTAACCCATAAACTATTTACAAAAACAACAACAATCTGAACAAAAATATGCTGATATACACGTGAATACATAGAAATATTATATAATACTCGTAATATTACAGTATTTATGTAAAAATTTAAATCTCTTTATTTCTCATAGAAACGTTGAGAATGGAATAGAAGACACCAATTATATGTAAATGTCTACGATATGCATGACTGAGTTTTTTTAAGAAGGGACAACAAGGTGGCGTCATTCCAGAATATCACAGATATAACTGTAACATATCGAATGAGTGACCTAAGGAATTTTATGGACTGTTAAACTGATTTGAGATACGAAGGTGGGTCAATAAGTCTTTTAAACTTTTTTAATTTCCCGCCTCCTAACTGAAAGGCATCACTGCTCCCGTCAAGAGGCATCTGTCAGCAGACTCCTGTCAAAATTTTAATAAGCTGCTTAATTAATTTGTGTTTGACAACCACTGGTAGCAGACTACCGCGTGATTTGGGAAAAATTAAAATAACGAAAAAATATTTTTTGCGGACACATCACTCAAACCAGGATAAGCTTGATAAATACTATGGGTTTAGGTTAGGGTGGCAGCCGTTTTATTTTTTTTTTCTTCAACTCACATAGACCAGTTTAGGTGGTACCACGGGCTAAAATGCCCTTCATCAAAACCAACCTGTTTGATATATAAATGTATCGATAGCACGAATATTGGTACTGGAAAGATCTGTTAGGCTGCCTAGAAAGGCCGACCCCAGTAGGTCCAGTCGTCGTTTACTCAAAGGGGGACAGTCACATAGCAAGTGATCAATGCTCTTCACTTCTTCCTCATCTCCACAGCTTCTGCAGAAGTCATTGGAGTTTATACCCAATCTTCTGGCGTGTTCGCCGATCAGGCAGGGTCCCGTCAGAACTGATACTAACGTAGACAATTTTTTTCTTCTAGTGCGAGGAGATATTTTGACCTTCTCAGGTCATACCTTGGCCAGATTTGTCTAGCCGAGGTATCCTACAGGTGCCGATTTGTGTTCATCTTTCGTTGGACTGCCTGATTGCCTTTTGCCTAAGCCAAACTTGTGGATAGTGGCTCACCAATATATGCAAATTCTTCGAGAATTTGTAAAGTCGTCCCTTTCCTAGCAAGTTCATCGGCTTTGCAGTTCCTCGGAATATCCCTATGCCCAGGCACCAAATACTATGGGAACTCTGCACCATCAATTAATTGCCGAACGTTCTGGACATCCAGTTGAGGGTTATACACACGAAACCATTGTAAAAATGAAGTGCGAGAGAATGTGGCCAAAGAAGACAAAGGTGGGTTTGTCTGCCAGTCATTTCACGCAATTTTGTGAGGGATATGCCACAAAGGATGGGCAATTATGTATTCATTCTTTGTCAGACTATAATCATTGCAAAAGTTTTTCAAAGTGAACAATTTTAAGATATTGAAAAAAATAACATCTGTATTATACTGTTCCAAACATATTCTGCTTGCAACATATATATGTTTAGGGTTCACTCTACATATAAATATATAATATATGTATCTAATGTATCTGGGAATATGACAAAATTTGTTTCCATCGTAATATTTATTTTCGAAACAAAAATTTATTTCCATTAAAAAATTCAGAAAATATTCGTAAATAGATACCTTAATTGTATGTCAAGCTAAAAATTTTTTCATTAATTTAAGTAGACATTTTATATGCTCATAAAATTTCTTTATTTGTTTTGAGTTTTTCAGTAATTCAAAGCCAATTTTTAAGAAATTGTTAAAGTGCAAAAAATCGGATAATCTTGAATAACGACAAATTGACAACAAATGATGACTTGGAATATTTTGAAATTAAAAATGATTCCTTTGAACAAAAGTTAATGCGACGTATGCCATTTTTAATTGCAAGATATAATTCGAAATCCAGGAAAAATTAAAACTGAAAATCGAAAAATTCAGCAATGTTTTGAAAATCTTTTCTAAGTAAAATAATTTCGGGAAATTTTTTTCAAAAATAATTTTATTTATATTTAAACACATATTTTATTTGAGAAAATTAGTTCCCAAATATATCTTGTTGTAATATATGAACAAACTATGCGCTCAAAATAAAGTTTCTTGATTTTTTAGTAAAATGTATTTGTTTATAAATATATTTTATTTAAAATTTTCTGTTCCAAATATATTTTCTTTGTATTCAAACATATCAAAAAAGATGATTTCCCCCGTGTAATTTGGGCAAAATAAAAATAATATACGAAGCCTTCGGTCCGCTGCTGTGAACGGGAATGGAATCAAATCGCTATAGTTATGCTCATATTTCGGTATGATTGTATGTGTTTGTACTTTTTCAGCTGGTATTAGTGTTGGTGTTGTTTTGGTTGGTGATGCCGATGACGCAGCCGGTGCCGATACCAATGCGGCCCAAAAGCCATCATCAGAGGTAACATCAACAACCAATGCCATTGGCAATCAACCTGTATGGTACACTCGTACACCATCACATTCATGAATATGTGAATCTTCATGCGTCTGTGTCGTTGTGTGTGTGTGTTCGCTTTTTTAATAAATTTAATACTTTGGCACCACATTGGCAACGTATCCACTCACCGGAAAAAGAGGACATCGAATGGCGATAACGAAAGGAAAATTGGATCAACGAAAAGGAGAGAAAGACACACACTCACAGACTCCAACGTACACAGAAAAAAGGAAATCGAAATATATATTTTCACAGAAGGGGGAAGAATAGGCCGGAACCGGATATCTGCAATGCACATGGTTCGCAGAACCCTATGCAAAAAAACGAAGAGGGTTCCATATAAAAAAAACAAATTGCCTAAAGTAGGGAAAGTTTCACAACAAATAGCCTCAGATGCTTTCCTATGAAAAATAATATTTTATGCATGAAATTCGGGGCAAATTGTGATCAAAAATACTAATAAATATGGTAGGGTACACAGTTTTTTTGGTAAAAAGTGAATTTAATGCACATAAATATTTTAACAACTTAGTTTCACTGCCAATTATGCGATTCTTTCAATACTAAACCAAAACAACAAAATAAATATTTTACGAAACCTTATTGGAGTAGTTAACATTTATTTGGGTCATAGAACTGAAGAAGATATATTTTGTACCTTTTTATTATAAAACTTATGTTCATAAAATACAATTTGTATCATATGTATATATGTAGCCTCTGATGAGTAGAAAAAATAACCTCCAAGGTCGAATATAATTCTGATTTTTTATGTATCGTATCAAAGCCTCGTTAAATGCTGTTTTTCGGCGTAGCTTCATATCGACTAATGTCATACGGCCGTGGCGTGGCTGGCCTTCGGCCGGGGTCAAAGTTTTTCTCCTCTGGTGTATGTTCAAGGCTGCTATGCAGATGAAGGTATATTTGCAAAGGCACTTTAGTTCTCGTAGCCGTCTTTGGACATAACCCAGAGGTTTTCTTTAACGGCCGAAGGCCGCCCATGCCCAGACTGTTTGGTCCGCGTAGCCGTCTTATGACATATCCCACAGAAGAAAATTTTAAATCCCGGCCGAAGGCCGCCCACTCAAAAATACTTTGGTCTGCGTAGCCGTCTTTTGACATACCCCGACCTTAGGCCGGTGAGGACAAATCATTTTTGATATGTCCGGCCAGAAAAAACTTTGGCGCTACGCCTGTTTATCGCATTTAGACCTAAGACACTATCTAACTTCTGCGGAAGTCCGTTTTACAACTTTTTAATTCATTTGAGCAATGTCCCTTCATCTGTCTGGTTGGTTGGGGCGCAAAGGTGTAACGAGTAATTGACTTCAAATTTAGTATGTGATCATATTTATCCCCGCACCTTAGAGAGGAGGATTTATATCATTAACTTAACTTCAATTTTGGTATGCCGTTATATTTTTCTCTAGTTAATTCCCTACCCCTTTTGGTACCACCCACACCAATGTACCATTCTGCACCAATAGTTAACAGCTTATAACCTCAATACCAGTGCATACTTAAAAATTATTAAATGCATTTTAAATGGATAATAATTTAAGTAAAATAAAAAAAATTAAGAATATTTTTGGGAACTGAAGGTGAGGGTATGCGTAAGCCGGTTTACCCGTCTGAATTATCTTACAAGTTTCTTGTAATTTTTAATAACAAATAAAATATGTTTTCTAATTTAGGGTCACGTTTAATAACTTTTAATTGCAAAAAAAAAATTTCCCGCCCATGTGCATATTATAAAATTGCAACCACGTAAAAACGTGGTCTAACGAAATTTAAAAAATAACGGTAATATAATGTTAAAGAAAATGCGATGGCAACTGCGACCCCTAACAAATTCGAAGTGGAAGCAAGAGTACTTTGGTGTATTACAGACTACAACCATTCAACATGTCAGGTTTGTGTCTACAATTTCATACCTCAAGCGGCGTAAAGCATACCTGTCGAGTTTGACTATCCACCACCAGAGCATTCAGTACATCCACAAACCACACAAAGCAAAAACTACCTTTTATAAATCATATGTACCAAATAAATCCCTCAAATATTGTACTAATAATTATCCCACATCTGCCAGAAAAATGGCATCTACCCGCAATTTTGAGGGGAAATTGAACCATCACTCACCACCCTTTGGTCAGTTATTTCACGAATATGTCGTCCTTTTGCAATAAGTATGAGTATGAGAGCAGAACAGGGAGAGAAGATTCATATTTGATGTGAGTTTCTGCGCGTGTGTTCACAGTAAAGTGGATACACATAATTTAACGGTACTTAATGGTGTGAAATCTATGAATGAATGTGTTGTGAGGGGTGCTGAGAAGAACGTCGAATGTTGGCATAGGGGTCATATGAAGTATAAAAGTACGGGGTATGTATGTATGTACAATGTGCATATGAATTTGTAATGGGATTAATGATTTATGGATTGTTGAGATTTGTAGTCAGACAACCATGAAAAGCGACGAAGAGAATTTTGGTAAATAGGTGCAGTGAGTAGGCTTTTAAGAATGCACACAAATAATCTGAAAATAATCGATCTGTGGTATAGGGTGATTCATTTAGTGTGCATTATCGAGCGATATATCGCTCACTTACTTCAAACTGTCCTAACTCAAAATTGAAAATTGTCGAGATGTGTAACTTTAAATCCGTATAAAAAGATAAATAAGATGAAATAGGAACTTTTAAAAAGGTGAAATAATCAGGAATATGATTGTTTACTTATAAACTATATTTCGTTGATATTAATTTATGGATATTTACTAAATTCGCATTTCTGTAAGACAACCACAACAATTTTTATTTGATAATAATTTAATTAAAACAACAAAAAATAATTAAATTACGAATATTTTGTTGCGACTTAAGGTGAATGTTTCTTACTTGTTTTATTATTACACACAATAAAATACGATGAATATCAACATTTCATTTTCGGTTCTAATCGACCATTCGGGGGAAATATGTACCCACATATGGATGTCAATGAATTATTAACGGAGAAAGAAAATATAAATTCTGTGTGATTAAAAAAAACATTTTCGCAGAAATTAGTCCAAATATTCTATAATACCCGATTAAAACGATTTTAATTTTAATAGAATATTTCTGAAAATACTTTTTTTCCAAAATTATTAATGCGGAAGTTCGGAAAATTACCAAGGGTCCTACTTGTAGTCCTGTCTTTACAATTTTATTTAAGGACTATCTGACCCCAGCAGACGTTGTCCTGCCCGTCATGTTTGGGATGTATTATCAAGACAAAACACACATACATTTTAAATTTCAGTCAAATCGCTCTGGAAATGCGAATTTTGCAAGTAACTTGACCACTCTGCAATTTATCGCGGTGAAAATAATTCTAAAACACAAATGACCCCAAACTGAACATATTGTTAAATTTTCAGCCCATTCGCTGTTATGGTTTCGGAGATAATGCGTTACTAAAGGTAAGTACAGACGATTTGCAGATCGGACAACATTGCCAGAAAAATGGCGGAAAAATGCAACCCTGTGAATTTACAACCGTGTGAACATACAATTTTTGTGTTGCAACGTTAGCAGAAAAGTCATTGCGAGATAATTTGCTGATTGTTATACATATGTGCGAAGTTTATGCATGTGACAACGGCGCCATTGCCAGAAAAACATTTTATTTGCAACACTGTCTATAATGTATTTTTATTGGCAATCCTGCATATAAATATTTACAAAATATATTGTAAATATATGAAATTGTAATGTTTTCGTGCAATCGTCTGAACTGTCAATTCACCTTTGCCTAACAATCTAACATTTGCAGCACTTTAACAGGGTTGATAACGTTTGCCGATCTGGCAATCGTCTATACTCAGCTTAACAAACGTACAAAGGATTTTATATACAAGGTGGCGCAAAAGTAATCCTCCTATCAGAAAATGCTATAAATTTTGCGATTGGCCCTTAATGTCAGTTCTGTTTTGACATTTGTGTAGTAAACACATGCGAAATACACGTTAATAAACAATGTTACGCTACACTGCTCCAGAACGCGGAATATTGCTGACTATTTATTTGACCAATAATCGGTCGGTGACTTTGGCACAGATTTCCTGGCCGTCCAACGCCTACTGGTGAAACACTGCGATGTTTAACCGCTCGCCTCGAAGAGACTGGCACAACACGAGATGCTGCCAGGCGTGGCAGACCCCGGAGTAGCCGTTCTGCAGAGAATATTGCTGCTGTAGCCGAGGATGTCATGGAAGCGCCGTCGACATCGACCAGACGACGTGCCACGCAAATGGGTATCAGTCGACGGTCTCTACAGCGAATTTTGGTACAAGATTTGAAGATGTTTCCGTACAAAGTCCAGACGGTGCATCAGCTGTTAGCTGCTGACCGCCAATCGCGTCTAACATAACATCGAAAGGTTACTTTTGCGTCACCTGTTATACAGATATATCACCTCGAATGGCCCACATGACAATTAATGGTGATATCGATTCTGAAGAAATGTTGCCCTCTTTAGGTGGAACTTATGTAGTCCATCGAAATAAACTTAGCTCCCACACTGAAAAAATTTTGTCTTAAAATTACAGATTTGGGACAAAGACGTGCGTTTTTTCTGTGTATGACAAAATTCAAAAATGAGGTATAAATGTCCAGTTTTGGGGAAAAGGGCAACGAAAATATTGCACTTTTTTGCAGAAACAAAATCACCATAAGTAATATGGTTTTATTTAGTAGGCTGATCGTGGAATAGCAAACCAATTTTTAATGATCGATGTGTGTTCAAACAGACAGAGCTATATGTGAACCAAATATTTTAAATACTTATTTATGTTATTTATACACAAAGCATCAGGCAAAAACGTATCTACGCAAAATTCTGGGGAAATCGACTTCAAATTTGAGGTTTCATACAAAAGCAATATCGTAAAATGTACAAAGACCTATGTACACTAGAGTGGGGTCAAAAAGAGTTCGAGTTGATCTAAGCTTATATGCAAATTTGGTTTGTTTTAAGTATGTTATATTGCAATTTTTAGTGGATTTTTTAAAAAATCGGAAACAATTTCCTCAGTCGTGAAAAGAGTTACTTTACATTCCAATTTTTTAATGGAAGTCTCGTCGCCCTATAAATAATGATCCAGAAATATCTGGTCAATTCGTAAAAGTAATAAAAATTGACAATTCTATTAAGGGAAAACCTGATTTTTAGAGGTTATTTCAACAGCAAATAGCCCCTAATATCGCAATCGCAGAAACGAAATATTTTGCTACTATACTTAAAACAAACCAAATATGCATATAAGCATTGATCAACGCGAACTTTTTTTTCGTCCTCACAAAAGAAGCAACTCGAATGTACACCACCACAAAAAGAAAAATAAAAATATGTTGGTTTACCCAGAACGTATTTGAAAGCGTAGTATCATTTATTTAAAGTGATTTCTTTTTTTGTGTTCAAATGTTTAAAAACAAATAAATTTTCTGTAAAAACATGCAGCTATAATAAAAAAATCGACTCGCATTTTTGTTTTATTTTCATAGATAAAATACTTTCTTTAAAACAATTAAAACTTAAAAGTGTTGGTCAATGCCTGGCATTATAAACAAACTTAAATTTAAGTTAGGCAAGACATTGTGCAAATTAGTCTCAAATTTTGTCGTAAAGTTAGGCCAGGCAGAATCTTATATACCCACCACCTCAGTATTACAATATCACCGTGCGTGAGAAATACATTCGCGGTTTATGCTTATATCGAACCTACTTTTTACCCGACCTTCCTTTAGTCCTTGTAGGGGGAAATCTTTAATGTGGGCGTGGCCCCGCCCGTATAAGCCAAATTTTGAAATTGAAATATTTTCCACAAGTTATTAGCGAGAGTGATGAAATTTTGTACACATGTATCTGGTGGCAGTCTACGTAATTTGTCCAAAAATAGGCGGGATCGGACAATTGGACGTGGCCCCGCCCAAAAAGCACAATTTTTAAATTGAGATATCTTGGACAATTTGATAGCCAGAGTGCTGCCATTTACTGCATATATACCAGGTGGCAGTCCACGTGATTGTTCTAAAAATTTGGAGCAATGGGCGTGGTCGCGAGAATATAGGCCAAACTTTGAAATTGAGATATCTTACACAATTTGTTAGAGAGTGCTTTAATTTTGTGTATATGGAAGGAAATTGTAATTTCTCGCAAACTATTACCGATAGAGGGTTAATTTTTTTGTTACGTAGGTAGGATAGTACTCTTTGAGAAATTACCAAAAGTATTACTGTACTGTTTACACGTGGTTTGTTATAACATATTTCCACAGGTACTATATTTTTGTCAAATTAGACCAAAAGAAAGGTGAAAGTGTCCTCTTTAAGCCTATATATACTTTTGTACCTGTCCCGACCAGCCTGTAGAACACTTTTTAATTTTAACGAAATTACTAGGGAAAAAATTGTTTGTTCTTTCTATTTTAACTGTTCATATGACTATGTTGTTGCTACACCCAAAGACAAATTGAATATAAGAACACATTCCTTCAGGCCGAAACGTCAAAATCTATCAGTTACGAACGAATATGAATGAATTGCAACACGCGAAAAAACAGTATTCCGCGAACATTGATTGAAATTGTTTTTGCACTTATCGATTAATATTAATTTTTTAATTGTGAAAATTACAAAAAATTCGGGAAAATCGGTCTGAAAATCGGCGAAAAAAATTCCTATTCGTTCGTAACTGACAGTTACTCGCTACAGGAAGGAATGTCTTCTTAAATTATATTGTTTTTGGGTACACCAAGTCAAGTTGTGTGTGTTTTATGACATATTTATATTTATGACATCGTAACCCTTTTTTAGTTTTTTGGGCCGTTTTTATACCCTACACCACACTGTGGTACAGGGTATTATGACTTTGTGCATTTGTTTGTAACACCCAAAAGGAGAAGAGATAGACCCATTGTTTATTATACCGATCGACTTGTAATCACTTTCTGAGTCGATTTAGCTATGTCAGTCTGTCTGTCCGTCTGTAGACGTATTCTTGTAATCAAAGTACAGGTCGCAATTATGGTCCGATCTCAACGAAACTTTGCACATATCTTTTTTTAGGCCCAAGGACGATCCCTATTGAATTTGGTTAAAATCGGTTCAGATTTACATATAGCTCCCATATATGTGTACCTCCGATTTGGCATATATGCACTGTATAAGCAACATTTTGTAACCGATTTGTAAAAAAATTGACAGAGAGTAGTCTCGTGATACACTTAGATACAATACAAAATTTTGGGGAAATCGGTTCAGATTTATATATAGCCCCCATATATATGTTGCACCCGATTTGACATGAAAGCGCTGTAGAAACTGTATTTTATATCCAATCAGTACGAAATTCGGCAGAAAGAGGTTTCTTATTACATGAAGGAATACTGCCAAATTCGGAGAAAATCGGTTCAGATTTAGATATAGCCCCTATATATATGTTACCCCCGATTTGAAATTCAATAGCTGTAGAAACTGTATTTTATATCCGATCACAGCGAAATTCAGCAGAAAGAGGTTTCTTATTACACGAAGGAATACTGCCAAATTTGGAGAAAATCGGTTCAGATTTAGATATAGCCCCCATATATATGTTAGCACCGATTTGACATTCAAGCGCTGTAGAGACTGTATTTTATATCCGATCAGTACGAAATTCGACAGAAAGAGGTTTCTATTTTACATGAATGAGTATTCAGGGAAAATCGATTCAGATTTATATATAAGCTTCATATATATGTTCCTCCTGATTTGGTTACAAAGCGCTATAGAAGTTTTACTTTACTTCCGATCATTACAAAATTCTCCAGAAAGATGTTTCTCAATTTAGGAACGAATATTGCTTAATTTAGCTATTATCGGTTCAGAATTAGATATATCCGCATATATATGTTCTTACCCATTTACCAATTATTCCAAATTATTATCGCAATAACCCTTATCGCATTGTTAGGGAGGTGCAGGGTATTATATAGTCGGCCCCGCCCGACTTTCTGCCTTTCCTTACTGGTTTATTTTACCTATGTTTATGCTACTTGTGAACAGAGTATGACACTATACACGTAAGCAGAGGATGAAATCCAGTATTCAGTATTCGAATACAAACTCAGTCGCAAAATTATATCCAAGGATAAACAATCAAATTTTAGAATATTAAAAAATGGAGAACTTCAGCTATAAAGAATTATCCGAAGAGTATTTTAGAAACAAAACAAGTAAGAAAGTTTCAGTCGGGTAAACCGACTAAGGTATACCCTCGCTTTGTGAGTAATGTAATATTGAATATTACTCGAATTATTCTGTCAATTTGTGTGGGAGTTACCAGAAGGGGTTTATATAATACACCTTTTTTTCGCTGAACATTAGATACTTTAAATTCATTGCACTGTGCCGACTTATAAGCATTTATGTGCACTGGTATAAACGTTATGAGACATTAAATTGTGGTATGATTTGGGAATTTTGTGTGGGAGGTACAAAAAGGGGCGTGGCAATAACGCCCATTTTTCACAGGGCTATAGGCACTATGAAAACATTACACTGTAAAAAATTTCAAGTATTTTTATACACTGGTTTTAATGTTATAAGCTGTTAACTTTTGGTGCAAAAAGGTACCTTTGTGTGGGAGGTACCAAAAGGGGCGTGGCAACAACACCCATTTTCCCTGGACTGTAGGCAATATAAAAGCATAATACTGTACAAAATTTCAAGTATTTTTATACACTGTTATTAATGTTATAAGCTGTTAGTTTTTGGTGCAAAATGGAGCATTTGTGTGGGAGGTACCAAAAGGGACGTGGCGACTTCGCCCATTTTTCTCGAGTTAATAGCGACTAATAAGCTAATACTATGTGTTAAATTTCAAAAGATTCGAATAAGTAGTATAGCAGTTATTAAAGAATCAATATTTCACAACATTTTAACCCTTTGTGGGGGAGGTACTAGAAGGAGTGGACCAATATGGCCCATCTTCGAACTTAGCCGGAGATAGAAAAAAATATTACCACATACCAAATTTGAGGTCAATCGGTTACTCCTTTCGAGAGTTATCGTGCGCACCAGCCAGCAGACACACAGACAGACGGACGGACATTGCTCATTCGACTTAAAATGACTCAAAACGGATTTCCTCCGAACATACTTGGGGTCTTAGGTCACTCCTTCGACGTGTTACACTTTTTTCCGTAGCAAATTATATATACCCTCGTCACACTAAAGTGAGGGTATAAAGAAGGAAGATGTTTTATGTTACGTTCAAAGCAAAGTAAATTCCTTAAGAATCGAAATACAATTGGAACTACGCCGCGGCGTAGATCCATGGTTTTACGTAGACCCAAACATTTTGTTATAGCACCCACCCGATTTTATTTTTCAGCGCCGTAGAAACCACAGATACCTATCGATTGAGTTAAACCAGGACCTTTTTATGGAGTAAGTGACCTCATTGGTCCATATTTTGACAAAGTTCCATACAGAGGTCCCATTCAAATCGACTTTTAGGATCAAAAATAAAATAGTTAAATTTGAAAGAATGGTATTATGCGATTTATTTGAACTGAAATTATTCCTTGGAATAAATACCTCCTAAGTCCAAGTTTTGGTATCGCCTTTACTTTACTTAAAATGTTCACTGCATTTCCTCAACCTATTTTGCAACTTAATAAAATTCCAGAGACTTTTCCTGTACAGTCATTGAATGTGATCGAATCTACCACTTTCAATGATTGATTTTGATTATTTCAATAATCAGCCTTAATATTTGAGACCTTTTCTAACATTTCCAATTTTAATGTTAAAGAGATAAATGGCAGTGTAATTTATATCGGGAAGTAATTATGAAAAGTCCTTTGTAAGGGGTGATCCATTTCGAGGTTCCTCACTTTTTTAAAGAAAAAAAAACATAGAAAATTCAAATTGAATGGGGAATGTTTATTATCATTTGAAAGAACATTCTTTGGCATTTATTTTTTGAAGATTATGTCTATCAAATGTTGGCCGCGGCTACGTCTTAGATGGTCCATCCGTTGAGTCCAATTTTCGACGACTCGTTCGAGCATTTTGACTGATAACTGGAGAATGACACGCGTGATGTTTTGCTCCAAGGCCTAAATCGAAGCGGGTTTGTCCGCATAAACTTTAGACTTTACATATCACCACAGGAAAAAGTCTAACGGTGTGATATCACACGATCGAAGCGGGTTTGTCCGCATAAACTTTAGACTTTACATATCACCACAGGAAAAAGTCTAACGGTGTGATATCACACGATCTTGGTGGCCAATCGACCGGCCCAAAACGTGAAATTATCTGCTCACCGAAGTGTTCTCTCAATAAATCCATTGATTGATGCGATGTGTGGGAAGTGGCGCCGTCTGTTTCAAAATGACGATAAATCATTAATAATCATTTCTGGCAACACTGTCTGTACCGCGCACTGAGTGTGCCTTGACGCCCATTGCTGAGACAAAATTGTCCCGTTCTTCTTAGAAATAAATGTAAGATATTTCTACTATTAAAATTGCCAAGGACAAAATTTAAAAAGTAAATAAAATGTCAGCGATTCATTATTTTGTTAGGCCCCCCTAATTTTGGGGTTCACAATGTAAACAGCCATCTGGGACAATAAATTCAGCTCAATCTGTACTCTCTTATACGTAACTTTAGATGTGCCCCGCGAAATACACTTGGGGAGCTATAGCGTTGGTTCTATTTCTTCTATGTTAAAAAAGTTTGGGTTTTGCACATATTCCTTTTACTATAGCCATTTTTTTAGCTTTTGGGTCTTGATTTTTGTTTCGATGCAGACGCTAAGTCGACTTATCGATATATAATATTTGTGTATACCAAATATTATACATTTAGATTGTACCCAAAAAATATACATGTTTCAAGCAGAATATGTTTGGGGCAAAATAAGATATTTTCCAGCGTGTATGTTTGGATTGAATGTATGTTTGAATTGAAAAATAGATTTGGAAGATTAATTTCTTATAAGTAAGATAGTCCAGTCGGGTAAACCGACCTACGAATGTCGAAAGTCGGCATGGCACAGTCAACCTTCAGCGATGAAGCGAGAATTTGTCGCGATCTGATAACTTATCCATCTCAAGAGGGAGGCAGCGTTATTGCACAGGACTTCTACACTAAATTGAAATACACGGTGTCCTTGGAAGTATTGATGGTACACACGTGAAACTCGTAGCACCAAAAACAAATAAGCACCTGTACGAGTACTTCAACAGAAAAAGACAGTTTAGCTTAAATGTGACACTCGTATGCATCCTATTTTTATTTTCTGATCGAGCTCGCGTTTAAATGGACATGACATTTTTAAGGTTATAATTATTCAAAATTTTGTTGTAATTTTTCTGCAAGTCCTTGTAAGGCGATATGGGTGTCAAATGAAACGGCACATTATGGGCTATCTAAATACTATTTTTGTTTTTAGAAACTGAAATTTAAAAGTTGCAAAAATGGCCTTGCAAATCTTAGTCCTTCATTATCCTTTAAAATCCACGGTAGAAAATTTTGAAAAAATATATTTTGCGGATCTTACTGTTCAGCTATTCATATCCAAATTTTAGCATTTGTTTTTTAGAACCATTTTAATTCAAATTTTGCTCTCCTATTAAATAATATAAGCAATTGTGTTGAATGTTTATTCCACATTCGATTTCTGTTAATAAGAAAATAAACATCAATATAAAATTAAAGTAATTCTGAAAAACAAACTAATCAACGTAGAATGCTAAAATTTGGATATGAATAGCTGAACAGTAAGATCCGCAAATTTTTCATTTTTTTTTCAACATTTTCTACCGCCGATTTTAAAGGATAACGAATGACTGCAATTTGCTAGGCTATTTTTGCAACTTCTTACTTCCAGTTTCTTAAAACAAAAAAAGCATTTAGATAGCCCAAAATGTGCACTTTCATTTGATACCAATGTCGTCTTACTAGGACTTTCAGAAAGATTACAAAAAAAAATGGAATAACTATATCCTTAAAATATGCCATGTCCATTTAAACGCGAACTCGATCAGAAAATAAAAAATGAGTATACAGTTTTGTTCTGTTTCCTGTAAGCTTTCACAATTATATAGACATTTTCATGACCATTGATTTTTGTTCAATTTTGTCGCACGGTGTTATACTAGGGTGCGCCAGACTTATATGGGCAAAAAAATCATGCTAGGGATTGTAACTCCCCCTAGAAATATTCGTTTTAGCATCAAAATACCCTGTGCAAAAAATTATGGTGATCGCGTAAGAGGAAGGCGTGCCTCAAGCGCCCTGAAAATATGGAAAGTATGTCAAATTTTACTATTACATAAGAAAAAATTTTTTTTGTCCCAAGATTGTTGATAACTACTCAGGTAAAAAGTATAAGCTTTCTGGGATATCGCTAACATATTTTAACTTGCGATATAAAAATGGGCAGTAATTTGTAGGGGTACATAAAAGTAAAATTTTTACATATGCAATTTTTATTAAAAAAAATTTTTAGAATTCAAAATTGCTCTCTACTATTTTTTTATATATATCATAAACATAAGAAATGTAAAATATTATACATATCCGTTCGCTGGTTTTTTCTGTAGAGCGATTTGAAGGTAGCGGATTTCAAGGAAATTTAATTTTTGGCTGTATTTTATTTAATTTTGAACTTATAACTACGTTTTAACCAAAATTTACTGAAATTGCTTCTGCAAATTATTTAATTGGAGCATAACGGCTTATGTGTTTTTAAATATAGTAAAATTAGTCGAAAAAATTAATGCTTTAGTCCAAGTTTATTTAAATTTGCATTTTAAAAAACATTATTTTAAATTTATAGTGCATTTATTTTTATATAATAGCAATTTAACAAATAGCTGAAAAACAAATATTAAATTTTAATGTGCTTGAGTTAAACTAGATTTGGTTGCATCTGGGTATTGTTTCCTATAATGTGTCACAACTTGCATTATTAGTTGATTTTCGTCCTCGTTCCGCGATAACACATTATTGTAGTCCTCCATGAGCTTAACGGCCCTTTCAGCAGAGTCATTAACAACATGCAATGTGCTGACTATATTCAAACCACGAAATCCGTTGGAATGGAAAATCTTTTAAAAAAAATTCGAGTTTTTTGTGATATGAAATAGTCAATGTTTTTGTCAAGATACTGGCTTAAAGTATGAGGAAGAATTGACAACTTTTTTATTTCACTATAATTAGGTAGATCCAAAGCAGCAACCATATTTTTTTTGATTCATTGGGAATCTTTGGATCGAAAAACGCTAGGCCTACAGCTTCTGGTGATAAATACCATAAATGGTTACAAAATTTGCGCAGTGATTCGCGACTGACATTTTCATCAATTGTACTATATGAATATAAGCTTTTAAGAAAATTTAAATCTTCACGAGGAGCTTCTGCAGCAACAGGCGCTTGTATCCATACTTTTATATACAATGTTGTCACAAATATGCATATATCTCGTATTCCATTCTCTTCACATAGTGTCATACCAAACTCGTTCCGAAATAAAAAAATTTTGAGGCAATATATTGCCTTTGCCATCCATCGTGCATGATGAAATGCACCTGGCATTTTAAAAGAAAATCCAGGAACCGTCCCGCCAAGAAACACTATAACCAGCTCTAGAAGTTCCTTCTAGTCATCTCTTGGTTGCTTTATTCGCCATTGTTGAGATGCAAATTCCACCATTACTGATGTATCTCCAATCATACCTTTTTGGTCATCAATTCCAGTTTTAAAATTATTTTTGTTAATTGTATTCCAAGTTTCCCGAAATTTTTTGAATATTTGGACAACAGGTCCAGATGATTTTTCCATTTTTGCTTCAAAAACAGTCCGTAAAATTATTTCAAAAATATGATGACGGCAAGGTAAATATAGGAGATCTTTATCAAGTATTCCTTCTAAACATACGCAAGCGCCTTGAAATCTTCCCATATTTGATGCGGTAGTGTCGCAACATAGCGCTTCAACCTTATCAACAAGGTCCCATTATTTAAGCATGTCATGAACTGCTATTGCCTGCTGCTTACCTGTACCCGAAGAAATCGCCGGTATTCCTAGTAACTGTTCGCTACCATTAAAAGATATAACTACCGGAAGGCGATCGACGTGTTCGGTACCTGTTAACGACGGTAATATTTTTCCATCCCAATGAACTGTGACAGCTGTAACCTCTTTTCCTACAAATGTTTCGCGAATTGTATGCCCTATTTTAGCTCGAAGTTCTTTACGACATCGGCGGATAGAACTTGCACTTATTGTTAAATCATTTACATCATGTTTAAGAGCTTCAGCTGTGGCTGTAATTATTCGTACTGCGTCGCGGTCGCTTATCTTACATTTATCCAAGACAGATACTAGTTTTGGTGTTACAAAATTCTGAAGACTTCGTTTGATCTTCTTTGCATTGCTTGGACCTGGTACATCTGCAGACTCTTCCGTAATATTTCCAATAATTTCATGATCACTTTAATCTGATATGGGTTTTCTAATTCCTCAAAATCTTCTGTAAACAGATAACACATAAGAATCATTTTTAATCGGGTATAATTATACTTACCCTGCATCCTGGCCTTACACCTCTCAATTCTGCGTTTTTCTTCGTCTTCTCGAAGAATTTTTCTCTTCTCTTTTTCTAAAAATCCGCGGTCACAACCTACTATTGATCCAGGTCTTCCTTTTTTCCTTTGGTTAAGGAGAAATAACTTATCTTCCTCAGTTTTAAGCATATCTAAGGCAGAAGCATGAGCGATATCAAAAAGGTCATCGAATTTGTCTGTAAAGGCTGTCTCAAGTTGTTCTTGATGGGCTGATCGGCGTTTGCAATTTCTTTGCAAGTTCCTCCATTCGTTGTATAAAGATTTTACTTTCGAAACACATTTGTCCGCGTTCCTAATTGGAATTCGCGCCTTACTCCATATGACCTCGACTTCTTTTACGACAAGGTAAGCACTTTGGGTAAGTTCTAATTTAACTTTGCGCATATTGTAAAATAACACACGCAAAACTTGCACATTTGAAGGTAACTTAGCACTTTCATCATAGTCGAGCAGATATAACATTTCTTGTTGTCTCGTATTCATTTTTCCTTTTGTTTTCTTAAAGTTAACTTTTAAATTAATTACACTTTTCTGTAGACCAATTTCATTTTTTATAATTTACATTTTTGTCACTTACATTTTTACTTCATCAAAAATCAGCTGTTTTGGTTTATATTACAAAATCAGTGATGTGTGGACGGAAAGGGTAAAAAAAAGTACATTTACCATATTTATGAAAAGCTTCATTAAATGCATAAAACTTAAATAAAAAGTCGTCAATTCTTTTAGTGCATACACGATGACTTGTTACAACTTTATCCATTTCCTAATTTCATAATTTAAAAAAAATAATATTCGCATTACGGCTAATATTTCCAAAGTACATGGGATAAAGCTGTCTTGTAAAAATTATTTACTAATTAAAAGTGATAATCCAATTAAATAATTTGCAGAAGCAATTTCAAGCGTAGTTATAAGTTCAAAATTAAATAAAATGCAGCCAAAAATTAAATTTCCTTGTAATCCGCTAACTTCAAATCGCTCTACAGAAAAAACCAGCGAACGGATATGTATAATATTTTACATTTCTTATGTTTATGATATATATAAAAAAATAGTAGAGAGCAATTTTGAATTCTAAAAATTTTCTTTAATAAAAATTGCAAATATGTAAAAATGTTACTTTTATGTACCCCTACAAATTACTGTCCATTTTTATATCGCAAGTTAAAATAGGTTAGCGATATCCCAGAAAGCTAATACTTTTTACCTGAGTAGTTATCAACATACTTGGTACAAAAAAAAAATTATTTTGCGAAATTTAAAACAAACCAAAAAAATTTTTTTTTTCATATAATAGTAAAATTTGACATACTTTCCTTATTTTCAGGGTGCTTGAGGCACGCCTTCCCCTTACGCGATCACCATAATTTTTTGCACAGGGTATTTTGATGCTAAAACCAATGTTTCTAGGGGGAGTTAGAGTATAAAATCAAAAGTTGAAATTTTTGGCGCACCCTAGTGTTATACATATACGCTAAATATATGGTAAAATTCATGAAAAATGGCCTGCCTAAAATTTGTTATTGTCCGAATTGGTTAAAACTTTGTGTATGACTGACGCTATATACAAGTAATATATCTGCGAGGTTTGGGAAATTTCCGCTGAATATTAGCTGCTTGGCCGGTGGTAGAAAATTGTGATGATGCCTAGATGATGATGTTTGAGTATTCTTTGTGCTTTAACCACCGAATATAACAATATTTTCTTATAGGAATGTTGAGGGCTTTTTCACTAGCTTTCGAATGATTGAATAGTTTTCCGCAAAAAAAATTGTAAACTGACCTCAATAACGCAAAAATAAACACAAAAAAATAATTTTCGCGGATTCGGAATCATTTAATTTTATTTCGTCTTTAAATGTTTAGGTTCTGCGTAAAATATACTTCTGATACAAGAATCGAACGCATTCTACCACGATATCTCAAGTTGTTGAAAAAAATTTGCAAATTATTCGCGAAAATGCAAAGTAAGTTAAAAACTAATTTTTCGCGGTGTTGTATTTTATAATGCTTTCAAATAAAAGTGCACATCTCTTTTATATATTTGCTGATATTTTGAAAACGGAGACCTTTTCCAGCTCAAACATCATCACCTAGGCTTGAGGATTCAATTTTGGACCACCGACCAAGCAGCCAATATTCAGCGGAAATATCCCAAACTTTGCAGATATATAACTTGCATATAGCGTCAGTCATACACACATTTTTATAGGTTGAAGATATCTTGAATATTTTCCGAGATATGTGGATTTTAAATTTGAATTTTTCATATTTTCGCCGACTTTGCCTTGGAGTTTAGCCAATATCTCAGTCAAAAGTTTACCGATTTTGTTCTCGTGTTATGGATTGCCAATAACATTTACAATATCATGAAAAAAAGATTCGATAAGATATGTGAAGAAATAAGAAAGTTATGGGCCTATAAAGTCAAATTTTTGTTTGACATAAAATTCTTAAAAATGTATATATTTCGATGATTTTTTTTTAAGTTTTTTATTTTGATATTAGAAATAATAATCAAATGCAAAATGTGGAAATTTCTAATGGAAAATCCCTCAATTCCCAAAAAATACATCAAAAATCACCAAAAATGGAATTTTTTACTTTTAGTCCTATATCTTCGATATGAAAAGCCGCGCTCAGGATTCCCTTTGCAGTCGATTTTGTTGCACCCTAGTACAAATAAATAAAAAGAAAAATTTAACAATTTAGCTTTGCGATTGGAGAAAATCGATCAAACTTTTGAAATGTATGTAAAAAAAGGTCCAAATCGGAGAAGGGTGGCAACCACACCAATTAAAATTTTGGGTTCGGATTTTCTCTAACAGATTCTGTGAAACGTCTCATTTAAAATGAGTATAAACTTGATATACTTTGTGTAACAAACTTTTTCTACAAGACCTAAATACGAATTGGACTTTTTTCGACAAAAAATCTCCAAAAATGATTTTTTTTCAAAAATTTGACTTTATAGGCCCATAACTTTCTTATTTCTTCACATATCTTATCGATTCTTTCTTTCATGATATTGTAAATGTTATTAGCAATCCATAAAAAAACACGCGAACAAAATCGGTAAACTTTTGACTGAGATATTGGCTTAACTCCAAGGCAAAGTCGGCGAAAAAATGAAAAATTCAAATTTAAAATCCACATATCTCGGAAACTATTCAAGATATCTTCAACCTATAAAATGCTTGTTGTAAGTCTGATCTAGGAGTATCCACAGAAAGAAACGCCACTAAAACCGGACACTCCATTCAAAAGTTAGAACATTTTGTATACCCGAGGTGGTCAACTTTAGGGCCCTGTAGCTCCGCCCCTGTATAAGATAGGGGGCCCAAGTTCCGAACTTAAACTCTCTAACACCTCTTGAATACTCACCTAAAATTTCATCGCCATACGATAAGTGGTTTTGAAATGGCAGAATTATGTCCATTTTGTTTTCATTTTAGCCCACTGTGCAACGGTTGATTTTTTAACTGGTGATACTACGTTTCCGTGACAGTTTTGAAAACCTAAACAAAAAGATATCGCGGCTTTTTTTGTTTACTTATGTGTTGTTGTTGTCGGAACATATGACTCGTTTTCTCAACGTTGGCTAATCGCTCAAACGGGCAACGTTACGGCAACGGTAAAGATACATTACGGTTACGTATGCCTAACCCGGCCTTGAGTCTATGATTACGCCTAAGTACTTGACATGTCTGATAGTGGTATTTTTGTTTTTTGATTGAAGGTTTCATATTTGGTTCTTGTGGCGAACAACACCATCTCGGTTTTCCCCACATTCAATCCCAGACCACCACTTGTGGCCCAAGTATCAATTGATTCCAGGGATCCGTTCATGATGACCTACCATGGACGGAAATAAATCTGATATAAGTATCACCACATCATCTGCATGTGCTATAACTTTAATCCCCATGTGATAGAATTTAACTAGTATTTCGTAGATGACAAGGAGCCATAGCAATGGCGATACTACCCCACCCTGTGGAGTGCATCGATTGACTATACTCAGCCTTTTTGGCATGGATTCAACCAAGTGTGGGGTGTGAACTTCGCACATTCCTACTTCAAAGCATTTTCGAGATCATTTTTGTTCAAAATCTACTTATTGCTGAAGTTCTGATCCAAGATTGCCATTAAGTGAGGGTAATTCCAAATGACCCAAGATTGAACAGTGTTCGATGTTATGTTTCGGGTGATTGCCTCGGTGGTTTCGCAACACTTTGGACCAAATTACTTGCTAATAAGTTAAAGTATCAATTGTGGTATTAATAAATTCCAAACTTCCAAAACCATTTGCTGACATGCAGCCCCAAACTATGATGAATCCATCGGCATGTTTGTCTAGCGCCTTTGAAGACTTGTTTTGCAGCTCTGTATTTGAATAGGACCAGGCAATAAGAGTGCCTGTGTTAAATTTGGACTTATCAGCGTATATGAATTGGTTCCAGAAGTTTATGTCTCAATTACCAATTGCAAACTAAAGGATACGTCATAAACAAAAAGGCGGCTCAGTTGATTTCTCTTGCTAATAAAGGGGTTCCTACGGCCAACCCTACCATTGAAGTCATGTTTCCGAATAACTCGTCGGATGGTTTCTGCACTACAAGACTTACCCAACTCAGATTACCTTCAATGACCGGTCTGGGAGTCGACTTAGGGGCTATTATTTTTCTAGGAATGAATGAGTTAAACAATTTATTTTAAACTTTTCTACCTATATTCGGACTCAGTTGGTTCTCAGGTAGAACTAAACGCGATATTATACATTGTACCTTAGGTAGAGTCACTTAAATTAACCATTTATGCTATCTTCCGCCGCTAATAATTAGTTTTGGAATGGCAAACGACCAACTCTCGTTGCTTGATTGTAGTACGTCGACCCATTGGCAAAATGTCGCTAATAACACAGTGCAACAACCAAAATGGGAATGGGATGAAACCAATTGCAAATGAAAGTTGACATTAACCATAACAAAACCTGTAATGGTTTTTTCAGTTCAGTGCGAGATTTTTTTTACACGCATTTGAAGTTGGTGATTTTAGAACGCTGTCTAACAAGAAAAGATAATTGCAATTTGCAGATTGATTTTTAGATTTAACAAAAATGGATAACTGGGACACTGAAACAAGAATTTGGATTGTCCGCCGCTATTACGCACTGAAGTCCGTAGTTTCGGTTTAAAGAGAGTACAGGGGCACGTTTGGCGGCAATCCTCCGAGCAGATGGACCATAAAGAGAGCATGGGACAGTCAACTGAAGACCTTACCATCGAAACCCTTCAGTTCGGACGGAGGAAACAATCGCTGCTGTAGCTGATGCCATACCAAACAATCCAAGAGTTTCGACAAGAACCTTATCTGCTCAAATGGGTATAAGCAGACAGTCATTGCAGTCAATTATGCACAAAGATTTGGAGTTATTCCCATATAAAATTCAAATGACCAACAAAGTGAACTCAGCAGACTTCCCGATTCGCTTGGAATTTTGCCAGAAGATGCTTTAAATGGTGGAAGAGGACGGAAACATGTTGAACTGTCTTTACATGTCTGACGAGGCCCATTTCGATTTAAACGGCAACATAAACAAACAAAATTGTCGAATATGGAGTGCTTCCAACCCACAGATACTCCATGAGACGGAATTGCATCCACTTCGAGTCACAGTGTGGTGTTCAGTTTCATCAAGCTGCATTGTCGGGCCCTACTTCTTCGAAGAAAACGGTCACACCGTTACAGTTACTGGAGGCCGTTACTTGAGCATGTTGAGAGAGTTTTTTTTATCCAGAATTACGCCGAATGAGAATTTCTTACAACTCTGTGTGGTTTCAGCAAGATGGTGCAACTCCTCACATAGCCCGACCTGTTATGACAGAATTGCGGCGAAAATTTCCCAATAAGCTGATATCCAGAAACTCCACATTCCGTTGGCCCCCCAGGTCGCCTGACCTTACTGCACCTGACTTTTTCTTGTGGGGTTATTGCAAACAGGAAGTCTACAAAGCAAAACCAACAAATTTGAATGAACTAAAGCAATCCATTCGAGAAACAATTGCGGCTATTCCCGTCTCAACTAACCAAGCAGTAATGAACAACTTGGTAAGATGCCGCACATGCATCAACGAGCAGGGGGGGCATTTAAATTCCATTATTTTTAAAACTAATTAAGCTATATTTAATTAAATTTAATGAGCTTTAACATGAATAAAAGAAAACTGAATTCCATTTGAGTTTCTTAATGTAGCAATATTCATCAGCCACCCTGTACAATAACTTAAAAATTATAATTTTTTAAAAAAAATATATATCGTCATCTGAAGTCCAAAATCACGTAAAATCAAAATTAATTTTATGATTGATTATAGTCTATTAGGCTAAACTACACATTCCTACAAAATTTTAGAGTTCAATCTCAAATATTGACCATTTTATGAGTGATACTCAAAATGACTTTACATCAAACAAGGTCATTAAAACGCGGAAAGATTCATAACATTTTATTTTATTTAATAAAACTATACTTTATTATACCCTACACCTCCCTAACAATGCGATAAGGGTCATTGCGATAATAATTTGGAAGAATTGGTAAATGGGTAGGAACATATTATCTAATTCCGAACCGATAATCGCTAAATTAAGCAATATGTATTCGTTCCTAACTTGAGAAACATCTTTCTGGAAATTTTAATGATCGGAAGTAAAGTACAACTTTTATAGCGCTTTGATACCAAATCAGGAGGAACATATATATGGAGGTTATATATAAATCTGAACCAATTTTCCTGAATACTCATTCAAGTAAAAATACCTCTTTCTGCCGAATTTCGCACTGATCGGATATAAAATACAGTTTCTACAGCACTTACATGTCAAATCGTGGGTAACATATATATGGGGGCTATATCTAAATCTGATATAGTTATATATCTAAATCTGAATACTGCCAAATTCTCCGAAGGAAGAACTGCCAAATTCTCCGAAGGAATACTGCCAAATTCTCCGAATTTGGCAGTATTCCTTCATGTAGAAAGAAACCTCTTTTTGCCGAATTTCATGTCAAATCAGGGCTAACATATATTTGGGGGCTATATCTAAATCTGAACCGATTTTAACCAAATTCAATAGGGATCGTCCTTGGGCCAAAAATAAGATATGTGTAAAGTTTCGTCGAGATCGGACCATAATTGCGACCTGTACTTTGATGTGTGATGTGTCACTCAGACATTCACAACAAAAATAGCAACAAATTAATTTTATTTTATATTTATTTGCTACTAATTTATCATTTTATTACTTATTTATCATTACTTTTCAAAAGTTTCGCATAAATTTATTCTTTTTTCATTATTTTACTAATTTTGTTTGCAAATGTACGTAAACGTACCATCCAAATCAAATTTCAGCCGTCCGTTTACGTTTCGTTTCTGTTGGCTAATCGTTTACACTGATTTCCATATGTCAGATTGAATCAGCTGATTCGTTACGGTTACGTTTGCCTAACCCAGCCTTTAGAAAGTGATTCTAAGTCGATCGGTATAATAAACGATGGGTCTATTTCTTCTCCTTTTGGGTTTTGCAAACAAATGCACAAAGTTGTAATACCCTATACCACAGTCTGGTGTAGGGTATAAAAACTGGTTTTTATTATCAGAATAATATTCCCCACATATTACTGGAGTGGTATTTTACACGCAAAAAAAAAGTAATATCCCTAATGTTCACTTTGGTCTATAACACTGTGCAATAGCGAAAAATTAAACGGACTTGACAGTATAGGTTCTATTCTACTACCAAAGGGTAGTATAACCCTATACTCGGTTTGGCGAAATTGGTGACCAATTTTTTTCGGGTTAAATCAAATCCGAAAGCTCTAAAAAAATCACTCTATATAATTGGGGAAATCACACTGAAAACTGCTCTAAATGATTGAGAGAACACCCACATAGAATATACACGAAGAAAGTTCCGCCATTCGAGCTATACATTGTATTGACATTTTTAGTTTAGAAGATTCATTCGGTCTAGTATTGAAATGGATGCTGGTTACGATAAGCTGTTCGCATGTTGTTACCCACAGTTGCAAATGCCACTGGATTTACGATAATGAAGACTCCCTCTATGTACAATAAATTGTACCAACATATTTACATCAAAGTGCCCTATAAATCATTGCCCATAAAAGTCATACTTTCCACTTCATTCCTAAAAACATACTATTTTGTCATGACATATACCTACATAGGAAATTTTACCATCGTAGGTTCATAGCAACTCAGCTGAAATCTCGTGGATGTTATATTACAATTTATATTATTTTTTCTACAGTTGGTAAAATTAGTAAAATTTTCCACCGCGTTTTACGATACCAACAAGAATTCCCATATTTTATTCATGATACATCCATCCATCGCTACACATAGTTTATACTTATACGAAATCCAATTGATAAGAACCCCACTGGAAATTCACTTCATCCGACGTTATTTTCCTTTGTTTTTTTTTGCTCTGTCATCCCACTTGAGAGGCATCAAATTAAATTTGTTTGTATCTCTTTTTCCACTTCTCCCTCCCTCACTAACCACTCATTGTTCGCGTGGCCTTCATAAAACAATATTACCTCTATTTGACTTTCAAAGCATATCTCGCATATGTTACCACGAACTCCCAAATACGGGAAAAAAAACCCTCCCCCATTTATTCCTCATTCATCGGAGTTCACACCCATCTCCCCTCTCAACAATGCGATTGGTCGTCGGTTACGTTCGTCGATTAAGTTCGTATCACTTCGTAGAAGCAACGAATGTTCGGACCAACCACAACATCGTTTTGAGTCGTTTTGTGGAAAAACAACTTTTTCACCACCTCAGGCAGTGGTGGTGTTTTTTTTTCTTTCGGGTGTGTGTCTCTCGTTTTCTTTGCAAACTTGTTTTTAACGACATTCTCCCGACGTTCGTGTTCGCTGCGCTCTCGATTATTTCTGGGCACAAAAGTACAGTACGTTCGTCGAATGTTTAGTTCAGCGTTGGCTGCTCGACGTGGAAGTCGACTTGCGCTTGTCGTAACGTCGATTGGCCTGTTTGGTATGTGGCACGGCGACGAGTAATATTGGGTTAACGCAGCGCTTGTATGCATTCAATTTCTCCATTTTTAATTTTGTTCATACGTCGTAGTCATCGTCTGGCTGCCTTGACTGGTGTTGCTTGTTGACTGACGGCGATTTTGTTGATTAAAAAATGGCTTTAATGATACGAAAATGTTTGTGTTGTATGGAAGAAGAATTGATTTATGGCGGGTATCTAGAAAGGAGCATGTTTCCATAATACGAGCATAAATCAATGTACTACGCGCGTACAATGGAATATGGTCGGGGATGTTGGGGAGACGTGGGGAAAGGTGTTGTTGCAGGAGGATGGTGAGGGCATATTGTGGTTGATGTCGTCGTAGCTGGTGGGAAAGTTACCTGCTGTGTCAAGGAAAATTATGACGTCACCTGCATGCATTTGAATCTTGGATGTTTTATTTCAAGTTCCGTTGCCGCAACCATAATCTGTTTGTGTTATAGTAGAATGTCGCAAATGAATGGATGTTATACGCTTACGGAGATGGTTAATGTTGCGGTCCGTAACGTAATTGACAACTATTTTATATGTATAGGAAAGCGTGTTAATTGTGATTTAGCCTTCCTATACCCGCGCGTCATTTTGAATATTTGGGATTTTTTCGTAAACAAAAAAAAGATAAAATACTGGCTTCATGATTCTTGTTTGGTAATATTTAATACAGTGCTGCTAAAAAGTTTTTGCGAATACCACGTTTTAGCGCATAGAACACAATTTGGTCTGTCAGACCAATATTTTTTACCTCCAACAATCCCACCAAAAAACAATCAAAGATCGTTTTTGGATACTTTATCTCTTGATCTCGTAAACGCACATCAGAGAAGACGTGCTACTAACCTGGCTTTGCCAAGACAGCTAAGACAAAGACTTATTGAAAGATGCAATGTGGATGCTTCAGAGGTTGCAGCAGGAACTAGTAGCTAAAAATATAAGTCTTGCAACCAATATTTTTTTTGGTACATGGTGTCATATCCTGCTTCGAATATATAATATAGCAAGCAAACTTGGTCGCAATAATTTATATACATATATTTTTTTTAATTTTTCATTACATTTTCTATAAGTCTATGAAATGATACCTTCAATGTTCGTTGTCGGTATTTTCTAACATGGAATTCTTTTTTAATTCAACGACCTCAGTCTATAAAATATGTACATTTTGAACTTAAAACATACTTACATATTTTCATTAATATTAAGTTCATTTTCTTAATTTTAAATTCAAAGATTAACGAAGTCTTTGGAGTCATTACTAATTTCATGACAAAATCTTTTTCAGTGTGAGTGAAAAACAAATAAGGTAATAATTTTGACATAGTTGTGGCTCGTATTGATGTAGTAATGCATATTTTGAAATAGTTGACAGTCAAAATAATAGCAACAAGCTAATTAAATCTCCACATTTTCTAAAGAGGAAGAAAGTATGTAGGGTTACAAACTACATACAAAGCGGATGCAAAAAAATGTTAGCGCCAAAAATCCCTTAGGGCCTGCCACATAGATATGAGACAATGAGTGTTGAAACTGTTCGGAGAATATTATGCCACTTTTGAAAAAGTACATGTGGAAAAGAGTTTATGGTTTTCAAAAACTGACGTTGAATGGCCAGTCGAAAAATGGAGAAACATACTATCGTCGGATGAGTCAAAATTTGTTTTGTATGGTGGTGCTGGGTCCTAACAGTATGTGAGACATCCACAGAATAAAAAATATGATCCCCGCTATACAACTAGAACGATCAAACATGGCGGATCAAGTGTAATGCTTTCTCGTACTACGGAGTCCTGGCAATACATTGGATCCGAAATATCATGGATACCGCCCAATACGTTGAAATACTTGATAATATTATGGTTCTGCATGCTATATACAGAATGTCACTAAAATGGATCTTTCAGCAGGACAATGATCACAGCAGTCTTGGCAAACAGGTGGTATCAAGACAACAATATCAACCTTGTGGAATGGCCTGCGCTGTTACCGGATCTCAATCCAATAGAAAATTTGTTGTGCGATGTAAAAAAAGAAGAATAACAATGAGCTATGAGGTGTAATTCAAGAGGCCTGGCTGATAGTTCCACGTGAAAGATGCAAAATGTTAGTAGATAAATGAAACGTCGGTGTGAAGCAGTTGTACGTAACAAAAGTTGCGCAACAAAGTATTAAATTCTAATAAATAATAATGTACTTTTTTTTATTCTTAAAACCAAAGATTCCTAAAATGAATTTTAATCAACTTATTTTAAGTTTTCGTTATAAATGCTATTTTGACCGACCTCATTTCAGAAATAAACTTTTTTCATATCAATATTTCAAAAATACAATACTTTTCGTTTAGTAAATAGTAATGTATAATATTTAAATTAGCGATAAGACATTACGTGAATTCAAAGAAAAAAATAATTTTTTCTCAGTTGAAATGTTTTATTCTACTGCGATGCTATTTTTTGGCCACAGCTGTATACATATTTTCCAAGCAGAATGTGTTTGGTTTGGTTTCCAATCAGAATATATTTGTAGAAGAATATTATTCTTACCCATAAGTAAGATAAAATGAACTTAACTTCAGGAAAATTTATCTTTATATCGATACATGAATTCTAAAACATTCTAAGTCGACGATGCATATTTTTATGGAAATTCCATTTTTAATTTCTAAATATTCCAAATTATATTCAGTCAAAATTTGGTGTTTATCCGTCAAACCAATCAACAATTATTAGTTAAAAGTTAGTTAAAAATGTAACTTAAATCAAGTTCAAGTAAAATATTTCCTCAAATCAAGTTAAATTTTACCTAAAAATGGGAAAATTTAACTTCAATAAAAGAAACCTTAACTTTTTAAAGTAGAATAAAATTTTTGTTCATTGCGACTAATATTATTTGAAACAAATTCAAAAAGCCTTGAACAAAAATAATTCTCATTCAATGTATAAATCATATGTCATAAGTAGTTCACATATTCCACAGACAAATATTTACTAGTTTTAAAGACCGTGGCTATGATTTCGAGCCAAAAACAAATTATCTTTAAATCAAATACTCTATATACTTAAAAATAAAAAAATTAACTAAGTATTAAGTTACTTTCAGTTTATTGCAAGAAGTAATAGAAACAAATACAAAAATTGGTAGAGTTTTAATTGCTTAGTAGAATTGACTGCAATTTCGATAGACACCACTATATCATCTTCAGAATTCAGTAGCAATACTTATGGAAGCAGTAAATTGAATTGTCTTTGGCTCAAGCAGTAAATTGAATTGTCTTTGGCTTTTTCGGTGTACCCTATATATTTGCTTCGAAGTTAAATGATTTAACTTCGCAAATAAAATTTCAACAGTTAAGGCAAGAATCTCTTGACACGAACGGGAATTTTTTCCTTAACAAATATTTAAGCATTATTTGAAAACACTAATAAATTTTAGAAAAAATGAAGTAGAATTTAGGAAAATAATATATTGTTAGTTAAAATTTCCAAAAATGCATTTCTTTCCAAGTCCTATTGGTAACTAAATATTTTCCGAGATGGACCATTACACCCCTCTTCCAGTCCTATCATAAATACGATTTTATGCATATGTATGTCACTTTTCAACGTTGATACTTATATTTATTTTGTGCTCGGGCATGAAATTCCTATTCCTTAACTTAACATTAAGATCGATTTTAATTCCCTGGCTAGTTAATTTTGGAAAACCCAGCCAGTCTCTCGCTTCCCCAAAATCACGCAATTTGTACCCTATTTTTTTTGGCATAATTGTAAATATCATAATATACCTATCTCTAGATTTAAATACCTAACCCCTTTTTCAATTTATTGGGCTATAATTATCTTCTGAGAAAATATCCTAGTTTGAAAATTTAACTGATCAATTAGAGAAGCTTTCCTGTGATTTCTTCTAAAATAATAAATAATACCTATCGTCGAAAATATTAATTTTTGGGAATTTGTTATTGGTAGGTATAATTTATATTACAATATACCATGTATGTATGTACGTGTCTATGTATGTATTTTTATCGTATATGAATTGTACATACCTGTCCCACCGAATAAAATCTGTTTTTGAATATTTTTATGCCCTCATTCTGCCTTGCCTTGATCAATGGTTATCGCTGAGGATGTCAGACGCATGTGTTCTCCAAACATTCAGGTGTGCCATCCCACAATCTTCTGCGCGCCTTGAGATTTTATAGCTGTCATTACTCTGTAAGAAGCGTGAAAATTAAAAATGCTGTAATAATGTTTAAGCGGTTTTTGCAGTAAAAAATAAAATGTGTCAGAAAATACATCATAAAGAAACTACTTTAATGAACCTGCTGCTGCCACTGACAGCAGACAAGAGAACATAAGAGATGAGAGGAGAGGAGAAGACAAGCCATGTAAGTATTACCACTGCTGTTGCAAGAAAAACGCCTTAATGAAATTGAAAACCATTAGAAAAAAACAATATAAAATACACACATAATAATAATAAATAAACAACAGAAAAAACATATGGTTTCATAACATCTCCAAGCACACACAAGCGTAGAAAAAAATACAAAAATAAAATATCAAAGTATTACAAAATATGTTTTAAAATAAATAGAAAAACAAAGGAGGCGCGCGTTCATTACTTGAACGACATCATCTCGTCATCGTCGGCAACCATTGACGTCTCCATCGCAACGATATCATCGTCGTGTCGGGAACAACATAATTTCGTCCAGATGTGGTGTGTTGCTGCTGCTGCTTAGAAAATGACAAGTTTGAGCGACGCCACACTCCATTCCATATCACTCCAGTCCACTCCACACAACATCTCACATCATCATCCTCATCATTATAAAGTAATAAATAAATAAACAAATGACGTATGAACGAATGAGTGAGCGATCAGTCAGGCTGGAGCGGTACTATGCCCGTTAGCATTTGCGGCGGCAATAGCAATTTGTCGATAAAGATTATGATTTGCTAAAATTGCTAAAAATAATGAAGTTTCATTGATAACGATTAAGCTTTTTTCGTATTCAGCACCATTTTTTTATTGAACAACCACAGAAAAAGTCGCCGTGTGAAATTTGGCAACGCCGTAATTTTAAAAGCAATTATTTCACACACACGCACGCACGCAAATACTATTGAAGACTCTCTCTGCTGGTGGGGTGGTATTGGTGGTGGTGGTGGCGCTGCTGAATTTTAGTTTTTGTGACCTTTTTCATAAAGAAAATAAACGAGCGAAAGTTATTTGAGAAGAGCAATGAGTTTAAATTGACAAAACGAAACGTCCAATGAATACGAGAATTGTACTCTCATCACACTCACACCATCACAGACTTTTTGCGGCGAATTGAATTACCAAGAGAGTCCCGTACAATAATGAAACGGAGAGGAGAGTACAACTCTCTCTCTCTCTTAGAAATAAAATTGCTATCCCATACTGTAGTCGAGTCAAATACACACATACATACATATCCATACGAATATGTGTGTTTGTGCTTTAGATTTTATTTTGCGCTCATTGCGCGCAAATTACGTACAAGCTTTAGATAAAATGAAATTTGGCAACCGGGTAAATGTAGTTGGTTTTAGGTAATTCAAGTCCATCAGCCAACGAATGCATAGTTATTATGGTTGGATGTTTTCTGTGTTGAACTACATTCACGTATAAATGTTGTATAGGTATAAATCTAAAATTTGCTAGTAAAAAACGATTGCAAAAATAAAGCGAAATAAGAAGAATTGCCAACCAACATCCATGCAAAAACACACAATAAGTTTTCATACATAAAATAACAAAAGTAAATTGAAATAAAAAGAAAAAAATCTGCTGACGAGATGTTAAACTTAACAACATGCCCATAAAATCATTAAAACCTTTTAAAGCCTTGTTCCTCCAGATAGACTATACAACCGAGGGAACAAATCCAAGCCAATGTAATTCTACGCTTCAATGGATTTTCGCGCTTTAGTCCGCCAGAAAACAAAGCTTACGGCAATCCAACAACCTCTGGCAAATTCTTGCTTCATTTCATTTCGTCTTGATGTTCTTTCGCTTCTTCTTACTTAACAAATTTACAATGAGTTGCTAATTAAACAGCGAATTGCCAACAACAACATCCATCCATCCGTTCGTTTGTCTGTCGACGCTGTATAGCGATTTATGGTACTACTTGAGTTGTGTGGTTTTCATACCCTACACCACAACGGGGTACAAAAGGAGAGTAGGTAGATGCCTTGAACTAAGAATCACTTTCTGAGTGGATTTATCCATAGCCGCCTGTTTCACGATATATTCTTGTGATCAAATATGAACCTTAATGAAAATTCGGGCAGATTCTTCCTTCATGACAGGAAGATTCTTATTGAAAATGAGTCATATTAGTCCAAGTATCCATATATGTAGCTCTCATATAACTGACTTTTTAAGCGATGGTTTACGTAAATCCGTCATAAGTAAATTTGCCGTTGATACGTTTAAATATGTTGTTTAAATATGAATCATTTCAAATCCCTGACGTTACGGAATTTCGCCATATATGGCAAATTATTTAAAAAATATGCAGTTTCCGATTTTTTGTCATGAGATTATAGAGCTTAACAATATAGACCTCATATAAAGCTCTCTCCCTAGGATCTAAATGATACTTTGTAGGTGGCCGTCATTCAAGTTGCTTTTTAGGGAAGCATATAGTCGGTTACAGCCGGACTTTAGTTTCTCCTTACCTACTTAATATTGGCATCTTGCTTGCATCCCACAGACCGTGTCCCCACGAAAAAAAAATGCTACATCTACTTTTATGAGATTTTTTATTTGCCGCCCTTTTTCCAATTTGCGAGTGCACCTTAGCAAAGACTTTTTTGCCGTTTCGTAGACAAATAATTTGCGTGTTGAATCTCATGATTTGTACAAATTATAATGTACAATGTCATTGCAACACGCAAACCCATTTTGAGTCGAAAACAAAGAGGAAAGGAACGAATATTTAGCGGTCACCATAAAGAAAGACAATCATTGACAAAAGGTGTACTTTTGATATTGTCTCACTTCGTTGGCCACAAATAACTACCTTTACGAGTTATGAGAACTTTGTCCGATTGGGGGAAAATGTCACATTAGACAGAAACGATTTTTCATTTGGAATGACAGAATTTAGATTGAGGTTTGAATAGTGATTGTGTCTCAGCTACATTGTAAGTTATTCCTTCTGGTTATAATTTTCCCTACACGCTGAAAAAATCGCTTCTGTAGTATATTGTCCTAAACATATTCTGCTTAAAATATTTAAATATGGAACATACAAATATTATATACTCGTATTTGGAAACAAATCTGTTCTTTCGTCCTAATGGTTTTTATTTGGGACTATTACGAGTATTTACGAATTTATATCAACACCTTAATTTTGAGACAAGTTTTAAGCTTTTCAGTAATTCAATGTTAATTTTTTCAGAAATTTTAAATGTTCGTAAAATTCCTTTATAATTGAAATGATACATCGCTTGATGGGTTGACAACAAATGGCGACTTGGAATAAATAGAAATTAAAAATTAGTGACTTAAACAAAAGCTAATGATAGGTATGTCATTTTAAATTGTAAGGTATAACACCATTGATTTCGTGTGTTAGATATTAAACATGCAATTCAAAAAATCTGCAACGTCTTGAAAATCTTTTTAAACAAAATGTATTTGGGGAAATTTCTAAACAATAATTTTATTTGTACATAAACGCATATCTTATTTGAGAAAATTTATATATATTATATATTAATATATGCGTTCCAAATAAATGTTATTGATTTTCAAATAAAATGTATTTGCTAAGAAATATATAATATTTAAAAATTGGTGTTCCAAATATATTTTCCTTCGATTCAAACATATTAAAAAAGGAGATACGTGTAGTAGTAATTATTCATAGTTTACAATAGTTTTAAGTTTAATCAAATTTTTAGTATAGTTTTAAGTTTCACTTTCCTAGTTCTAAGGTCTAGCTTTAAGTTTTTGTGAGATTAACCAGTTTTTATGATCGTTTTTGAACGTTTTGTTTTCTTTATTTTGCGAAATGATGTACACGCTGAAAAAAATCGCTTCTGTAGTATATTGTCCCAAACATATTCGGCTTGAAACATATATATGTTTGGGGTAGACTCTAAGCATGTAATATTTGGTACACACAAAAATTGTGTATTTGGGAAGATGTTGTTCTAAACAAATATTTGTATACATTCCAATATGTTCTTATTTGGGACTATTATTTCCGAAACAAATACTTATTTGCATTTATGTATTCATAAAATACATAAATTGTGTCAAATTTTTCAGTAATTCAAAGTTAAATTTTTAGAAATTTTTAATGTTCGTAAAAAATAATAATTGAAATCATATAATCTTGGATCAATATAAAGTACTTAGAGGATTGCCAACTAATGATGGCTTGGAATACTCAGAAATTTGAAATGATTGATTTAAAACAGAAGGTAATGCTGCATATGGTATCATAACTGGGAGGTACAATTCTAAACCCAAGAAAAATTGAAACTGAAATATAAAAAACTCTGCAAAAGTTTTGGAAATATTTTTTAAATAAAATATATTTGGAAAAAATCCTACATAATAATTTTATTTGTATTTAAACACATATTTTATTTGAGAAATTTAGTTTGCAAATATAATTTGTTGTAATATATTAATATATGCGTTCCAAATATATTTTATTGATTTTCAAATAAAATTTATTTGCTAAGAAATATATAATATTTAAACATTTGTGTTCCAAATATATTTTCTTTCGATTCAAACATATCAAAAAAGGCGATTTTGCCCCGTGTATCTATTATATTCATATATTTATAGTTTTAAGGATTACAATTAACCCGTCTTCATAGAATGTAAGTTGGCATAAATTAAACGGCTTTTTAAAATAACCCCCCGATTTCGATACCTTATTTGCAGCGCAATCGATTTGGTTAATGGTTCTTGATGATTATGGTACAATATATGGTTCAACCTCTCTATTTTTGCATATCCCGGTTTATCGCGAGAACTAGAGTCAGTTAAAAGAAACCCACTTTTTGGCGGAGAACTGCATTATCCCATGTATCTAAATTTGACGGCGCTGCAAAAAATGTTGACCAGTCTAATTTGATTTGGCTCAAATAGAATGAATTTACATGTTGTTGTATAAATGTATCAACATTCTGAAATATGTGTGGAAGGAAACAGTAAAAAATCTGTATCTTTTAAACCAAATATCCTTACATCTCGAATCTTATATCACGTGTAAAGGACATTTAATCTAAAAAAAATATGAAGAAACAACTTAGGTGCATTAAGGATTTTTCGATTTATAATGTCCTTCGTCAAGGACACAATTTTTTTGAATAATTAATTTTGTAGTACAAGCGGTTACAAGCCGTCAACGCGATGATGCACATACTGCCAATTGATCTACATATTAGGGATTTAACGAATATTCGCATTCGCATATGCGAACGCGAATTATTAGCATCATATTAACATTCGCATTCGCAAAAACCATCTTTGGATTATTCACATTCGCTTTCGCAAAAATATATTTCAGTATTTGCTTCCATTTGTTAAAAGTGTTAAATCTCATTATTCCCTTCACACAATTTGAAGATATCAATACCAATGAAAACCTCTTCCACTTCTCTACAAAACAGTTGAAGAATTATGTTTGTCCTTGTGGTAACAGGAGGTAAAACTATGGAAGATATGTTTAATACTTGAATATCCTGGAAAAGTATCAATTCAGTTCCTTAAATTTGTTGATACTAAAGGGTCAAACTATTATTCGCTTTCGCAAAAATGCATATTTCACTATTCGCTTTCGCATTCGCAAAAAATATATTTCAATATTCGCTTTTGCTAAAGTAACGTTCGTTACATCCCTACTACATATATCAGCAAGTGCAGCCTCTAATGCCTCACGATTTCTCGCCCGTGGAATTTGGAAAAATATAATGTACGGACATGATCCCTTACAAACTCCCCACGTAAATAAAAACTTCGCCAGACAACTGCACTCCCGCAATGACCTTTGAACAGTAATTTGAAGTCAAATTCCCTGGAGGAATATAATGGGATACGACACCAATACCTGAGTATTGCAGCGTATTTTAAACGGAGGTACGGCCTATATCGTTGCAATAGCATGAAATAAGCTATTGCAACGATATAGAACAGAGCCAACATCACCACATCGAATCTCGTGAGGGAATGTAAAGAAGCACTTGCTAAGTTAGGCCGGCTTTGCAAGTTTGTTCTCATTTGGATCCCAGGTCATGGGGGACAATTGGAAACGAAGAAGCAGATGAACTATCCAGAGCAGGATCCTCTTCTGACGCTTACCACGCCAAGTTAGTGGCAAAGCCGTTGGGAGTCGTAAAAATGGATATCTTCAGTTAATATCTCAAACCCAAACTTCAATACATAGCTGTAAAAACGAAGAGGAGGATACAGCTTAACATCTCCACTTTTGCTGTCCAGCGCTAATGCAACGTAGACTTAAGACATTAGGTCGACCGTTTCTTCATAACCTTTCCGAAATACCACAAATAAGTCTGGGAGTCCTTATAAAGGATCTCAATTTAAAAGGCTGGATTAAAAAATACATAAATGAACAACTGACAATACGAGTGGCGTGGCTAATTGGAGCTAAATCGTATTTAGCTACCACTTTAACTTATCAACCAGACCCGAAACTGAGAGATGTATATTCTATGTAAGGTCAGCATATAAAACTGAACAAGTTTTAATTTCGCAAAAAAAATCACATACAAATATTTTTGTGAATTTTTAGAGGGTGTTGAATTTTGACATGTCAAACGGTTTTTTTCACATCCATACAACTAAATAACTATTTATTGAGAACATTTTGTCCAAAGAGTATTCGATAGCTTTTGCTTCGATAAAAACTAGCAAATTTTTTTTGGCCAATTATAAACTTGTTTTTGCATTTTTGTCAAAAACTGTATTTTTATTTTTTTCTCAAACGAATGCTTATGGCATTTGCTTTAGCAACTTAAAAGCAATTTGTGGGTATCGAACATCTTATAATTGGTTTTTTTTTTTGACCACACTGTTTTTGATAGCTCAGCTTTTTTGGTGTAACATGTTACTGTCAAACATGTTCAGTTTGGTCTATATTTAAACCATGAATCGACTTACAAACGAACAACGCTTGCATATTATTGAATTTTATTTATTTTAATTAAATTTTGACTTCGTTGAAGAGTTTATTTCACGTTTGGGCCGGCCGCCTAGATTGTTCGATTAACGCCTTTATGTTAAGGTTCAAGTCCATATTGACAAGACGACAACGGAAGCCAATATTGAACAATTTATTCGTGAGATATCTTGGAGAGAGTATGCCAAAATTGGACCCAGCGTATGAACAATTTGAGGCGCTTTCGCGGTCAACATTTACATGAAACCATTTTTAAACAGTGAATTATTTAGACCGTTCTATCGACTCAAATAAATTATATATTTTTTTATTAAATCAAATCCGAAAGCTCTTAAAAAATCACTCGTTATACCAAAATAAAGATACATATCAGGTTGAACCACATATTGTAGCGTAACTGTCCATTTATCCTAATTGGTTCAGAAAAACTTTAAATAATCCCAAATTAAGGGCCTGTTTCTGTAACTTATTTTCGTGCGTCTACGGCGAACGATCAAAATTCTCTCAGCTATTACTTGAATTCTATAAAACGCAGGTTAGAAATATTTTAGGAACAAGCTTTTTACATGATTTCCTACAGACACAACGAATTATAAACTTCTGCGATTTATAGATTTATCGGAATAATTGAGTGATTTTTGATCGTTCGCAGTAGACGAACGAAAAAAAGTTACAGAAACAGGCCCTAAGTAGCTGAAAATGTTTGAGAAAACAATCAGAAATAAAAAATTTGGGTTTTTTACAAAAATATCAAAACCCGTTTTAATTTCGCGAAAAAGATTTAAAAAGATTGAAAAAAAATTTATCGAAAACACTTTGGGAAAACTTTTCTAAATACAACAGCCAACTAGTTTTACGGATGGGAAAACATGACAGTTTGATCAAAATTCAACACCCTCCAACTCGGACAGTCCTTAAGCGATCTCGTTTAAATTTTGTGTAATAACTACTATCCAATAGGACTAAACATGGTGCAAGTTTCAAGCAGATCAGGAGACATCGCTTTTAAAAATTGACTCACTTATACTCGTACATATGAACAAAATGCGGTTACAAATTCTATAACGATAAGCGACATTATTTTGGCCATAACTCCCATATTCGATATGATAATTATGTCCGAGGGGGGTTGTATTTTGTCACCTTTTATTTCTTTTATACTACTTTTGTGTAACTAAATTTAAATCATGACAATTGCAGGACCCTTTCTAAATTGTTCATTTGTCGGCTATTATGAAGGCATGCACAAATGTATGTATGTGACATACAATTTCCCTTAAGTGGCTGCGCTGACAAAACAAATGTTTTCTAATTGACTTCAATTAGACCTGCAATGACTTTTCCCTCTTCCCCGCGTGACAACCCTCCTCTCACTCACTCAATACGAGGGTGACCTATGCATCTACGTGTGTACCTAATACGTAGATACTTTATCCGCATATTTCATAGTTTGTCACACGATTATCATAACGATTTAAAATGTAAGCTATCAGATGCAAATATAGTAAAATAGGTATATAGTGATTATGGGGTGTTCAGAAATTGGTTATATCATTAACAAATATACAAGGGATAATTAAAAAACAAATCAATTCAATTTCAGATAAGATCAAATCAAATTTTAAAAAACAATTTGAAAATCAAAAAATACCAAAGTGGGAGAGATATCGCACACTAGACCAATGGTCCAATAAATCTATCATCGTTCCTACTAATAGAACTAGAATGACTCTTAGATTCGTTCTGTAGAGAAAACATGGATAAAAAACTCTTGTCGGGAAACCAACATGCATAGAACGAGGGCAAGTCTACAGAATCGGCCCTGCATAAACTGGTGGGTACTATCGAATCGTCCCTACATTCCAAGGAAACTCAGATACGGTAATTGCGGCGTTGTCGCATTAAAGGGTGAACTACGAGTATATATTGATTAGCGTTTGCTAACCAGAAGACGCATAACAGAAAGTCTTGGGGCCGTAACTCTAGTGAGATTTTTAAACAGAAGAACTCTACAGGAAGAAGTACGGTCTCCACTAGTTTGGAATCTAGCGGTGAATAGAATCCTGTTACATCTAGAACGTTGTGGCAGCAAAGGCGTGTCATAGTGAACGATGCTACAATCGCAGTAATTGGAAAATTCCCCAATGTCATCAGAGGCATTATACTGGTGTCTTTGAACAAATTGGGCGGAAGGGCCAGAAGTAGTGGTTTGAGCTTTAAACCAAATAAGACAGTATTGGTTGTCTTTACACATGTAGACCATCCTCAGCTAAATGGAACTGAGCTAGTACTTTCTGAAAGATTCAAAATTACTAGGTACAATCCTAGACAGGAAAATGTCCTTCCGTCTTAATGTATTGGACCGGTTAAGGAAGGCCAAATTCGCCTTATATACTGAATATGCACGTTGGGCCTCTCTCCTAAAATCGTCCATTGGATATACATACATAGCAGTAGTTCGGCATTGTGCAAAGGTGGATGACAATTGATAAGCGATCCATTCCCAGGCAATGAAGGTTCAGAGAACTTTCTGCATAAGCGGGGCTTTAAGGAGTACCGCGACAGAGTCTCTACAAGTCCGAATGAAATTGTAGCTGGAGAAGTTGTAACCAGAGCAGCATTAATATTAAACCATATTTCAGTGTCATGTTGTACCAGAACAAAGGCCACACTGTGGAGCTGGATTAACGAGATTCCTACTGTTCCTACCCATGATAGGGACTGGACAGTGATACAAGATGTGTCATCAGTCCTGGACTTTGCTTGGGTCAAACTCAGGTAGCATCGGCTACAAGGTCTGACCAGAGTCTGTAATCTGGTACCACGGGAGTCAGGAGCCCTGAAACTTCGGTTCCAGTCCGTCTGTTGGTGCGGAGTTGCGAGTCAACCTGGTGCCATGATCCAAGAACGACAAGGAGTTTTAGATTAGCTCCGCTCCTATCCAAGGAGGCGCCAGAAACGCAGAATCAATTGGTACTCCTGCATAGCATAGGTTGTGTGTGGTATTTTAATTGATTTCACCCGGTGTTAAGAGTAGGGATGTAACGAAAGCGGCTTTAGCGAAAGCGAATGCGAATATTGAAATATATTTCTTGCGAATGCGAAAGCGAATAGTGTAACATGCATTTTTGCGAAAGCGAATGCGAATAATAGTTTGACCCTTTAGTACCAACAAAATTAAGGAACTAAATTGATACTTTTCCAGGATATTCAAGTATTAAGAATTTTTTTCCATATTTTTACCTCCTGTTACCACAAGGACAAGCATATTTTTCAACTGTTTTGAATAGAAGTGGAAGAGGTTTTCATTAGCATTAATATCTTCAAAATGTGTGAAGCGAATAAGAAGATATAACACTTTTAACAAATGGAAGCGAATACTGAAATATATTTTTGTGAAAACGAATAATCCAAAGATGGTTTTTGCGAAAGCGAATATTAAAATAATGCGAATAATTCGCGTTCGCGTAACGAATATTCGCATTCGCAAAAGCGAACGCGAATATTCGTTACATCCCTGGTAGGCACTCACCTTAATCTTCAAACTTCACCACACTGTAGTGCAGTGCTAACCGAAAGAGTGGGTTATATACCAACGGTGCACACCTTCGAGATGAACTTTTCAACTAAGACACCTGCTAAAGAATACTGGTTTGGCAGAATACAGTAAAATATAAACTATCTGCACTTCTACGCAGCTGGTTCGAAACCTGATGAGAAGGTTGGCTTCGGATTACACTGTAAAGAACTTTGTCTTGATATAGCTCACAAACTACCAGATACTTGCAGTGTCTATCAAGATGAAATAAAGGATGGCGCCAAGTGGCTGAGTCGCAACATAGTGACCAACATTGGCGTCGCCTTTTACTCCAACAGCCAGGCTGTCATTAAATCTCTGGACCCAGCCGCAGATCTCTGAACGAGATGGCTGAGCAATTTAACATATATCTCATATGTGTTCGCGGACAGGAGAACTACAGAGCCGGTGATCTTGCTAGGGCGAAGGGGCGACATTACATATTCACGAAAAATTGGCTTATGGTGGTGCCACTGTCCAATGAGAGATGGACAGAAATCTACATCTGCAGTTTAGCTAGACAAATCTGATCAAGGTACGAACTGCGAAGGTAAAATGTCTCCTCGCACTGGAGAGGAAAATACTCAGGGTTGTTGTGGAATCCGATTGTTGTCGGAGTCGGAATTGAAACCGAGAAAGAAAAAAACTTTGGTGTCACAAAAGGTTACTTTTTTCGATTTCAATTCCAATTCGAACAACAGTCGAATTCCACGACGAGAAAAAAAATAAATTTTGTGTCACAGAAAGTTATTTTTTTCTCGATTTCAATTCCGATTCCGACAGCAATCGGATTCCACAACAACCCTGACTGTCTACGTTAGTGTCAGTTCTGACGGGACACTGCCTGATCGGCGATCACGAAAGGTGGTTGGTAATTGAATCCAATGGCTTCTGCAGAAGCTGTGGATATGAAGTGAAAGTGGTGAGCATTGAACACCTACTCTGTTACTGTCTCGCATTGAGTAAACGACGTCTGGATATTTCTGGGAAGTCTGGCAAATCTTCCGGTACCGATGTTCGTATTATTGATAACTTTGTGTATCAAAAGATTAGATCCGATGAGAGGAAACTGAGCCCGTGGAAAACAGTAGAAGTCATTTGATTTCATAAAAACTTTTGTTTATTTAATCTAGTTCATCCAGTTTTGTGATCCACATGTACATACTTATGTACTTATATATTGCAAACGTCATTCTTCTAATTACCGGGATAATCTAATAAAACCTGTTCTGTTATATTGGCTATCAATATCACAGACAAAATTAATTGGGTCTACCCATTCTTAATCCGAACAATAATCTAATACCGCTATGCGATGTAATATAAACACAAAAACTATTTTAGTGAATTCCTCATTTCCCCTTTTCACTTTATTCCACCCTCCAGGTATGCAAGTGCCTCAAGAACTCATCGGCCGGACTTGTTCCCCCTCCTACATTCGCAAAAATACAACACAGCATATCAAGCCCTAAGCAATCTGTTGCCGCTTGAATAATTTTAATTGGCTGTAGTCTGTGTGGTTTTTGGCTTTGGCCATTGTTCGCAAATGTTTCAGCCATCCCTGAAACAGGAAAACGATTATCAAAACAACAATCACTTCGTCCATCGTTCGTGGATATGTTCGCGGGCTTATCATGGAATATTTGCAGTTTTCGCAACATTCATTAACGTTCACTTTAAACATTTAGGGAACGGTTTCAGAGGGAAAGAAAAAAAACTTGTTGAAGTTTTTTTTAAAGTGCTGTGAAAAAATGGAATTCTCAAGTCGCGTTGGTTTTGGGGAATATTCCCACCATATCCTCGTTGTACTCGTTTGGGACAATATCCCATGAGGTTATGTGTATAGTAATGGGGGAGAAATCGTCCTTATGCCCCAGCAAGGAATGAATAATTAATACTGAAAAGTTAATATATTATCTACTTGATATAATGTTTTCATAGGAACTGCTCATTTTGGATGCATTATGCTGTTGCAAAATATTTATAAGGGTTTATATAGTATACCACTACACTGAACAAATTGTTAGAAATTTGAAATGTGAGTGGAAATTAAAAATTTTTACTTTTTAAGGAGATACCTATGTACATACTAGAAAGAACGACGTACTACCACAGTGGACGAGAACAACGTTAACTGTTCATAAAAATTGCCGATGGTCTCCGATTTTGATGAAACTTGGTGGAAATGATAAATATGGTGCTCTAATATTGGATATACAATTTTGTTGACAAATCTTAATAAAATTATTGGAAGAAAACTCTAAGGACGAATTCTATAAAAAATGTCCTTTTAAACTGTCATCCTTGAGTATCCTTCAAAGTTGTGGGCTTAAAAATATGAAAAAAATACGTGCTACAGATCTCTAACTGACATAACACATATCAAGATTTGAGTCTTCTATCTTTAACGGTTAAGGATAATATATTAAGGACACTGAGACAAAAAAAAAATGTATTCCCTTCCACGAAAGGGAGTATATACAATTGAAAATATAGGGCACTAGTAGGAAAATAATGTACTAACTTCCTTATTTCGTGATCGTTTGTCCTTTTTACAGGACTTTTAAAATTACAAGGGTAATTAGTGGAAAGCAAAAATATTTCAAAAATATAAATTTTAAAAGTCCTGTTAAAAGGACAAACGATCACGGAATACAAAACTGAGTATGCAGTTTTGCTACCTATGGCCTCTAGTTTCACTTGTATATAGTTTCGTTCATGGGTGAAAAATTGTGTCGCACGGTGTAATAGGCATGTTTTCGAAAATGTTTGCAACGAAAACAACTGATTTCCACTAACTAACTGTCACATAAGCAGTAAGTGGCAGATTTCCACTATCTGGTAGCAATGGTTTCATGAGTTGCGAAAAAAGAACAGTGCGAAACAGACAAAAAAATTCGTGAAATGTATTTATAAAACATACATTTACTATGCTATGTTCAATTGTTTACACTCTTTTTGCAAATATTAAAATAATTTTCCATTTTTGTTCTTCTTCTTTCCGTTTATTCACAATAATTGACAACAGTGTCTCCAAAAATGAGATGCCATACTGCGAAATATATGATGCCCAATCTGGCAACACCATAACGATTAAGACAGGAACACAAGCACCAAACTTCATCGGGAACTAATAATGCTTAAAAGTGCTTAGCTCCCCATACAAATTAAGGACCTGTTTTTGTAACTTATTTTTTGTCACTTCGCACGTCTATTGGCAAGCGAATGAAATTTTTTGTTTTTGCACACTTTGTTTTGATTGTAAACAAAGAAGCTTTCAATTATCGCCAACATTTTGGTTCTTATAAGACCACAACGAACAAAATGAAATGTCAAATTAGACGATCAGAAAAATTCATTCGTGTCGGTTATGTTTACCGCCCTTTTGAATGATAAAGTGAAAATTGTTGGATAAATGAATAAAAAATGGATAAATGAACCAAACAACATACACATGTATCTTTTGCTGAAGTATCCACCAAAATTTCAAAAAATTTCTTTTTATTAGTTTGTATAAAATGTTTTGAAATCTCACAACCACACTGTTGCTTTTTGCATTTTTTCGTAATACCTTAAATTAGGTGACCCAAATAATTGTTTATTATACCTATCGACCTAGAATATCTTTCTGAATAGGTTTGGTTTTGTCCGTCCGTCTGTTTATAAATGTATCCTTGTTACCGAGTACAGGTCACAATTATGCTCAGATCACTAGGAAATTTAGCAAGAACTTCCTTTTTAACTCAAGGACTTACTAAAATGGGTGCAGAAGGTTTCCGTTTTAGATATAGCCCCTATATATACATAAATGATCTATCAAACAAACAATTGTGTTTGTTTTCGGTTTTTTAATTATTTCTCATCGTCTAGAAACAGCTGTTGCAACTTTTACAGCTGTTAGATAGGGTTGCCCCCGTTCTGATATTTTCGTGTGGAAAAAGCTTTAAGAAATGTCAATAACAACATGAAGGTAATATTGGTCTTTGACAGGAAGACGATGAAGAAGAGAGCTTTCTTACCCAAACGATAAGTGACAATGAACCAAATTAAAAACATGATCGCTTGGATGAGAATAAGAAGAAGAAAATTATTGCTTGGGTAGCTATCGCACGTCTGCGTTTTGGTACATTTAGCTGAACAGGCTGTAAGCACCTATGGTGTAACGCCTAATATCGAAAAGTGCTTGCATTCAAATGCTCATTCTACGTAAGATATTCAAATATTTTGTTTTGATCTAGATTCCTAAAGACTTACAGCCTGTTCAGCTAAATGTAACAAAACGCAGACGTGCGATAGCTACCCAAGCAATAATTTTCTTCTTCTTATTCTCACCCAAGCGATCATGTTTTTAATTTGGTTCATTGTCACTTATCGTTCGTGTAATAAAGCTCTTTTCTTCATCGTCTTCCTGTCAAATACCAATATTACCTACATGTTGTTATTTACATTTCTTAAAGCTTTTTCCTCACGAAAATATCAGAATGGGGGCAACCCTATCCAATAGCTGATTCTAGACAATGAGAAATAATCAAGCAACCGAAAATAAATACAATTGTTTGCTTGATTGATCATATATGTATATATAAGGGCTATATCTAAATCGGAAACCGTCTGTACCCATTTCAGTAAGTCATAGAGTTAAAAAGAAAGTTCTTGCTAAATTTGATAGTGATCTGAGCATATTTGTGACCTGTATTTGGTAACAAGAATACATTTACAAACAGACGGACGGACAAAACCAAACCAATTCAGAAAGAGATTCTAGGTCGATAGGTATAATAAACGATTGTTTGGGTCACCTAATTTAAGATATTATGAAAGTAACAGTGTAGTTGTAGGATTTCAATACATTTTATACACACTAATAAACAGAGTTTTTTTGAAATTATGGTGGATACTTCAGCAAAAGATACATGTTAATGTTGTTTGGTTTATTTATCCATTATTTATTAATTTTTCACTTTATCTTTAAAAAGGACTTCAAACATAACCGACACGAATGAATTTTTCTGATCGTCTGATTTGACATTTCATTTCGTTCGTTGTTGTCTTATAAGAACCAAAATGTTGGCGATAATTGAAAGCTTCTTTGTTTATATCCAAAACAAAGTGTGCAAAAACCAAAAATTTCATTCGCTTGCCATTTGACGTGCGAGTGGCAAACAAGAAGTTACAAAAACAGACCCTTAAGCTTTAGTAATAACGAGGTGAGCGATGTTTGGAAGTTGCACTAATTAAAACTAGATTTTTTCTAAAAGTAACATTTTTAAAGAGAAAAAATGTGCACCAGATGATTACCCATATTGTACCCTATATGTCGAAAAAAATCATCTTACTACAAGAGAGCAAGGCAAATTGTTGAATTTCACGACTAAGATTTTGTTGTTTCGAATAGTTTCACGTAATGGTTCTGCCAGTGGGAACCCGATGCTACACGGATGGGTCCCAGCTAGGAGGAAGGTCGGGTCTGGGACTTTTTAATGATGAACCTCCCTGACTATAACACGATATTTCAAGCAGAAGTTAGAGCAATCACAAAACGTAAATATACCAAAGGGCCAGAACTGTGTTTTGCTGGGTACCAGGATACAATGGAGTGATTGGCTTCAAAGGGCAAATAACTTCGAGTAATAAACTTGGAAAATTATAAACCTTTTGAAGTCACGAAGGATGAGTTGAAGCACTGGGCAGTGATGGCTCACGAAACTGTGTGCAATAGCGCAACAGTAGGAGCAACTGCAAAGATACTGTGGGGTGACCCAAATGAAAAGAAACCAAGAAGTTTTCTGAAACTAAACAAGATCGAGATTAGTAAGATAATTAATGAGTGTTCTAACAGGACACTCAAGCTTACAAGCACATCATCATCGGATAGGAATAGCAGAAAACGATGAACGCAGGGCATGCAGGGAAAACATCGAAGGTTAGGTTAGGTTGAGAAGAGGAGGCGGTGAAATTCCACCTCATGTCCTTGGACATACACGTAAGCCAGTATTCGGCCTGTTGTGCGCTCTAATTGTTATTATTTAGAAAGGTCGGTAAGCTATTTTAGGAACTCTGTACTGTCGACATAGTCCTTAATTTTCTTCCAGTCTACGCCCCTAAGTTGGGTCAAGTCTGGTATAGCATCATTTCCTAAGAAACGTGATCTATTGTTGGCGAACGCTGGGCAGTGGCAGAGGAAATGCTCCAACGTTTCATCATCCTCGCCGCATGCCCTACATATGCTGTCATCTACAACTCCTATCCTATGTAGGTGTGCTTGTAAGCATGTGTGTCCTGTAAGGACGCCCATGATCTTACTAATTTCTACCTTGCTCAATCTCAGTAAGGTCTTGGCCTTGTCCTCGTTTGGGTCACCCCACAAGACCTTCGTTGTCTTCCTAACGTTTTCACTATTCCATAGCGTGATATGGGCGTTCTTCGCCCATATTTGTAGTTCAGAACGCATAACTCTGAAGGGTTTTGCGTTCTCTAATGTTGTTGTTTGCAAGTCTCTGGCTCTAGATGCCAAGGCGTTTGCTTTCTCGTTACCCCTTACTCCGCAATGGCCAGGCACCCATATGATGCATATAGTGCCGTATTCGGAGTAGGCGTTAATCGCCATTTTACAATCTAAAACGGTCCTCGACCTCACCGTTCTAGACGTTATCGCCCTAATAGCCATTTGGCTATCTGTGAAAATATTCACTTTTGTTGGTCTTGTGTTAGTCCCAAGCCAGCTCACACATTCTGTAATTGCTCGGACTTCCGCCTGCAGGACTGTGTTATGGTCTGGCAGACGGAATAAGAGTTCGGTTTCCGGTTCTTCGATGTAAAGTCCTAGCCCCGTTCTCTCCCCTAGTTTCGATCCATCTGTATAACAGCAATTTCCAGATGTTGTCTGTACTACGGTTCCATCAATCCAGGATTGTCTGTCTGGTATCATGGTCTCACACTCAGCAACCATTGATCTTTCAGGTATTCTGTCGGATACTGATGATATGTCAGTTAAATCCACCGTCACTACCTCAGCTATCTTTTGATGATATGACACGTGATCGCTTTCGATCCATTCGCCCATCACTTTGAGCCTCGTCGCCGTGAGGGCAGCTTCATATCTAATCTGTATTTCTATTGGTTGGATATTCAAGATCGTCTCCAATGCCCTACTGGATGTGGTCCTCATTGTCCCGCTTATGCCGAGACAACACATTCGTTGGACCTTTTGTAATATCATTATGTTGCACTTATTCTTCATTGATGTCCACCACACTACTGGTGCGTAAGTCAAAATAGGTCTGATTACGCTCTTGTAGAGCCATTGTGTCATACTTGGATTAAGGCCCCATTTTGAGCTAATGGCTCTTCTACATAGTGCCCAGCATATGTGAGCCTTGTTTGCTCGTTCTTCTATGTGGCACTTCCAATTTAGTTTCCTGTCCAGGATAACACCTAAGTATTTAACTCTGTTGGAAACTGGAATTGTTTTGTTTAGGAAATGCGGGTCATCATACTGACCAATCTTCGTTTTCCTTGTGAACAGACATATCTCTGTCTTTTCTGGGTTTACATTTAGGCCTCTCGGTCGAGCCCAGTCATATGCAATTTTTAGAGCCGTTTCGGCCCTTCTACAAAGTTGATTAGGATTCTTCCCCCTCAGAAGTATTATAACGTCATCTGCGTAACAGACTGGTTAAAGTCCTTCATCCGTTAGTATCCTTAGGAGACTATTTATAGTAGTGACCCACAGGAGTGGTGATAAAATACCGCCCTGTGGTGTTCCCTGTGCTACTCTGTCTCTTATTTTTATGTCGTGGGACCCACAATTTATCCATCTATTCCTTAGCATGTGGCTTATCCAGTCTCGGAGAGCCCGGTCCACCTGAAACTGGTCTAAGGATTGGATGAGTGTGTCGGTCCGTACATTATTGAACGCCCCTTCAATGTCTATACATACCGCAAGTGTATACATCTTTCCATTGAAGGATTCTTCTATGTTGTGTACTACATCGTGTAGGGCGGTATCCACCGATCGCCCTTTAACATAGGCATGTTGTCTAAATTTTAGCATTTCGCCTGGTATCTTACTTTTAATCATGGTATCCACTATACGCTCCATGGTTTTGAGTAGGAACGATGTTAGGCTTATTGGTCTATAAGCCTTAGGTGTTGCATAACTTGCCTTGCCGGGTTTAGGTATGAAAACTACCCTTGCCTCCTGCCAGGCTTTCGGTGTGTATGCGAATTTTAGACATGCTGTGAAAATGGCGGCTAGATGAGTTGATATGTAATCCACCTCCATCTGTAGTAGTGCCGGAAATATTCCATCAGGTCCTGGTGCCTTAAATGGTGAAAAGCTTCTTACGGCTTCTTTGACCATATGGTCTGTAATGATATGACTTAGTTGTTCCTCATTTTCACTGTAGTTCGGTATCTCAGTCTGGCCCGTCGTACCTTGCGGAAAATGGGTGTTCATCAAAAGTCTTACCATCTCTTCGGTTGAGTCCACTCTTCTGCCCATATCGTCTACCATTGTTTCGGTTTGGGTATGGGTTTTTGAGAGGAACTTTTTAATTTTAGAAACATCGTTAACGCTATCGACCTGTTCGCAGAATAGCTTCCAGGAGTTTCGTTTTGCTGTTCTTGTGATTTTGTTATATTCTCTGAGTCTTCTATGGTAGTCGTCCCAGTATACTGGAGATTTTTTACGGCGTGCCCTATTGTAAAGTCTACGGACCTCTTTCCCAATGTTGCGAATCTCCCCGGTCATCCAAGGCTTCTCTTGGGCTGATTTCCTTTCTCGAAGCGGACAGCTGTCTTCGAAAGACCTTACTAATATATCCGTAATGTAGTCAACATTAGTGTCAATATCCTCAACACTTAGGCACTCGAAAAGTCCATGCCCTAGTCTTTCTCTAATTAGCTTCCCGAATTTTGTCCATTTAGATTTGGCCTTATTTCTGAAACTTATTGGGTTCGGCGGTGGCCGTGCTATCTTAAACCTTATGTAACGGTGATCAGAAAAGGAATGTTCTTCAGAGACCCTCCATTCCTGTATCACGTCTATTAGATTTTCTGAACATATTGTTATATCTAATACTTCTTCCCTTATTCTATTAACGAAGGTAGCCGTGTTACCTATGTTAAGTGTTATTAGGTCGTTAGTATTCAAGAATTCTACTAGGGCCTGGCCCCGTTTATTAATGTTAGTACTACCCCACGCGACGTGGTGAGAGTTAGCATCGCAACCTACTAGTACTTCGTTACCTGTTTGTTTGACTTTCCTCACCAAGCGTTGTAGTTCCGACGTAGGTGGTAATGTCGGTGAATCGAAAGGCAGATATACTGATGCTAGGTATACACTTCCATTCCCTTGTTTCAGTACTGTAGCATCCGATGTTGACAACTCTGGAGAAAAAAGATAACATAAATTTTTGTGACATATAATACAAGTCCTTGGTCTAGTTCCTGTATTTGCATAAAACAGTTGGTAATTAACGTGATTTAAGCCAGTAACCTTGTTTCGAATCGTCCATGGTTCTTGGATTAAAGCAATATGAGTCTTACCTTTATTTATTATTTCCATCAAAGCGTTGGTTGCCGCCTCGCTCCGATGGAAGTTTATCTGGACGACTTTAATCATTGGTCCTCCAGTAACCGGTCTTCTTGGGAGTCAGTGATTGTAGATTCGGCTCCCTCATCATTTTTTGGCTGCAGTGAGCGCTTATCTTCATCGCTGCCTTTATTATTTATTGGCTCAGTTGTCCGGTTTTCAGCGCCAACCAAAGCCTTACCAATTTTGAAGAAGACTGCTTTGTTCACATAGAACGCCATACCCTTCGTCTTGACCAGGCTGGCCATGGAGAGCCGATCCAAACCCACCACAAGGAGAGTGCCATCACGGTCATTCTCTCTGTGGAAGACTTCCCACCTCTTCACGTCCAGTCCCTTGTTTTGCTGGCCAAAGAGTTTGAGCATGCGTTCTGATGTGAAATTGCTGCCCCATCCTTTGACGTGTACTGTTGTTTTTATGAGCTGAGGGATGTCCCTCCTCCTTACCAGTTTCAGCTTAGCGCCTTCCCAGGGAGAGGGGATGCTATCCACAAGCTCTTTGAGGGTCTCTATACATTCTGGTGACGCGAAATTCATCCTCAGTGTGTCCCCTTTGAACTCCCTGCTCATTATTTGAATTGGGGGCCCGTCGTCGGAGTTGAGAGCGTGCTCCACAATTTTATTATTCACCAAGTCTTCAACGTTGTTGTGTTGGTCAGTGGGGATTTTGCCGGATGCAGAGCTCGTCTCTATATTGCTTTCTGGCTACTTTGGCATAAGATGGTGGCTTCTTACCTTTTTCATCAACCAACTTCCTCTTCCGTAAAGATCGTGACATCTTTTTGGATGTACTATGCTTTCCGGAGGGTTCCGTGGTTGCGCTCGCTTCCTTTGTAGTTGGATCGACTTTGTCGCCGCCCTCTCCACCAGGATACAGACTGGAGTCTCCTTCGTGAGGGGCTTGACTTGTTCTCTCCAATTTACTTGAAAGCGGGGAGCTCTTTTTCTTCTTCGGCGGTTTCGCAGTGTTCTGCTCTTCTGGAGATCTGATCCTCTTTCCTGCCTCCGCAGAGGTGGATGGAGTTTCAGATAGCTCCTTTGGAGCATCCTGCACTATGGCCTGTTTGCTGCTTCGGTTCATCTTCTTCAACTTTCGTCGTTGTGCCCCTGATAGCTTCTTCTTTTTTGTCGTGAGCTGTGCCATGCACGCGTTGACTTCTTCTACCATCTTGCTGACCTCGACGTCTTTGGAGTTAGCTAAAACAGTAATGTTAACGTGTTCGTTTGAGTCGGAGTCGGAATCGGATTCTCTACCTGTACTAGAAGGCTGGGTCCAGTTAATACTCTCCCGTGGTTCCTCCTCTTCCTTCTCCGTATTTTTGCCAATGGCTGTATGTGCGCTTGTTGCATTGTCTGCGACTACAGGCGCCAAGGCACCCACACCTGTAGGAGGATTGGTTGCGCTTGTTTCACTTACTACGACTACAGGTGCCAAGGCAGCCACACCTGTAGGAGACATTGAAAAACATCGAAACGATGAAACATTTTCTGTGTCATTGCCCGGCTTTCACACAGGCAAGATCCCAATATTTCGGGTCCGACATATTACCAGACTTGACTCATCTCAGAGGATATGACTGGAAGATACTGAGAAAATTCGTGTCTAGTACCGATTTTCTGTAACTCGTGTGGTATAAAAAGATCATAAACAAGGAGCGAACAACAGGCCAAACCACTGGCTTAAGTGTATGTCCATGGACATGAGGCGTTTAAACGTCCCCTCCCTTCAACCTAACCCAACCTTATGGTTCTTTTAAGATCGTTTGATTTAACCCCATTTCTGTGGGGTTATTGATTATAAGTAAAGCCTTGGCGATCGCATGTCCTAAGTCATATTTAAATATTAATGGCAAAAAATTATCTATCTAATAAAGCCGTTTTAATAATATTAAAAACAATTTTCTTTACTAAAAAAATACACTTTAGTTTCGAGTGTCTTATTTAGTACTTGATTTTTTTACATTAATATTTGCGATACTGTTTGTGCATGGATTCGATAGCAATGAAATGAAGTCGCGAAATAAACTAAACAATTTAAAAGAGGGTTCAATATGAAACGGAAATACCTACTGCCAGTTATTCGATAATACGAATCGACAGAAAATCTATGTTCGTTCAAAACTATTTTTAAATTGATTCAAAACAACTAAGGCTATAATGGCAAAACAACAAATTGATAAGACTGTTGCGACAAATATGCAGCCGATTAAGGTCACTAAATCTAATTTTGACAAGTAAAATCGTTGGATCTTTCCGACAATTTTTTGTGTTAACATGAATTTCTTTTCTCACTTTTTTGGCAAATAACGTAGCGAAAATAAATCTCGCAAATTTCATAAACAAATTTCATGCACAACTTAAGATTTATAACGTGCAATATTTGACAACAGCAGCAGCAAGCAACACCAACAACCGAAAAACATTGAAACGCCAACAACAGCATTGGCAGGAACAGAGCAACATCGTCAGAGTACTCCACTCCACGCGGTTCGTTCGTTCGTACAAATCACATAAAATTTATTACAGTGTCATTTGATTTGTTTGAAATTCGGTTCATTCGTTTCGTTTGGTCGTTCGTTCGCTGGTTTGACAAAACGGCAGTCAGGCAGTGTTGCCAAACACGTACCTTTATGGAAAATCCTCCCGTGGAGAATCCATGTATGTATATCAATTTTCCAATGACTATGAGATTCTTTAAACAGAAAACCAGAACCCAAAATAAAAATCTGCAAATACAGTTTTACTTCATTTAATACACCTGTTTAAAAATTAGCAAAATCACAGTCGAATAAACCGACTGACACTGGATGCACTTTTTTCCGCTAGGTTTGTTCCGCATTTTTTTCTCCTATTCAATATCTACAACTTTGCTTCAGACACCAAAGAGATATTCCTTACGATATACCGATAAATTCGTATAGCCATTAAATTATTAATTGAGCCAAATTGACTAAACGACTGGTGCAGTAGATCATATTTTTGGGGCTACTTTCATGTATAATTCTCAGAATTCAGTCCCAAAATCATGGGTTGTACTGGGAAAATAGGGGATTTGAAATCGATGTCTTCTGATCGGGATGAAACTTGCACCAAGTTTAGTCCATCGAGTAGTATTTATGACACAAAATTTCAACGAGATCGGCTTAGAATCCTCCTAGTTGGAGGATGTGGGATTTTGACATTTTAATAACTAATTACAATTACAATGCAACAAATTTTTTTTAAATAATTTTCTTTAACGTTCCAATATTCGTGCAAGATATCTTTAGTATTTAGATCATATATATGTTTTGAAGTCAAAGCCCGATATGGAATTGATACCTTTTAAAATGTTGGGAATATCACTTTCTTGCTTTTTGTTGGCACGGCAAAAACAAAAAATGGCCAGCCACACAGACGGACGGACGGACATTGCTCAAATAACTTAAAATAACGCAAAACGGATTTCCGCCAAACATACTTGGAGTCTCTTAGGCCACTGATAATAACTGATAATTGTACCCTCTTTCACAACAGTGGGGGTATACAACCATGATCCTATTACAATTCTCTTACTTCTACCAAAAGGGCTATAATTTCAACATTTATCCATAGATTTTTTTCAAATAGGCATTGTTTTCTTTTTAAGATGCCAGCATTTTTTCGTGACACCAAAAAAAATAAAATTTTTCTAATTGTTTTAACGACAGTTACATACGAGCCATTTGTTCAAGTTTGGAAACAAAAAATAATCCAAGGGGGCTAAATCTGGCGAATAAGGTGCGTGCTGAAGCAAATTCGAACTTTAATTCATTGATTTTGGCCATCACAATAGCGGAAGTGTGAACTGGTGCATTGTTTTGATTGTGAGCAAACGTGGCACCCATCTTGCGCACAGCTTTCTTATCATCTAATTACCTGTCAAAATGCGTGGTATAGCACTTATTGAAATGCCTATGACTTCAGCTGTCATCCAATAAGATGTTGTGAATTTTTTTAACCATTTCTGGGGTGGACATCTTAATTGGTCGACCACTACGGTGTTCGTCGTGGCAGTTCGTACGGCCCCGTTTAAACTCTACCACCCATTATTATATAATTGTAAATGAAGGAACAGATTCCCCCAAGTAGAATCTAGGTCGGTTTTAATATTGGTAGGACTGAGAGCTTTCAAATGAAAGTATTGTATTACACATATCGGTGACCAATTTTTTCCATTTTTACAAATTTACTGAGATCGATTTACTTTTGAGTGCTCAAAAAATTAAACAACGAGGCGGCTTAAACTTAAAACATATGTTTTGGAAGGTTGTGACTTTTCACGAAAGCAATTTTTTCGAACTACTACCGCCATCTATATGTCTGGTCGACTAATTTTTGGATCGCCCTCGTAGCTCTGTACAGAATTGTAAGTGCTTTTTGCACTGGTATTAAAGTTATGAACTATCGATTTTTACTGGACTGTAGATACTGTAAACGCATTACACTGGACACAATTTCAAATATTTATATGTTCTGGTGTTAATGTTATGCTGTTAACTTTTTATACTAGTGTTACTCTTTGGACCCATGGAAAATGATATACATATCGCTCATTTAGAAAAAGAGCGTCACAACTCAAAATAATTGTTTTGGGCGGATTCCTGAGGAAGACAACAATATTTGGCACACTTCAGAAGTTATGTCATCCCATTCTGCCAAATAGTTATTTTTGTATAGACCAAGGGCCGTGGACTTGCTCAGAAACAAGGTTAAAATAACTTCTGTGTGATTTTTAGTTTTTTATTTGATTTGATTAATAAAATCAAACCGCACCTGGAAGAGAACTGTTTTAAAGTTTGATTTATGGAAATAAGATAAAACTAAATTTAGTTTTACAAATGGAAAAAAATCATTTAAATCAAACTTAACTGAAATGTCGTAGTTTGAGTTGTTCTTTGAGTTCTTTTTATAAATGAGCGACATGTATACTAGATAGGGACGATCCCCAACAAAAAAAGTGGGGGTTGTCCCCGATTTGAAGATTATTCAAAGACAATTTCAGAAAAATATTTTTTTGGTGCACCTATTTGCTATTTGAAGTCCGATTGTAACGGGATGCATATCGTTGTTCAAGTTTTAGAAAGGGCCATATTTCGTCCACTGGTCACTTTTGATTCCCCTATTACACTATTACACAGTACAACACGGAAATAAACATCAAGGCAAGACAGAAAGTCTGGCTGGTCTGACTATATAATTTTCTACTCCTTCCTAACAATGCGAAAATGGGTATAGCGATAATAATTGGATTCGTTTCAGTTAACAAAGTATTTATCTCCACCTTCCAGCAAGGCCTATTCCAAGGAGGATTTGAAAATGTTGATCATAATAAACTAGATCAAAAAAAAGATAACCTTAAAATGCGCAGTATTCTTTCATATATCAAGAATCGGAAGGAACAAATAGATGGGACTATACATAATATAAACTGATTATCATCATCATGGATCAAGAACCTCATTTCTATCAAACCATATAAAGATCGGACGTAAAATACAGTTTCAATAGCGCTTACGCACTAAATAGCCAAGAACATATATTTGTAATAAACAAGCTAAATTTGAACTAATTATCTCCAAATTTATCCATGATCGGAACTTCCAAAGCGCTTTGATACCAAATCGGGAGGAACATATATATGGGGCCGATTTTCCCTGAATTTGGCAGTGTTCTTTCATGTAATAAGAAATCTCTTTCTGCCGAATTTCGTACTGATTGGATATAAAATACAATTTCTACAGCGTTTATATGTCAAAGCGGGGGTAACATATAACGGGTTTTCCAATAGGTATGATATGATTTTGAAGTGACGTTTCGGCCATTTGAAATATGTCATGATTTGTCATTTGTTTTTCATTGTATTCAGTAGTGTTTACAATTTCATCATGGAGAGATATACGCAAGAACAACGTTTGCAAATTATTCTGTTTTATTACGAGTATCAATATCGTCGTGAATTTGCTCATTTTTCCTTGGAACAACTTGAAAACGATAACGATTTTTTAAGAAAATCATCTTCTCCGATGAGGCTCACTTTCATCTGAATGGTGCGTGCGGTAAATAAACAAAACTATCGATTCTGGTGCGAAGAAAATCCACAAAATATTCATGAAAAACCATTACATTCACCTAAATTGACAGTTTGGTGTGGTTTTTGGTCAGGTGGAATCATCGGTCCGTACTTCTTTCGAAATGAAGCTGGTAACACCGTTGCTGTCAATGCAGAGCGGTATAGATCGATGATAACCAACTTTTTATGGCCGAAATGGGAAGAAGTTGATTTAGACAACTTTTGATACCAACAAGACAGCAAATGAAACAACTGAATTGTTGGGAGAAAAGTTTGGAGATTCGATTATTTCAAGAAATTGTGATATTGAATGTCCTCCAAGAAGTTGTGATTTAACACCATTAGACTACTTCTTGTGGGGTTATTCTAAGTCGTTGGTCTTTCGAAATAAACCAGACTCTCTTCAAGCTTTACAAGTCAATATTGAACGTGCCATTCATGACATACGACTTGCTTTAGTGGAAAAAGAGCTCGAAAATTGGGTTCATCGAATTCGTTCCTGCAGAAGAAGTCGTGGAGGCCATTTGAATGACGTTTTATTTAGAATATAATTGTATCGATTGTGCTTCACATTAAATAAAAGACTTTTGAATTTCCTTAACAATATGTGTGATATAAGAAATAATAAGAAATCATATCACTCTTATTGGAAAAACCTGTATATCTTCAAATTTAGTATTGTCTCCAAGTATGCCATGACACTTTTCTCTGTCAATGTCTATACAGATCGGATAAAAGAAATGCTTATACAGTGCATATAAACCAACTCGTAGGTACATATACGAGTATACCAAATTAAGTGGGGATTGTCCTTGTGTCAAAAGAAAGTTATGAGCAAAGTTTCGTTGAGATCGGATCATAATAGCGACCTGTACATTGATTACAAGAATACATGCACGGATGGACGGACATAACTATATCAACTCAAAAAGTGATTCTAAGTCGATCGGTATAATAAACGATGTGTATATTTCTTCTCCTTTTGGGCGGGGTATAATAACGGGGTTCTGACAATGGATTCTGGAAGAGGAGACCAAAACACATTCGTACATATATCGGTGTTTTGAATGATCACATCGGAATTTTATTTTAGGATGTGTTTAAATTTCACCCTTTGCACTATAGGAAATTTGACCCCTTTTTTTTGGCCAAAATTAATTATCGACCAAACGGCTGAACCGATTTGAATGATTTTTGGATAAGAGGGAGGGATGTACAAGCAACATTTTTGCATACACTCAAGAAAAATTTTCTTTTGAGTCTACATCAACTTACTAAGTTACCAGTAGAACTAAATTCAAAAATTTGAATTAAAAAAAAAATCGTTTTCAAAAAAGTTTGCACAAGTGAGCAGTTGAAATATATTAGAATTGGAAGGTGAATAATTGTCCTATGGAACTGTTATGGTGTTATGTCTAGCAAGTGCTCGCATTTTTGTGTAAGTCTAAATAAAATTTCAATTCATAACTCCATTAGCTCATCTTAAGGTCATTTTATTTTTTTCAATTTAACCGGTCTAATATACGAGTACGCCCACTATATGTTAATAAAGTACTCAACTCAAACATTATTTCCCATTTCTTATTTTTTAAAAACTGTGAATTATTATTATGAAAAAATCAATTTGAAATTACCAAAAAAATCACTGTACATAATTGTTACTTGATAAATCATTTATTTGATTACCACACAAAACAGCTGACAATGAAGGGGTAAAACAAATTTTGAATTTGGTAAAATTTGGATTTTTGGCCAAAAAAAAGTAGTTAAATTTCCTAACTGCTTTGGCCGGTCTGTGCAGCATATCGGTATATGAGGTTTATATCTGAGGTGTTTGGTACGTTCAGAAACTTTGTAGCAAAAATTAAGTCCAATAATTTTTGTGGAACATATTAACACTCGAACTCCCCTACATCAGGCAAATTTTTGGATCTATTTTAACAAATCGTAAAAAATACCACTAAACATAGGGAGGGCGGGAAGAAATGTTTTAAAAAAATGTTGGCCATATGTGTCAGAACACCCCAAAGCCCAAAACTTAACACAAAGACCAAAACAGTAAAATTCCAGTCAAACCCCTCATTCACGTGTTCGTGCTGCATGGTCAATGCTCATACGACATATTCCTATAGGAATAACGATACCAGTAAATAGAGTTTTGAATGGAATTTCACTGTTTTTGGTCTTTGTGTTAGCGTGCAAAAAAGTGAACATTATCATGATAAATATGTATTTAAATCTTTCCCTTAATCGAAAGTATTTAATATCCCCCACAGGCGAACGAAACCCTGTATCGGTTGTTGCCGCCTACTGGCGCTTCTAGTGCAATCGCATTCATTTGCAAAAAATCCCTCAGAAAATAATTTATGCCTTGGGTTGGCAACAGTGCAGACAAATGATGTTGGCCAAAAAGTCGCTCTGCAGTCACGGGGATTTGGGAATCCCTATAGCTCGGAGGAGTGAAAAAATTGCATGAACGCTGAGGACTGAGTACACATCCATGCTTACATGTACACTGTCAGACAGACGGACGGACGAACAAACGTTCATACATAAAAGTACTCGTGTAACACGTACAAACACACAAACACATACACAATAAACACGACCAGAGTATCTTTTATGTCAGAGCTGTGCTGTGTTGTGGCGTTGTTTTTCTTGTTGCTTTTCGTTCCTCCATGTGATTCCAACAAATACCAGAAGCCGTCATTTGTACATAAATTACAACAGACTTGGTTTGTATCCATCCATCCAATGCATGTCTGCATAACCCTCCGACTACAAGAGACGTGGACAACTGAAGGAGCACTCTGTCCCCATAGAAAGGGGCAACTATAGATGCCATACGATGGGCTGTAGTTTAGGTCAAATGTTATAGATTGACCTTTAGGGACTGACTCTCTCTACTCTTGAAGTTGTTTCTTAATATCCGTTCTACACTTCACACAGTGTCCCTGGGCCCCTCTCTGCAATTTTTGTCGGCTTACTTCACTGCATAAAGTTCAGTTCAGTTCGTTCAGTTGTTATAAATGAATTCTTGGATCTGGAGCCGTGAGGAGGTTGGGAGATGGGATGGGATGGGTGTTAAAAATGTATACAATTTTCTATAACACGATTCTGCGCCATACATTCGCCACAAATTTTCAGAGCTCAGCATTCGTTTTCGCAATACTCGTCGTGCCACGACCACGATGGCAACAACAACGACGACAAGTATAACGATTACTTTTTGTTGAAGAAGAAATACGTATCTATAATATAAGTACGAGTACCAGACCCGAGTTTACGAGTCAATGAGTGAGTATACGAGCAGATTTAAAAAAAAAAGTATGTAGGTATTTGGTACATGTTGAGATAGACCAAATAGCGACACCCGAAAAATTACATTAGTTCAAAATCAATGCAAAATTAATATTTTATGCAATGTTCACGATTTATTTGTAAAAGAGCATTACGCAGAAACTATCGTACAAAATCGAAATTTGGCACATAATGTGATAACATACATAAATGTCACCAACATCAATAAGTTTTGGCAAAATTGGGTGTAGCATTATTTAAAAGGTGACTGTCTCGGAAACCATTGATCGTACAAAAACGAAATTTGGTTTACAAGTTAGGAAGTCAATACGAAAAATCCGGTAAGTATCATTTCACAATAAAGAATCAAAGCAAATCACCAATGGCCCAATTATGATTGTTCTAGGTAAAAGGGTAAAACAAATTACGCGTTATTAAAAGACAATTTCAGAACACCAAAATATGTCTGATCCGTGCACCCTACGTACGACCCAATTAGGTTTTATTTTGCTGTGCTGTTATTTGGTATCATATCGAAACAAAACATATACCGTTGTTCATATTTTGTCAATGGTTACTTTTGACTCCACAGTCAATCTTGACTATTGACATCCTCTATTTCGTTTCCTGTATCCATATAAAGCCTATTTATCAAATTTTCTTTTTTTCAAATTCTAAGAACCATGAAACTTTTGCTTTAGAAGCACTTATTTTTATTTACAAGCAAACACGTTTTGGTGGCTTTAAATAAGTGGGTCACCCAACACCACATATAATTCATTTCTTGTGCTGTGTTGTCAGTTGGCGTCCTATCCAAACAAAACGAATATCGTTCTTCATGTTTTATCGTTCACGCTATGTTTAGCCCTTCAGACACTTGACTTTTCGTACTATGTTTCTTATCACACAAAAATGAAACCTTACTAGAAGAATTGAAATACATAAATATTTGTTTAATGAAAACGACACAAATATTCAAAAAATGTGACTTTGATTGTTATCAAAATACAGGATTAAACTTTTAATTAAAATTTAATTAAAAAACCGTCTATAAAAATTTAATTTTGTAGAAAAATATAATTTTGCGGAAAATGTTTATAAAAATGAATTTCGACTAAATTTTTATGGAAAGACAATTTGATGACATTTTCGAGTAATAACATTTCGCTTAAGTGTATTCAGATGCTTTAAATAAAAATAACTATTTAACTGAACTTTTGAAATCAAATATGTTTGTCTTCTGCAGGAATCAGCCAATCATAGATTAGAAAGATTGTAGATATTGACATTTAGGACAAACTAATATGACCAACTCCAAAAATGTATATTTATAGCCTACACCATACTGTGGTACAGGGTATTATGACCTTGTGCATTTGTTTGCACAAAAAGAGAATAAATAAAACTATAGTTTATTATACCGATAATATAATAAATGTATTCTTGTGATCAAAGTGAATGAAATTTAGCACAGTGTTCTGTTTTGGCCCAAGCACGATCCATATTGAAATTGGTCAAAATAGGTTCAGATTTAAATATAGCCTCCATATATATGTTACCCCCGATTTGACATGTAAGCGCTGTAGAAACTGTATTTTATATCAGATCATTACGGAATTTAGCAGAGAGCGTTCTCTTACTGCCAAATTCGGGGAAAATCGGTTCAGATTTAGATCCCCATATTTAGCAGAGAGAGTTTTCTTATTACATGAATGAACACTGGAAAATTCCGGGAAAACCGAAATTTGCCAATACTTACTAAATGAGCGATGTCATCGAACTTCATTCGTTTCGTTTGAAAGGTCTATAACTGCATTATGTATGAAAAGTAAAATCGTGGAATTGTCCGGCGCGGCTTCGCAGGACGGCGCGCATCCGTTATGTTAAATTTTCCATGACTCTGGGTCAGTTGAGGGTCGCTATGGTTTGTGCCTTATTCGGTTGCTACATCAGAAAACCCCACAAGAAAAAGTCTAACGTGGTCAAATCGCACAATCTCTGTGGCCAGGCTGTTCACATCACCTCCACATGACCACACGGGGCAAAATCGCCTTTTTTGATATGTTTGAATCGAAAGAAAATATATTTGGAACACAAATTTTTAAATATTATATATTTCTTAGCAAATAAATTTTATTTGAAAATCAATAAAATATATTTGGAACGCATATATTAATATATTACAACAAATTATATTTGCAAACTAAATTTCTCAAATAAAATATGTGTTTAAATACAAATAAAATTATTATTTAGGAATTTTTCCAAATATATTATATTTAAAAAATATTTCCAAAACTTTTGCTGAGTTTTTGATATTTCAGTTTCAATTTTTCTTGGGTTTCGAATTGTACCTCCCAGTTATGATACCATATGCAGCATTACCTTCTGTTTTAAATCAATCATTTCAAATTTCTGAGTATTCCAAGTCATCATTAGTTGTCAATCCTCTAAGTACTTTATATTGATCCAAGTTTATATGATTTCAATTATTATTTTTTACGAACATTAAAAATTTCTAAAAATTTTACTTTGAGTTACTGAAAAATTTGACACAATTTATGTATTTTATGAATACTTAAATGCAAATAAATATTTGTTCCGGAAATAAAGGTCCCAAATAAAAGCATATTGGAATGTAAACAAATACTTGTTTAGAACATCAATCTTCCCAATTACACAATTTTTGTGTGTACCAAATATTACATACTTAGAGTCTACCCCAAACATATATATGTTTCAAGCCGAATATGTTTGGGACAATATACTACAGAAGCGATTTTTTTTCAGCGTGCATGACCTCAAATCGTTCATACAGAATGTCCAATGTGGCACGTTCCCCGTCCTGTTGAAACCACTTGTCGTTGGTGTCTCTATCATTAAATTTAGGCCAAAAGAAGTTGTTAATAGTCGACCTATAGCGATGGCCGTTGACGAAGATGGCCTGGCTAACGTCTTTCTCAAAGAAGTATAGCCCGGTTATTAATTATATAGAATAATAACAACATCCAAGTACGCATTTCATTACAATTAAATTTCACAGAAGGAAAAAATCTTGTCTTTGCGATTTCAACTCACGCGGTCTTCATCACATGGGTGTATGTGTTCTTTTCATTTGAGGTGTGGAGTATGTTCAGCAAACTTCCTAAAAAATCATTAAGGCCAATATTTTTGCGGAACATATTTACCTTCTAGCTCCCTCACACTAAACCCTAAAACTAAACACAAGCACCAAAAACAGTCAAAATCCGCTTTCTTACAGGTAACATTATTGCTTCGATCAGTGGGTCGTATGAATAACATTGCTGCCCGAATATACCAAAAGGGAGTTTTTAACTGGATTCTGATTGTTTTTGTGTTTGTTTTTTTTGTTTGGCGTTTTCTGACATATTTATCCAACATTTTTTTAGAAAATTTCATCCCCGGCCTCTCCCTTTTTATACCCTTACTTTAGTGTGACGAGGGTATATATCATTTGCTACGGAAAAAAGTGTAACACATCGAAGGAGTGATCTAAGACCCTAAGTATGTTCGGAGGAAATCCGTTTTGGGTCATTTTAAGTCGGATGAGCAATGTCCGTCCGTCTGTCTGTCTGTCTGTCTGTCTGTCTGTGTGTCTGCTGGCTGGTGCGCACGATAACTCTCGAAAGGAGTAACCGATTGACTTCAAATTTGGTATGTGGTAATATTTTGATCTATCTCCGGATGAGTTCGAAGATGGGCCATATTGGTCTACTCCTTCTGGTACCTCCCACACAAAGGGTTAAAATTTAGTGAAATTTTAATTCTTTAATAACTTCTATACTACTTACTCGAATCTTTTGAAATTCTGTACATAATATTAGTATATTAGTCGCTATTAACTCGAGAAAAATGGGTGAAGTTGGCATGCCCCTTTTGGTACCTCCCACACAAATGGACCATTTTGCATCAAAATTTAACTGCTTATAACTTAAACACAAGTGCATAAAAATGCTTGAAATTTTCTACAGTATAATGTTTTTGTAGCGCCTATAGTCCGGTAAAAAATGGGCATTATTGTACAGCCCCTTTTGGTACCTCCCACACAAATGGACCATTTCGTACCAAAAGTAAACGGCTAGTAACTTTAATACCAGTGCATACAAATACTTGAAATTTTGTACAGTGTAATGCTGTTATAGTGCCTATAGTCCTGTAAAAAGTGGGCGTTATCACCCTGCCCCTTTTTGTACCTCCCACACAAAATGACCAAATCATACCAAAATTACATAGCTCGTAACTTTAATATACCAGTGCACACAAACGCTTATAGTTCAGCACAATGCAATGTATTTAAGAATGTACTGTTTACCGAAAAATATGTGTATTTGGAAAACCCCTTCTGGTACCTCCCACACAAATTGACAGATTTATTGGTGCAATGTTATATATTACATTACTCACAAAGTGAGGGTATACCTTAGTCGGTTTACCCGACTGAAACTTTCTTACTTGTTAGGGGTGTTATTTACGATTTACTAAAATAGATCGTTATGTGGAGGAGCTAGATGGAAAATGATCCATAATGTTCCATAATGCCTTAATGTTTTTTACAAAGTTGCTGAACATACTCCACACCTCAGATGTAAAGAACACATAGTTTCATATACCGACAGTGGGAAACTTTAACGTCCCTATAATAAAATTCCGATATGATCTTTCAAAACGGCGATACACGTACATATATATATCTTTTTTTGGCCTCCTCTGTCAAAATTCAATGTCGGAACCCCGTTATTTTGGAAAAAGTTCGCAATTGTTGTACAGTATAATTTGCACGCATTCTTGAACGCTACATCTGTCCATGGTGGTTCGGCAAATCTGAATAAATGACAGCCAATTCGATAGATGTAGCTTCAACAATATAGCCGCTATCAACTGTCAAAGTGTTTATGTAAGACAAATTTCACTTGAAATTGCGACTTAAACGAAGCTTTCTAGAGCAATGTAATTTGGACAAAAATTTCTACAGATATGTTATTTTGACGAAATATTGTAGAAAAATACAAATTAGCAAAAAAAATTTAAGATATGCAATTTCAAGGAAATTTTCTTAAGAACTCCAATTTGGAGGAAATTTTTTAAAGAAATGTAATTTTGGCAATTTTTTTTTTTGGAAAAGATTTAATTTGAAATGTAATTTCGATGAAATTTCATATAAAATTGCAATTTCGACAATATTTTCATTAATAATGTAATTTCGAAAAAATCCGGAAAATTAGATATTGGTGAAATTGTGCAGTAATTTAGACGAAATTGCAAATAAGACGAAATTTTGTAGAGAAAGGAAATGTAGAATTTTTTTTTTGGGAATTTCACAAAAATAATTGTTTTAATGGCATTTTCCAGAAAAATGTAAGATCCACTAAATTTTCACGAGAAATGCAATTTCGGTTAAATTTTGTAGAAAATATAAATTTTAATAAAATTTTCTAGATAAATTCAATATCTACAAAATTTTCGTGAAAATGTTATTTTTGACAAATACGAATGGTCATAGACTGGATTAAATGCGAGTAAATACCATTGTTAGCAAACACATTTTAGAAAAATTCAAAAAAACACTTTAAATTTATTAGGTTTTACTTAAAATTGTTAATCTCGTAGCATTTATGTTCTGTTTCGAGCTAAAATCTAGACTTAGCACGTAGTTGACTACCATATTTTGTCGAGTGTGACTTTGTTGTTCGATTATAATTTTCGTTTAGCTTCGCCATGTAACAGCAGCATTTGTTGGTTTCTGAGTTGTTGTTGGCTTTTTGTTGTTAGCCAAAGTTGGCAGTTGCGACAGCAGCACAGTGTTAAGCTATGTACACACTGTTGTCAGATCTTACAATGCTATCAACTCTGTTAAAGTGTTGCCCATAAAATGTTTCTCTGACAATGGCGCCATTGTCAGATGCATAAACTTCGCACATCTTACAATACATAACAATTTATTGGCGATGACTTTTCTGCCAACGTTGCAAGACAAAAAATTTTAAGTTCACACGGTTGTAGTTTCACAGGATTGCATTTTTTGACATTTTGCTAACAATATTGTAAGATCTGACCACCGTGTGTACATCCATAGTTTTATTATTGTAAGTGTCTCTGTTGTGTCTCTAGTGTTGTTGTTGCTTTAGTGATGAATATCTTTAGGTATTCCGTATATTATTCTATTTTCCATTCCGTATTCAAAGTGTTTCTTTTTCATTTGAGAGTTTCTTTTGTTTGGAATTATCGAATTGCGGTAGTTGGTACTCAGTTCCCAGTTGCTATTGTTGTTTCTGCTGTTGCCGTTGTTATTGGTATCTCACTCACAGTGAAATATGTATCCCTTCCATATGATCGCATAACAAAAACATTCAACATTCAACAGCCAAAAGCCAACAACAAAAATACGTATTCTATTGTTAATGTTATTATTATTGCTGTTGTTGTTGCTGTTTGTACCGGCTACGTATTGAATTGGAATTATCGTAATTGATGAATGACACTGATAAAGTGCGCACACACACCGCCAAATCACACCATCGACGCCGCGTCGGCAATCCAACAAACAGCCAAAAACAATACAAACACTCACCCGACTCAGCCGACGAATACCCGAGGAACACACAATCGTACAAACACTCGTCATCAGTCACCCGAAAGCTCAAACGTTCGCTCGTTCACACGCACAAATAATGCTATTTTTGAATATTTTCACTTGTTTTGGCTTTGCTGTTTTTGCGATACTCTTTTCAACACCTTTTCGCCCAAAAACGCCTCGTGTTGTTATTATTTTTTTGCATGCGGTGTTTTTGCTTTCGTTTTCATTCAGTATTTTTCCACAAACAAATCCCTTTGAATGATGTTTTGTATTTTCAACAAATTTGAAGCAAATTTTTGTTTCTTTTTTTATTTCGTAGTGGGGTCTGGGGTTGTAGCTATAGTTTTGCCACTTGTTGCCGTATACCTTCGATAGCTCAGTTGGTAGAGCGGTGGACTGTAGAGAGCACTTGTCGAGCGATACTCGAATGAAACAGATATCCATAGGTCGCTGGTTCAAATCCGGCTCGAAGGATTGTTTTTTTTTATTTTCAATTTATTTTTGCAATCATTTGTATGGGGTTTGTTATTTTCAATCCGACAGAAGAGAGCCATTAATCAATTTCTATTTTTTCCAAGGTCACGAACAAGTGAAATTTTTAATCACTCAAGTGTTTTAACAAGTGCTTAGAAATTAAAATGTATACATACGAGTAAATAAACAAAGTGTTGGTTTGAAGTCTTATTATTTGTGGGAAATATACTATATCGACCCACAGATATGGATAAGAATCCAGTCCGGGAGCTGACCAGTTTTTTTAGATTAATTATTTAATGACTGAAACTTTCTATATCAGTTCCTTGATGCAAGGGATTGACAAAATCGAGAAAATGCATATAGGTAAAATACATATCAGATGTAGTGACCACATCACAAATGGACCACCTAAACATTAAGGTTGAGAAATACTGTCTGAATGTTTTGGAGATATGGAACTTCGAAATCAGTTCTCAATTATTTCATATTGAGCTGCTCTCATATTGTGCCAATTATTGACAGGGTATTTTGTCCAAGGTGCCGATGCCGATGTTGCTTGGTAGCTTCCGAAACGATATCGTCCACCAACCAGTGACCACCCTTAATACATTTCACACATTTCTTATTCTTCTTTTTCAAAGAAGGTTTGTTTTTCTGTTTAAGAGAAAACAAAAACAACGATCTCTAACTCAATAGTCAAAAACAAAACTATGAAAAGTCAAAACAGATCGAATAACAAAAACAAAAAACAAAGAAAAAATTTTATCTGTAGATTAACCAAATAAACTGCAGTCGAGTACACTTATAACGAACACCGCTTATAACGAATTTTCATTTATAACGAAATGGTCTCAGCGATTTTGTTTCAGATCAGGGTTGCCAGAAATGAGGTTTTGACCCCCATACTGGGGTTTAGTCAATAAAAATTGGGATAAACAAAATTAATTTTTGGTTAGGGTATTTTGTAAAATTTATTCAAGTTTCTTGGGGTTATTGAATCAATACGAAGATATTCTTAAATGTAAAATTTTTAATAAAAAGTAAAGAAATTATGAAAGCTGCTAAGAATTTATACGACAGAATGAATATTTAATTGATTGATTTTATATCTTAAAATCTTGGGACTATTTAATGTCCTTAGTAAAGTCATCTAACGTTTTTTGTCAACTAGTGCTTATTTCGTGAATGGTAAGACTTAGCTCATGTCTGATTTGACAGATAATTAGTTTTGTCCTTCCGCTGAACGAATGTGTATATTGCGACATTACTTTGAAAATCATGGTAATGTTGAGGAATGTGTGCGAAAATTGCGTACGGATTTTAGAAGAAGAGAAACACCGTCAGCTCCGTATGTTCGTTATCTTGTGAAAAAAGTGAAAGAAACTGGCATCCTCATCGATAAACCAAAGCGTGAAATGCAAAAAACAGTGCGTACACCCGAGAATATTGCTGCTGTGGCAGAAAGTGTGCGTGAAGCGCCATCAACATCAATTCACCGTCGTTCTGAACAATTGAACATTTCGGAGACCTCATTGAGACGAATTTTCCATAAAGACCTTGGTATGACGCCATACAAAGTCTAATTGGTTCAGGAGTTGAAGCCAGCTGACCATCCAATGCGTTTTCAGTAGTTTTTTTTATAGCATTTTCAAAAAAAAAGTTATTTGGCGGACCCTTTATCTGAACTTCGTATTAAAATATAGTCCGAGACTTTGCAGGAACTATAAATTGTATCAAATGAAATAAAATAATCATCAAATGAAATGCTGAAAAAAATATATTTCACAACCATTTACAATATAATATGAGACTTGAGGTATTGATGGTACCGTAAAGTATATACATTTTTAAATTCATAAAATGTATTATTACATTGCAATATATCTTGAATCCTTAGTAAAATATTTCGCCAAGTGTGTGTGAATATTTTGGTAGAGAGCTCTAAATTTACCTATCTCTGGGATTTTTCTTAACATTTGTTAAAATTGTCATATCTTGTCAGAAACTACCTTTTGCACTTACCATAGTTTAGAATGGAGGTATCGATATGTCCTTGTGGTGAAGGAGTTAGAACAGAGAAAACATATTAATCCTTAAATATCCAGGAAAATTAGGTCTTTAATTGTTTGGTACTAAAGGTTCAAACTATTAAGAACTGATCTTATTCTTTACTCTTGTTTTGAAGAGAAATATGTGAAGCGGTTAGGAAGATATGACAATTTTAACAATTGGCAATTTTGATAGGTATCTATGGAGCTCTATACCAAGAAAATAAAAAATAATTTTGAAATAGGTATCGATGGAGCTCTATACCAAGAAAATAAATTTAATTTTGAAAAACCAAAAACGCCCTGAAATTCGCTCTTACTGAGGAGATATGTGTGTTTTCGGTTCATCTGCATTGGAATTACCCTAAACGTTGCACTTTGATGATATTTGTAGTTTTTGTTTTATTTAAATTATTTCTAATAAAAATATTTCTAATCGGGGTTATGTTGAAGATTTTCTTCTGCTTATTTCGGGACAACATCACTTTCTTTTTTGCAACCCTGCTTCAGATTTTCATATACATCTTAATTGCTCGCTTATAGGGAACTTTTTCTTATAACGGACAATAGGTCAGGTCCCATATGGGTAAATACGAAAAATGTATACCAAAAAAAAAAATTGTAAAAAAATACCAGGCGTGGAATCAAATCGTTATTTTGAGGTCCATTCTAATGATCCCACCACTAAAATGACACGTGTAACAGCGTTTATAAAATATGAAATAAAACTTTAAATAAAAATTTCCACGACATATTTTCTTTTTAACGCAGTGAAATTGTTGTGTAACATCCGCAACAGACGAATTTAAAGTTTTTGGTTGAACCAAGGCGTGTTCAATTTTAATGTGTGCTATTTCAATATTTTTAAATATTCCTCTTAATTTTATGTATTTCGATTTTTCTGATTACTATACAAACTTAGGTTAAAAAAATGCAAATTCATGTTAGCCTTTAAAATTACTTCCATTTTTTGTATCATCCGCAACGGAACTTTCGCCCCGAATATCACATGAATCAAACGTATTTCGGTAAATATTTAAATGTCATGCAAAGGACTCTGAAATAATTGTTGTTGCTGAAGGTTTTATGAAAATATTGCTTTCTGAACGCCAACGGGATGAATATTAATAAATCAAAATGCGTACGAATGTAACGTCCGCAACCCAGGATTTGCCCATATAAATATTTATTTGGAAAGATGAGTAACTGATTGACTTCACATTTGGTATTTGGTACGTGGTAATATTTTTTTCTATCTCCGGATAAGTTCGAAGATGGGCCATATTGCTGCACTCCTTCTACACGCAAAGAAAAAATTCGTTTCTGCGAAACGAAATATTAGACAACTACAATTGTCGTTTGGGTCATATTGGCACGCCCGTTTTGGTACCTCCCACACAAATGGACCATTTTATACCAAAACTTATAACTTTAATACCAGTGCACACAAATACATAACATTTTGTACAGTGTAATACTTTCATAGTACCTAAAGTCTAGAGAAAAGTCGCCGTCGTTGGCACGCCCCTTTTGGTACCTCCCGCACAAATGAACAATTTTACACCAAAAATTAACCGATTTTAACATTAATACCAGTGAATACAAGTACTTGAAATTTTGTACGGTGTAATGCTTTTATAGTATCTAGAGTCGTAAGAAACGTTACCGTTATTGACACGCCCCTTTTGGTACCTTCCACTTAAATGGAGCATTTTGTACCAAAAGTAAACAGCTTTTAACTTTAATACGAGTACATACTTTCAAGTTATTAAATGCAATTTAAATGCATAATAATATAATTAAAACAAAAAATTAATAAATTTACGAATATTTTTTGGAACTCAAGGTGAGGGGATTCATAAGTCGGTTCACCCGACTGAACTTTCTTACTTGTTTTATAATACCTACAGTCTGTCGAAAAATGGGCGTTATTATCACGCCCCTTTCGGTACCTCCCACACAAACTTACCATTTTGTACAAAAAGTTAACTGCTTATATCGTGAATATCAATACATATATATACTCAACATTTTTGCAAAGTGTATAGTCTTTAAAAATACTACAGTCCTGTTAAAAATTGGATTTATGGCCGCACCCGTTTTAGTACCTCCCATACAAACAGGGCCAAGGCATACCAAAATGATATATCTAATAATATTAGTGCATATTTACATTTCTCACAAAGTGGGGGTATGTATACCTGAGTCGGTTTACCCGGCTGAAATTTCTTACTTGTTGGTTCCGTCCTAATATTTTTTATTTGCGGCTATTATTTCCGAAAATGTTTAAAATAATTCTGTAATTTAATTAGACATTTTAAATATTTGTAATTTTTTTTAGTTTTATGTCAAAGCCAGTTTTTAAGAAATTATGTTCGTACAATTCCATAATTATTTCAATTGTGTAATCTTGAATAACGATAAATTGTTTGATGAATTAAAAACCAATTAAGACTTGGAATATTTAAAAGTTAAAAATGGGACCTATGGAAAAAATTAAAGCGGAATATGCCGTTTTTACTTGTAAGATAAAATTAAAATTGAAAATCAGAAAATCAGAAAAGTCAAAAAATATTTATTGGGGAAGTTCCTAAATAATATATGTTGTTTCTATTTAAAAACATATTTTATTTGAGAAAATTAGTTGCCAAATAGACGACTAGGGCGATTAATCGTGACTTAAAGTCGATTTCTTCATAGTCGTTATTTTTTTTTAATATGTAATTTAAAAATATACTGTATAGCTCTCCAATGTTAAGTAAGCTGCTGTAATAACGGTTATAAAATTTTGTTTAAAAATCTTCAGGACTATGGACAGTATGCACATTTAAGAAATTGAAGAAAAAACTTTAGTAATATCAATGCGGATGCTGTTGGGAAGCTGAATGAAATACTTTTATTTTTCAAATAGTAATTTTTAAAACTGAAAAAATGTGGACCAGATGACAACCTATATTGTGCCCCATATGTCAAAAAAAATAAATTTGGGAACGCCGGTAGTTTTTGAGATATCAATAAAAAATAAGATATCTTTGCAGACAAATTTTGTTGGGAAATAATGCTATTTTTGAAGTCGAATTTTTAAAACATATCAATATTATGTGTATTATTTTGCATTGGAAGCTCTAGCATTCTTCTTTCTAAACCCCTAAACTGCAGAGTTTTTTCTATTCAGACACCGCATGAATCGGATAGAGATTAAAACCAATAAGAAAATCTCAGTTGCGTAAGCGAATGAAGTATACCCTCAGTTTGTGTGACACATAGTTTTGAAAATTGTCGGAGAAGCCAGAATGGTCGGAAAATTTTGCTTATTCTTTGTCAGACTATAGTCATTGTATTTAAAAGTAGTTTACAATACAAAATATTAAGAAATGTAAATGATTGCCACAGAAATATTAGGGAAATTATTTTCGTATGAATTCGTCAATTTATGGGGGAGATACCGGAAGGAGTGATCCAATAGCGCCCATCTCCAAACTTATACTGTGATAGGAGTAACTATTGCCAAGTACAAAATTTATAGTCAATTGATCACTGCTTTCGAGAGTTATTTCCCACCCCGATCAGTGTTTCTATCAAACATTCCAAGGTCTCGGCTCACCCCTTCTATGCGATAAATATTTTCGTATCATAGAATGAGTGCAATCGAGATCAATTTTCAAAACGGAATTAAAGTTTACAAATAAAACATTTCGTGCAAATACGAATACACATAAGTAAATTTTCAAACTCAGCACCGTCATCGCAGGCGATAAACTCTTAAACTAATAATCGCTAATAATAATGAGAGCTCAATGCAAAAACCAAAAACGATCACGGAACGACTGCAGTAACAAAATCGCGCCGCCATAATTGGCTTCTGTTGCGTTTCGTTTACGAGTATTTACATGGCTCGCACGACACCGGTCGGACGGACGTCCAGACACCACACTCTTAGCAGGCCAGCAAACCGACAGACGGACCAATTAACGGCCGCATCGTAAAAAAATAATCACTCCATCCGATTGAAAGACAGGCAACAACTCCAACTGCATCTCGCCCACAGAAACGCATATCGCCTCCCGACGATTTGTCGAGTCGCATTGCCATGAATGAATGAATGCCAACTGTCTGTCTGTCGCTCGGTCATAACGTTGGATTCGGTGGCTCAGTATGTGATCACTAAAATCCATAAAGACTGATTACTTTTTGGTCGCATAAATGTACTCGTAGCTACTTGTCTGAATTCTGAAGATGGGAAACATTCTGCTGAGCCATTAAAAACTAACCATGCGCAATCGGTGATTTGATGAAACGAAATTGGTTTATATTTTGTAACATCGTTATGGAGTGGACAGAACTCAATTTACACGAGGGAATCCCGCAAATATGTAATGGTACAGCAGAAATTCCGATTTCTTTGTTAATAATTTTGATTATCCTATTATCCCTATAAAGTATTATAAAATTTGTTTGTTTATTTTTCCACTATCACGCCTAAACCGATATTCTCACGATTCAAAAACACATTGAAATTATTAAAATTCACTACATCGAATTCCATCAAAAAATCATCTTGACTGATGAGGCCCATTCCACCTCGGTGGCTACGTCAACAAGCAAAATCGTCGCATGTGGGGCTCGGAAAACCCAAGAGTTATTGTTGAGAAGCCTCTCCATTCTCAACGTGTGACTGTTTGGTGCGGTTTATGGTCCGGCGGGGTCATTGGACCTTACTTTTTCGAAAATGAGGTTGGATCAACAGTTACGTTGAATGGATTGCGCTATCGAGACATGATTAATGATTTTTTATGGTCGGAGTTGGATGGTATTGATCTGGACAACGTTTACTTTCAACAAGACGGCGCTACGTTCCACACAAGCAACGAAACCATTACTCTGTTACGGGAAAGTTTCCGGACCGTGTTATCTCTCGAAGAGGTTATCACAATTGGCCATCGAGATCTTGCGACTTCTTCCTTTGAGGCCACGTGAAAGAGTCCTCAAAGATAGAATTCGTGAAGCTATCGAGGACATAGGGCAGCCACTATGCGATTTGGTTATGGAAAATTTCATGAAAAGGATATGGTCCTGTAAGCGTGGTCGTGTTGGCCATTTGGCTGATGTTGATGTTGTTGATTATTAACGGTTAACCTTCCTCTTTATTATGAAATAAACATCCGATCATTTATCTCAAAAGTGGCATTTTTCTTTGAATACCAAAATAACACCTCTTGTTGGAAACCCCTTTACTTACTATACAAAAAACAATTATAGTACATGCAAACAACGATATTTAATTATCCAACTGTGGTCAGTATAGCATTTAACCAAGCAATTTTCATTGATTCGTTGCTTTTAAAAGATTCTTAAAAACAAAATTTTGTGTATGAACTGATCTTTAAAATTGAATTTTTCTATAAAATTTGTTCGAAAATTCACTTCTCTAGTTTAATTTGTTTTTACTAAATTGTATTTTGTTATAATTTTTTTTAAAATTGCATTTCGCTACAAAATTTCGTTGAATTTGAACTTTTCTAAAATTTGAAGAAAATCGAGGGGAGCAATTGTTTCTACAAAGGTTTTTTTCAAAAAAAAAACTTTCGTAAACATTTATTTCAAAAAATGTCCTTAAAAACAAGTTAAACTTTGCACAAATCGGTGCAGCCGTTCGAAAGCAATTACAAAAATAAAAGTTTTTAAAAAAATTGTTTAAAAAATAATAATTATAGCGAGATCATGTTTTACCTATCTGTAACTGCTTATAAACATTTTAGCCAAAAATAAACTACATAGGTCGATATTAAATATTCTGACCCATTTTCTAAAAAAATCTAGAAAAATGTAATATCAACGAAATTTAGTACTAAAATGAAATTATTTCACCGAAATTTTGATTACATTATATAGAAAATTTTAACTTTTTGTAGAAAAGTTAAATTTTAACGTAATTTTTTATTCAACGAAGTTTTTTATATTCAATTTTAACAATATTTTCTAGAAAAAAAAATTATCTGAAAAATCTCAAATTTCGACGAAATTTTCCAAGATATTTATAAGAGAAACACAATTTCATATTTTTTTTCTAGAAAATGCTATTTCCTCTTTTTTTTAGAAAAAATTAAACTTCAACAATATTTTTTTAAAAAAATTAAATATCGACGAAATTTTCAAAAAAAAAATTTAAACATAATTTTTTGGATATCGAAATTCTGATGACATATCTGGAAAAAATTAATTTCAACGAAATTCTGTAGAAAAATGCAATTTAAATGTTATTTTTAGGATTCAACAATTTCAACGATATTTCGTAGGAAAAATTACATTTCAACAAAATTTTGTAGACAAATGCAATTTCGACGAAATTTTAATGGCATTTTCTGGAAAATTTTAATTTCAACGAAATTTTGCAGAAAATAAAATTTTTACGTAATTTTATATTCAACGAAATTTTTTACTTTTCTATGTAATCTCAAAGACATTTTTTGAGAACAGTTAAATATCGACTAAATTTAAAAAAATTGAATTTTCCAGAAAAATTTACATCCAACAAAATTTTTTAGAGAAATGCAAATTCAATTTTTTTATAGAAATGATATTTCCACGATATTTTGTTGAAAATTAAAAATTTAACGATTTATTAATAAATACAATTTTGAGGAAATTTTCAAATAAATGAAATTTTAACATAATTTTCTGGACAACGAAATTTTGAAGAAATTTTCTAGAAAAATTTAATTTTAACGAAATTCTGTATGAAAATGCAATATTGAATAATATATTTGTTAGGAGAAAGGCAAATTTAACAATTATTCTACAAAAAAATTAATTTCAACGATATTTTATTGAAAAATTAAATTTTACCGAAAAATGCAATTTCGACGAAATTTTCAACTAAAATAAATTTCAACGAAATATTGATGGTATTTTATAGAAAATTTTGATTTCAACGAAATTTGGTAGAAAAATAAAATTTTAACGTAATTTCTTATTTAACGAAATGTTGTATTTTTCTATGTAATCTTAAAGATTTTTCTAGAAAAGTTTAATATTAACGATATTTAAAAAAATAAATTTTGCAGAAAAATTTACTTTCAACTATATATATTAGAGATATACAATTTCAAAATTTTTTGTAGAACTTCTATTTCGTCGATATTTTGTACTAAAATTAAATTTCAACGATTTTTTTTTAGAAAAATGCAATTTCGACGAAATTTAAAAAAAAAAAATAATGTTTAACATAATTTGCTCGAGAACGAAATTTTCTACAAAAATTTAATTTTAACGAAATTTTGTAGGAAAATGCAATTTGAACATTAGTTGTTAGGAGAAATGCAATTTCAACAATTATTCTAGAAAAATGCAATTTCAACCATATTTTGTAGAAAAATGTAATTTCGACGAAAGTTTCAAGAAAAATGTAATTTCAAGAAATGTTGATGATATTTTGTAGAATCAACGAAGTTTTATAGAAAAGTGCAATTGAAATGTAAATTTTTATTCAGCGTTTTTTCTAGAAAAATTCAATTTTTGAAATATTTTCTGAAAAAAAAATGTCTGGTAATGTTAAATGTCGATTCAATTTAAAAAAATTAAATTTTTCCAGTAAAATTCACTTTCACCGAAGAATTTCCCATTTTAGAGAAATGCATTTTCAAACAATTTTCTATAAAAATGCAGTTTTAACGAAATTTCGTAGAAAAATGCGATTTTGAAGAAATTTTTTGGAAAATTATATTTAAAAAAATATGCGCTTTCGAAAGAATTTTCCGTAAAAATGCAATTTCCAATATTCTTTCCACTAGAATGCAATAAAATGCCAATTCTTGAAATATTTAAATTAGTCAATTTTGTCGTAGTTGTTAAAACTAGAAAATGTTTTTCTATAAAAGTGTTTTTCTATAAAGTGTACTATTTTGAAGATGTTATACATATTTCGTAGCTGGTGACGAAATTCGCGATGGCGAATGTTGTGTTACTTACGAAAACGAAATTGTTTAGTTTTTCCGGAATAAAAGCCTCACACATAAAAAAAGATTTTTTGAAAAATCTCCCAAAAAGTACATTAATTTGAAATAAAAATTTTAAATATTGTATTAATAAAGTAAAATATGTAAGTAGTAAAGTGAAAAATATTTATTTATTAATGTTTTGCACAACGGATAAATGTCTTGTACTACTTTAATACCACGTTCTGCGCAAATGTTGATTTGCAGTTTCATTGCATTTCTCAAATTGTTATTACTTTTTTTTATATTTTATAGAAAAGCAATGGGTTATTTCCCCTTACCGCAAATTTTAAATACAGATTCGAGCCAGGTTGATATATTAACATAAAAAAATATTTGCGCTTTTTTGATAAATAAACAAATCTGATTTCCAAATAAACAAAATCTGATAAATAAACAAATCTGATGCCGCGTTTTGTGAGTGGAATTTTTTGACAATCGCGAAAAGTAATACCTTTTTTTTAAATAATTTTCAATGGCCTATTTAACTATGCTAGGGCCATTTTGATATTTTCTACAAATTTTAAAAAGTTATAGCACTAATGTACATAGCAGAAGAGCCAAGATCAAAAAATCAGATGATTATAATTAGCGAAACCTTTAAATGTTCTTTTTTCCTTCCAGTATCTCCCACACAAAGGGTTAGAATTTAGGGAAATATTGATTCCCTAATAACTTATATACTGCCTATCCGAATCTTCGATAGTCCCATACATATTAATAGTTGATTTGTTGCTGTTGCATTGAGACGAAAACACATTTATTTCTACATTTCTGAAAATCCGAGGCTTTGACAAGGGCAACAGATAATTTAGTTTTGACAATTTGTTAATAAAATTTCCTCAAATCAAGTTGGTCCTTTAGGATTAAGTTTTTTTTTTGGTTATTTTAGGATTAATTTCTATATAAATTTTTCTCCAAGTAGTAGGTTTAGTTCGTGAAAAATACCTAAACATTTAGATTTTCGCTGTCATTAATTTCATGTCATCCACGATTTTTAAGCCTAATGGATCTGACAATTGGAAAACTGGAATAAATTAATTGCTATTCTCAATCTGCATAAATTGGACTTTTCAGGAGAAACACAACATAGGACTTACATATGTATTCAAAATTGTCCCGCTCCTTCTATGAAATGATAGCAATTTCTGTAAAACGATGGAGCCACCCTCGTAACAATGTTATTGCGCTGAGCGCGTAGTATATTTCGTGTCGGATCGGCTCACTGTCACACCATCAGACAGAGACAGTCAAACAATATTGTCACATGATTTCGTGCTACTCATTAATATTCACATGATGTCGGCTGTGGGGTTTGAATGGCAAGCCAAGCAAACTAAGCAAAATGAGCCAAGCCAAACAAACAACATCAGCAACACCAGAAACACCAGACAGCGGCAACAATACTCGTAACAGTAACAGCAAAACAACGCCATCAGACCAGCGAAACGAATCGAATCGAATGCCAAACAACGAATACCCGTTTCGTTGCACGTCGTCATCATCGTCGTACGAATTTAATACTTTTAAATTTAAAACTAACGATCGTAGATCGATTGATCCATCGGTCGATCGCTCGTTCGTTCTTTCGATTCCAGCGCCAAGTCTGAGCTCCTTTAACGATAGATGCCCCGGCAAAAGAGTCACAACAGCACTGGAGGCGGTTGCGGCTGCGCAGTGGCAGGCTTATGTTGACGATGATTAGTGACTGCTATACTATCCCGGTTTCGTGCGTGCCTTCTTGCCATTTTTTCCTGCTATGCCCCCCCCCCTTCACTCTCTCTGTCAGTGTCCTAGGGATGGTTGTGGGACTTTTCTTTTGCTGGCTGCCATCCAAAGAGCCCCTGTCCCTGTCCCAGTCCCAGTCCCAGTCCCAAAGACGCTCTCTGTTTATTTGTTTGTCTGGCAACTGTCACGGCAACTTAAATGAAATGAATTGAACGCGAATTTGCACTCAACTGTTTCCAATCTGTTTGGAGCCCCAAAACTGGTTTCACTCGCCGCTTATGCAAAGAGCCTCTCAACCTCAGCATAAAGACCGTTTGGCTTTAGCTTTTAAATGTCGCCAAAATGTTCAAGAATATCCAGTCATCCATTTATTTAATCATTCCCCGCTCTACTCCTCCCGTACAGTTGGCAACATAAAGTCACCTCCATCGCATGGCCAAGAAACCACTCCAGTGCCGCCAGAGAATTTCGAGTACATTTTGTTGTTGGCAACAGGAAAATTGTTGCCGTTGCAGCAGCTTTTTTTTGGCGCATTTCGCTGGCATCATCGGCCAAAAGGGGAGAAGTAGCCGCCAACACTGTCCAACAACATCATGCAGGGCAAATATGTTAACGACATTTTTGTTTTTGAGGTTTCTTTGGTGCCCCTCATGTCTTTTGGTTGCTCCGACTTTGGTTCTGAATCGTTTCGAGGAACATATCAAATTTCGCCAAAAATTATTTTCAGCTGCAAGAATTTGCAATTATGTTTGACTGACTTTTAATGAAATTGATTGGCAGAAATACGTAAAGTGGTCGTTAGGATTTTTTTATATTAAACGAAAATTGTTTCTTTATTTTGACGAAGAATTTCGATATAAAATTTTAAAAGATTAAAGGATTTTTATTGCCGCCTGAATTATTCAACGAACAATTTTATGTGTGATATTATTAAAACGTATGTATATATTTTGTGATAAATCGTTTCTTTATAAATGTGAATCTTAACTAATTCTCCTGCTTCGTGTTTTTTACTAACCTGCTTATTTTATTCTTTTCGCACGGGTAGCTTTTGTCTGATTATGAGGTTTGGTCTGATAAAAAGTAAAACAAAATTAGGAGATTATAAAAAATGTTGAATCAAGACCTAATAATTGTACGGAAACTACTTGAAATGGATTTGAAAAATAAATTGGTGAAATTATCTATTGTTGCCATTGACATTCGAAAAATGTATATTTTAATATAAATATCTTAAGCCGTATTAGCCAAGCGTTCGATTATTCGAACACTTTGATTTAACTTTTCTCCATTTTTTATTTAGATTATTAAATCGATATTTGTAATATATTTATTCCCATCGTTCAGTTGAGGAACATGGAACTATGTATGTGAACTGTTTATTTTGAAAGTGGCCATTCTGTTTTAATCGATTCACCATTAAATGGCTAATTAAACTAAAAGGCGAAAAATGTCACTTAATATAGGTACATTGAAGCCTTGAAATGAACTGAATGTAAGTAAAATGTATCTATTGTTCCTTTTAACGATACTACCCTTTGTTCAAAAACAGAATGGTGTTTATGCCACTTTCACAATTAACAGTTAATGTAGTCTGAACATTAATTAAAAAAATATTATGATTCCTAAATGATCTGAAAGTACTTTTTGAGGAATTAAAATATTTGTTTTTACGAAAGCTGCTTAAAATGATAGCTATAGCAGAGATTTTGCTTATTATAACACCAATTTTTTCAAAGGAAACATTTTTCAAAATCTATTGATATGGCTGGGCGTTAATGTGTTAAAGTTTGTTTAGAAATGTATATAGCATCCTTATTAAGGAAATAATTCGAAAGTAAAGGTAATTTATGTACTCGTACATACATTAAATAAGACAGTCAGAGCCTGATCTAGGGGGTCTGGCGCCCCGGGGCTAATTTTTATTTTGCACAGGGGAATTTTCTTATTACTAATAATACATCTAAAACCTAAAGTCAAAAACTGACATCTGTGATTATCCAAATTTTGTAAATAATTGGATAATAAAAAATGTAATAAAACAACAATTTTCAAAATCTGTGTATTATCGTAGAAATTCTTTCCGTAAATGTATGACGAATAGTTTTTTACAACGTTTCGATCCCTATATATCTAATTCGAAGGGGTAATATTCGAAATTATTTCAAGAAGAACTAACAATAACATTTTTCTGCAAAATTTCGTTAAATTGTATTTTTCCTTACAAATTTCCCTGAAATTGGATTTCTCGGCAAAATTTCATTGAAATTGATTTTTTTTAGAAAATTTAAATTCTAAAAAATTGCGCTAAAATTGCATTTTCTTTACAAAATTTCGTTGAAATTACAGTTTTCTACAAAACTTAATGACAATTGCAATTTTACTGAAAATTTCATCATAATTTAATATTTCTACAAAAATTCTAGAATTTTTCTCAAAATTCCTTCGAATTTTTCTCAAAATTCCTTCGAATTTATAATTTTCTAAAAATTTTTCAATTTTTTTTTCTTGAAAATGTTGTGGAAAATGCATTTTTCTGCAAAATTTTTCTGATATTGAATATAGAAAAATCCTTGAATTGCATTTCTCTAGAAAAATTTTGTCTAAATTGCATTTCTCTATAAAAATTCTTTAGATTAAATGTTTTCTAGAAAATTTTGCTGAAATTTCAATGGTCGATGAAAGGATTAAGGCCTCTGAACGAATTAAGGGTAGATAATCGGATTAGGGGCCTCTGATCCGATTAAAGGTCAATAATCGGATTAAGGGCCACTGAACGAATTAAAGATCGATACGTCATTTAATGGAAGACGACTTCTGAATATCAACAAACATTTATTTAGACAATATTTTCAAAAATCATTCATCAAATTTATATAAAATGCATATTTTAATTATTTATTGTTGACCTTTATTATATTATGAAGTTATTGATGGTTTGGCTTGAGGTCATGTATTATTTAAAAAACAATATGCCAGAGGGTGACAAGACCAATATATGCCAGAAGGTATATATTGGCACGACAAAATCAAAATTAAAGACTATCCTATCCGGACACAGGTCTGATCAGAAAGCTACTGACAAACCTATGGAACAAAAGACGGCGCTTGCAGCACATTGCACTCTGACGGGACATAAGCCAAATTTGAAAGAAGTTGACATTATGACACAGGAGAAAAATTACAACAGGAGATATACATTAGAATGTTACACATAATAAATGTACCAAACGATGAGAGAAAGAATTATAAAACTGACACGGACCATTGTGCACAGATTTACAGAAATTTAGTAGAAAAATACGGACGAAGGAAATAATTTTGTTAGTTAATCGTTAAGTCTGTTAAGAAGTACTCGATAGTTTCCGTTCTAAATGTAATTATTTTTGTCTTTTAAACATGTTTGCATAATTTGTAATTTATTTGTATTTTAAAGTGAATTTCCCTGAGGATGACTGTCAAAGACAGTCGAAATATTGGAAACAAATAAAATTGAAACTATTTGAAACAACAAATCCATCGTTTTTTAAATAATACATGACCCAAGCCAAACCATCAATAGCTTCAGAAATTGCATATTTTCAATGAATTTTTAAAAATGCCAATTTTGACAAGATTTTCAAGAAAATTGTGATTTCTATTTGATTATTTCTATTTTCATTCTATTTGGAGTTGAGCTGAAGATCAAAAGTTTATTCTAAGTGAAGAAAGGTATTTTGAATAGTCAAGTAAAAAACGACCGTGAAATCCAACACCGACCAATGCATGACGCGTTGTAATTGGCCTGCGGTCCACTTGTTATTACTTCTACTGATACGAAAGTTTTTCAAATTGACATATAGGAATTACTTTCAACTAAGAACCATTTAAAGTCAATCGCCTGCCGCCGTAGTTCTTTTCTTCCTCGACCATACAAAGTTGTTTTTTGTGTTTGGTAAATGCTTTGTTTACACGAACAACGGCTTGCATTCTATTTGGTAGATTCGAAAGTAATGTAGAGTACAACTTAAGCGACAATGTTTTAAAATAAAATAAAAAAACTTAAAAAAGTTTGTAGAATATTTTAAAAACAAGTAAGAAAGTTTCAGTCGGGTAAACCGACTAAGGTATACCCTCACTTTGTGAGTAATGTAATATGGAATATTAAACGAATTATTCTGTCAATTTGTATGGGAGGTACCAGAATGTTTTTAACAAATACACCTATTTTTCGCTGAATAGTAGATTCTTTAAATACATTACACTGCGCCGAATTATAAACGTTTTTTGCACTGGTATATTAACGTTATGAAATATTAAATTTTGGTATGATTTGGCCATTTTGTGTGGGAGGTACAAAAAGGGGCGTGGTGATAACGGCCATTTTTTGCAGGGCTATAGGGACTTCAAAAGCGTTACGCTGTGCAAAATGTTGTTGCATTTTCGAGCATTGGTACTCATGCTGTGAGCTCTTAACTTTTTGTGCAAAATGGTACCTTTGTGTGGGAGGTACAAAAAGGGGCGTGGAAATAGCGTCCATTTTTCACAGTGCAAAAGACACTATAAAAGCATTACACTGTAAAAAATTTCAAGTATTTTTATACACTGGTATTAATGTTATAAGCTGTTATCTTTTGGTGCAAAATGGTACCTTTGTGTAAGAGGTACCAAAAGGGGCGTGAATATGACACCCATTTTTCACTGGATTGTAGGCACTATGAAAGCATTACACTGTACAAAATTTCAAGTATTTTTATGCACTGGTATTAATGTTATAAGCTGTTAAGTTTTGGTGCAAAATGGTGCATTTGTGTGGGAGGTACCAAAAGGGGCGTAGCAACATGGCCCATTTTTCTCGAGTTGATAGCGACTAATAAACTAATGCTATATGTGGAATTTCAGAAGATTCGAATAAGTAGTATAGCAGTTATTAAAGATTCAATATTTCACAACATTTTAACACTTTGTGGGGGAGGTACTAGAAGGAGTGGACCAATATGGCCCATCTTCGAACTTAGCCGGAGATAGAAAAAAATATTACCACGTACCAAATTTGAAGACAATCGGTTACTCCTTTCGAGAGTTATCGTGCGCACCAGCCAGCAGACAGACAGACAAACAGACGGACGGACATTGCTCATTCGTCTTATAATGACCCAAAACGAATATCCGCCGAACATACTTAGGGTCTTAGATCACTCCTTCGATGTGTTACACGTTTTTTCGTAGCAAATGATATATACCCTCGTCACACTAAAGTGAGGGTATATATCATTTTGTCTAAAAATTCCACAATTTTCATTAGACACTATTAATTTATTATATCTTCATAAGAACTTTTTAAGTAATTTCCAAATATTTTTAAAAGTCTAAACCCCATAAAAACTACCAATTAAAATATTTTAATATAACATTCACAAAAAATGGAAGATCGGTAAGGCTCCCTGTACGTATGGGAAGGGCTGCTCTCGTTGATTGTTATTAATTCTGGTTTCAAAATCAAGGCAAATTATAAGCATTCAAATATAAAACTAATGTTTTTTATAATTTTCATATTTTTTTAAACAGTTTTCAGTCACGTAATTTCTTAATTTTATTAAAAATTATATTTTTCTGCCAATATAAAATAACAGGAATGACAACAATTTTGCGCCCCTCCTGTGTCTTCCGGCCAGGGGCTTCAGCCCAATTAGCCCATCTGGTAGTTCAGGTACTGAACACAGTATAGCATTTTTCAGGTTTGGGACTCAATTCTGAGAATTGGACGTGAAAGTAGCCCCGAAAATAAGAACTTCTGCATCATTCGTTTAGCTCAATTAATAATTTAATGGCCATACGAATTTATTTGCTCAAGGTGTATTTTTTGCACTTTTTCTTTATTTTTGCTCGGTATACCGTACTTTTGTGTCTGAAGCAAAGTTGTAGATATTAAATAGCAGAAAAAATGCGGAACAAACCTACCCGAAAAAAGTGCATCCAGTGCCTTAAAAATCGCAAGAATGTTCTGTTGTGTTTTATAATGTTCTGTTTTAATGCTCTGTTTTATACGTATACGTTTTAGTATATATATACGTAAATTTTAAAATTTTTTCCTGACAGATATTTTATGACTTCGTGGGCATTTTTGCGATTTTTAAGGCACTGGATGCATTTTTTTCGAGCAGGTTTGTTTTGTATTTTTTCTCTTATCTACAACTTGCTTCAGACACAAAAGAGATATTCCGTATGGTATACCGAGAAAAAAAATATAGAAAAAGTGCAAAAAAATCTACCTTGGACAAAAAAATTCGTATGGCCATTAAATTATTAATTGAGCCAACTTGACTAAACGAATGATGCAGATGTTCTGATTGTTGGGGCTACTTTCAGGTCCAATTCTCAGAATTGAGTCCCAAAATCATATGTTGTACTGCACACAGAATACAGCTTGGTTGCCTCAACCGAATTATTGGCCAACCGAATTTTGGTGGTTCTATCTACTATCATGCGATTCCATCAGGACAACCAACATTTTGGTTGTGGTATACTTCTGCTTCCATGTTGACAACAATCATATTTGGTTGCGCCAACTACGAAAATGGTGGCTAAATTAATCTGTTGTGGCAACAAATCTGTTTTCTGTGTGTAATGCTATTGATTGGTCTTTCAAACGAAACGAATAAAGTTCAATGATATCTCGCACATATATGTACCTTGGCAACTCTATGCGTTCAAAAAAGCATTACGAAAATTTTACTCAGGTTACTGAGGTCGTAATTAACTTAGGTCGGATTTATCTTTGGGAGGATGCCTCTCGTTTATAGAAGGCTATTAATGCTCTGGTTTCATTTATGATTAATATTTATATTTTATGTACAATACAAATATTGCTTGAGTTTTTTTTTCAAAGTATTTATTTCCTGAAAATGTCAATGTCCTTCTGAAAGGGGAGACAAATTTTTCCAAAAGCTTTGATTTGCATGTAATTGTTTTCGAATGAGTTGTAAGTGCGGCAATTACAAGCGTTCCAAACAATTTCCATTCGTCTCGCTTAACTAATCGCACACTCACATCCCACAAAGGAAATTTGTGGTAAGGGTTTCCACTTCGCCACAGGAGCCACGCACACGTGTCACGCTCATAGTCAAACTGGTCGCCGCGACATCTCCACCCCCGCCGTTGACCTTTTTAAGTATTTGATGAAAAAGTGTGACCTGCGGATTGAAATGGGAGAATGATACTATTCATTCACTAATAGGTGATTTCAGCAATCGAACGATTTAAAAATTTAAATTCTAAAAGATTTCCCTCTTTGGTTTATTATTAAATTAGCCTTTGAAAATCTTTGAAAACTTCTGTTTGTGAATTAAAAAGTTTTATTTGGCCATATGTATTTAGACGTCTTTCATTTGAATCTTGTTTGGTCTGTTAGGGGATTAAATGCAAACTTCTTTCAAGATGCTTCTTTGGCTGTGGCATAGTTGCGACCACAGCTCTTCTTTATTCAGTTAAACCGCAAAAAGTTTTGTAGCAGAAAATACAGAAAACTTTTGTTTCGCCCCAGAAAATCATATCATCCTCTTTTTTGATTTTATTTTCAAAGTTAAGCAAATGTGTAGTGCTTAAAACTTTATTACAACAACAAGAACTGCAACAAATACAAAAAGTTGTAATGCTTGAAAAACTTTTTTAGTTCTTTTTTGCTGTCAGTGTGGAAAAAGAGCTCAAGTTCGTTTTTCGCCACCTACAGAATGTTTTTTTTTCTGTTTCTTCAGTTGAGCCAACAACTAAAGTAGTCGTTACTCACTGCTCCTTTTTTTTGTCTAGTTGGTGTCTTCTACCTTTTAGAATGTATGAATGCCTGTTCTTGTGTAGGTAATACAGACATACCTCGCTCATTGTGGCAATGGCTGGGCATTAACTTGAAAATCAAATATAATTAAACACACTGTGAAAACATGTTTGTAATTATACTTTCAGTCGAGTAAACCGACTAAGGTTAGCCTCACTTTGGGCCATATTCCATATTACTACAATGCTAATACTGAGAATGTCCTAACGTATTTTCGTTGCGCATACTTATAATCTTAGGTCACTCCTTCGATGTAATAAATAATATATACCCTATTCTTCACTAAAGTAAGTAATTCAAGTTGACATTGTATAATTTTCTCAAAAGTGAAATGTGCTACATTGATGAACTTAACTTTAAATTAAAGACAACAAAGGGTACCTCATATGGCTGCTTCAACTGTTATCTCCCTCAACTTCCAAGCAAAAAAAGAGCATCCAAAGAAGCGATAAAAATCCCCAACTTATGATCCGGAAGTTGTTCTAATTTGGATTTTCACCAATGAATTTAACAAGGGCTTGTCGCGCCGGGGAAGTACTTATTTGTCACCACTTTTGCACCACTCCTTTCAAAGCAAAAAGAGTTGCTTTTTTGGAGCTGTATTTACTTGATGAATGTACTCGTATGTCGTTCCTATTAACATTTTTGGGAGCAGTGATAATTCTCTTCTTTTAAATAAATACAAATGTTGAGCCTTAAGGTGGGTACTATGTTTTTTCGGCACGAAAAAATTTCGCAAAATGTTATTTCGAGTTGAAAAATGGAACGCTTTTTTACAAAGTCGCATGGCAATTTGGAAGCGTGTGTGTCAAAATGTCACTTTTATATGTATGTATGTGTGTATATGCATTTTTTCTTTTTGCTAACATTCTTGAAAACAAAATTCGAATCAATAAACAATTGGAATAATGCCGACTTAGAAAATAGTTAATTTAAATGTCATAAAGGAAATAGTGTTGGAGATCATTGTGCTAATGTTATACATAATTTATTAATTTTGTGTTCTTGCGGTGGCGATGTTTGTGAGACATGAAAAGTCAGGGTAGTACAATGTTATAAATAACGAAATAATTTCCTACTGTTGTACGAATATAAATAAATAAAATGATGTTTTGATTAAACGAAAAATATGTTTTATTATTATATTTAAGCATTTACATTATATTTGTTAACATATATAAATTATACTTCCATCCATAAACGGAATATCTTCTTCCAACATCTATGGGTGGCAAGAATTAACTATGTATGTTCTTTACAACCAATTCCAAATCGAGATCACAGGCACTGTCCAATTCCGTTGTCCTACTGCTTTAGTAGCGTTAGCCGTCCATAATGTTTCTCCTGGCTTTTGCACACAATTGTTCTAAACATACAAACATAAATGTGCATATCTAATTACCAGACAAATTCCACATTATTACATTTAGTTACATGTCCTTCCAGTGTTTTGCACATTTTGTTTGCTTTTGTACTGCAATCCAATTGGAATTTCGCTCTTCTGGTTTATTAAATAAACATAATTATTTTTCCTATCACATCTTTGCATTCTTTTTCTTTATTTCGGAAGATAATTTAATTTATTATTCTTCATTAGGAAAATTTATTTCTAATATTTACAACATTTGAGTTTCTTGCGGACAAAAAAAAAAATATAAACAAATGGGAGTGTTACGGTGGCGGCATTAAATTTGTTGCGGCGTCAATTTGTAACGGCGTTAATTTTGTGGTGGCGCAAAATGTTACTTTTTCGCGTTGAAATAAACAGAGTACCACAAACGAAAAAATTTCGCAGTTTTTTTCGCGACTTTGTTTTTATATGGGATTTCAACGCGAAAAATGAACATAGTACCACGCTTTAAGTGTAATTTTAATACGCTTACTCTGAAACCAATTTTAATGTAATAGCAATATTTATTTTATTAACCCTTGAATCTGAATATTTTAAATCCACAAACGACATCACTGTTATTTGAATACAAGTGTACGAGCAACTCTGTGAAAATCAAAAATTATAAAGTAAGAAGATAAGTCATTCGGGAGCGACTGACACTTCAGTTACGAACGAATAGGAATAGTGCTGTGGTACAGGGTATTATAACTTTATACATTTGTTTTAACATCCAAAAGGAGAAGAGATAGCCGCATCGTTAATTATACCAATCGACTTCGAACCACTTTCTGAGTCGATTTAGCAGTGTCCTTCTATTCTTGTAATGTCGCAGATATATGTATCTTTATTTGGCCCAAGGACAATCCGTACTGAAATTGGAATATTTAGATATAGCTCCCATATGTGCACTATATAAACAACATTGTTTAACCCATATGTATAAAATTTGGCAGAAAGAAGTTCTCTATGTACAAGCTGACAATACTAAATTTGAAGATAATATGTTTAGATTTAGATATAGCCGCCATATATATATTTCTTCCTATTTTGGCCTTTAGCACTACAGAAGCTGTATTACACATACAATCACTTTCAAATTTAGCTGGGTGGAGTGTCTTAATACTAGGGCCTATATTGTCCAGTTTAAAGAAAATCGGTTCAGATTTAGATATAGCCCCCCGATCAAGGCTTTTATGACTTCAGAAGCTTTATTTTACATCTAATTGTTTTGAAATAATACATTGTAGGGTTAATATTTTATACTCCAAAATAACATTTTGGTAAGTTATTTAGAATAACTTCTTTAAATGCCGAAAAAATGTTCATATTTATGATTTGGAAGTACTTTTAATGTTATTCTTTTATTTTTTGCCGGGTTATTTTTTTCGTTAAAATGAAAAAAGGAAATTTTTTATTTGGAAAAAATAATAGATACAAATTAAATAAAGTTTATACAAATAATAGTTTACAATAAAGTTTAGTTAAAAATAATTTAAAAAATATAAAGTACTACTTTTTAGATTTAAGAACACGGGACGATATTGCATAAATAATACAATTCACTAAAAAATTTGTTTAGATCAATCTATGCTGGAAAAAAGTTGTGCTCAGAGAAAGGAAACGATAAAACACTGGCCGTCAAGATAAGTTGTTGATGCGTTACAGTAAAACAAATGCATTTAAAACTACTGAGTTGCTAAAAGGAACCTAAATGTCGTAGATACTAGCAGAACCATTCTGAACAGGCTAAAGGCTTTTAAAAATAGTATTTTTATATTTCTGGAGTTATTCGTAACGAAAGTTTGTTTTAACAATATTGTTTATAATTTTTACTTACCTCCGGAACTCAAAAAATTGAATTTGTTTCTATTTTTTTTGCCCCATTATATTTCCACCATTTGTAGCCCTCATCGTTCTATTTTAATTTTAGGCGCATACCGGCTCTGTCGGGCTTATAGCTCCCATATAAATGTTACTCCCGATTTCATATGTAAATGCTGTAAACCCGGATTTTATATCCGATCAGGGCGAAATACGGCATAGAGAGCATTCCTATTATACAAGTGAACACTGCCAAATTTGGGGAAATCGGTTCAGATTTAGATATAGCCCCCATATATATGTTACTAGCAATTTGACATGCAAGCGTCGTAGAAACTGTTTTTTATATCCGATCAGTAAGAAATTCGGCAGAAACAGCTTTATTATTACCCAAATGAAAACAGCCAAATTTTGGGGAAAATCGGATAAGACTTAAATATAGCCCCCCGATTTGGTATCAAAGCTATATGGACGTTGCACTTTATTTCCGATCATTACAAAATTTGGCAGAAAGAAGTTCCTTAATTTAGAAGCGAATACTGCTTAATTTGAGGAAAGTCTCTTCAGATTTAAAAATATATCCACAGATATATGCTCCTGCCTATTTAGTATTTAAGCGCCATTGAAAATGTATTTTACGTCCGATCATTATATAATTTGGCAGAAATGAGGTTTTTGATCCAAGCTGATGAAAATCTGTTTAGATTATGTATAGTCCCATCTAATTGTTCCTTCTGATACTTGATATTTGAAAGAATTTTAAGGATATCGTTTGAGATCTAGCTTATTATGATCAATATCCTCAACTGCTCTTTGGAATAAACCTTGACGAAGAGGTGCAGATAAGTACTTGGTTAACAGAAACAAATCCAATTATTCCAAATTATTATCGCAATGTCCTTTGCTCATTGCTAGGGAGGTTTAGGATATATATACAGTCGGTCCTGCCCGACTTTCTGTCTTTCCTTACAGGGGTTTCTTTACTAATTCATGGAAGATGTCCTGATGTAATGATATAAAAATAATTATATTAATAAAAATGACCAATAATACTTCGTGTCTCGTATGATGCCAATTATGGGAACGACCCTGAGCGTATACGTACCGTAAATTATACGTCCCCAGGTGTAGGCTGAAGCCTGTTCACTAGGCTGGGTCGATTTGTGGGGAGCCAAAAAAGTCGCCATTGCTCAGTGAAAATCGTATTCTAGGGATCAAAATAAGAAACTTTGCCGAAGGAACCATACCTCTAAAACGAATTCTGATGTCCCGGAATTTGGGTCGAACTTTTGGGTAGGGGCAAATTTTGAAAAATCCCACTTTGACCCATTTAGAGTGCTCCAATCGAGTCCAAATGTATGACCGACCCCCACTAACTTTGGAGGCCCGACCCACCCATTCCAGTGGCACACCCCCTGGAACCCCTGGGGGTTCCATACATTTGGACTCGATTGGAGCACTCTAAATGGGTCAAAGTGGGATTTTTTCCGGGACATCAGAATTCGTTTTAGAGGTATGGTTCCTTCGGCAAAGTTTCTTATTTTGATCCCTAGAATACGATTTTCACTGTGCAATGGGCGATTTTTAAATCGACCCGCCCTACTGTACACCATTTGTGTTAATAAATAAAAATAAATAAGTACTTTACCGATATATTTTCGTATCAAATTGTATAATTATAATTTATTGAAATGTCCATAAACCAATATTTATCAAAGTCAATTCGGTCATTAAAGGGTATAACTGTGTCTGTATTTTCAGAGATATTTACGGGCGTTATAAAACTAAAATTCAATTTCACCATCTCGGTTATCCTGCAGTCATAACTGATTAATCAGATGATTTAAAATATATATCTCTTATTAGTAATGAAAATGGAGTGAACATCGAATAGTAAGTAAGAATGTTCAGTCGGGTAAACCGACTTATGAATCCCCTCAGCTTGAGTCCCAAAAAATATTTGTGAATTTATTTTTTTTTGTTTTAATTAAATTATTATCAATTTGAATTGCATTTAATAACTTTAAAGTATGTACTGGTATTAAAATTAAAAGCTGTTAACTTTTGGTACAAAAAGGTCCATTTGTGTGGGAGGTACCAAAAGAGGCGTGCCAATAACGCCCATTTTTCTCTGGACTGTAGGTACTATAAAAGCATTACACTGTACCAAATTTCATGTATTTGTATGAACTGATATTAAAGCCATAATCCGTTAACTTTTGGTGCAAAATGGTCCATTTGTGTGGGAGGTACCAAAAAGAGAGTGGCCACTTCGCCCATTTTTCTTGACGTGTTAGCGACTAACAAAATATTACTATGTGTGAAATTTCAGAAGATTCGAGTAAGTCGTATAGAATGTATTAAAGAATCAATATTTCACTAAAAGTTAACCCTTTGTGGGGAAGGTACTAGAAGGAGTGGACCAATATGGCCCATCTTCGAACTTAGCCGGAGATAGAGAAAAATATTACCGCATACCAAATTTGAAGTCAATCGGTTACTCCTTTCAAGAGTTATCGGGCGCACCAGCCAGCAGACAGAAACACAGACAGATAGACAGACGGACGGACGGGCATATCTCAAATGACTTAAAATGACCCAAAACGGATTTCCGCCAAACATACTTAGGGTCTTAGGTCACTCCTTCGATGTGTTACACTTTTGGTTCGTAGCAAATGACATATACCCTCCTCTCTAAGGTGAGGGGATAAAAAGAAATACACGGAGTCACAAAAAAAATTACATCAGATAACGGAGCTTCCTGAAAACGGGGACTGACAATTTTATCGTGATTGAAAAATAGGAGTTTTATTAAAAAATAATATCGTAATTTATTTCGATCTAAATGCTGAGAATATTTGATATAGAATATCGAACACTATCTTCAATTGCACACGCTGAAAAAAAATCGCCTCTGTAGTATATTGTCCCAAACATATTCTGCTTGAAACATATATATTTTTAGGGTCCACTCCAAATATATAATATTTGACACATACAAATATTATATGTTTGGGAGGATGTTGTTCTAAACAAAACTATGTTTACATCCTAATATTTTTTATTTGGATGTTATTTTCCAAACAAAGATCTATTTGCGTGAATATATATCTATTCTTTAATTGTTTTAAGTTTTCAGCAATTGAAAGGTAATTTTTAGATATTTTTAATGTTAGTAAAATTTCTTTACAATTGAAAATAATGACTTGGAATAGTTAGAAAATAAAAATAAGTGGTTTCAAATAGAAGTTAATGCTAAGTATGCTATTTTTAATAGGAATGCATAATTCGAAAACACTGAAAAAATTAAAACTAAAATCCGAAAAATTCAGCAAAGTTTTGAAAACCTTTTTTTTTAATAAAATATATTTGAAAATATTCATAAAAAATATTTTTTTTTTGTATTTAAATACATATTTTATTTGAGAAAATTAGTTTGCAAATATATTTTATTCTAATATATTAACATATGGGTTCTGAATACATTTTATTGATTTTCAAATAAAATTTATTTGCTCGAAAATATATAACATTCAAAAATGTGTGTTCCAAGTATATTTTCTTTCGATTCAAACATATCAAAAAAGGCGATTTTGCCCCGGGCATAACATAACATCTCCTTACTAACTGCAGAACTTCTTAAATTGAAGGAAATTCAAAAAGTCGAGACAATTTTGGTTTTAGAAATTTAACAATTTCAGAATCCCAAGAGCGCTTGTCTTTCGACGTCTACCTGTACACGAAATGAGGTGGTAAATTGTGTCCACCGCAGCAAACCCAACTCCGAGTTAGATACTCTTACCTTACTGTCGTGAACATTGTGGGCGTTTGGCACTGTAGGCCGTAGACCGTAGACCGTCGAGTGGCGTTTGGGAAATCAAACAATTCCGTTCTGAGTGCTGCTGCTGCTGTTGATGTTGTCTGTCTTATTTTCCTTTTAGTGGTTGTTGCTGTTCCTGTTTTGTTGTTGTCAGATTGCGTTGTGCTTTTTGTTTTTCATTAGTAACAACGTTACGTTGTTACCCATTGCTTCTGGGCCACTGTTGTTGTTTCTGTTGTTTGCTTTTCATGTTAACGACATTGTTATAAATTGAGACTGGCATTTAACAAAAGCAACATTGGAATTCCACTCGTTCGTTCGTTCGCCGGCGATTCATACCGAATACAAACAACGCCAACAATAACAATGCGCACCGCACCGTCACACATATTGAGGGTGGTTTAGGGACGCCCGTTTAATCCGTATCAACCGTGAGTGGACTGTTGTGGGTGAGAGTATGAGCACTGAGCACTGGGTGTGTGTGTGTGTGCGTATGAAACATAGCCCTGTGGCGTGGGGGAGATTGGCATGGGGTACTCGTGGGTGGCATAAATGTGTACGTATGTATGTGTTTGTCTGTTGTGACGTTGACTGTGGTTTTAGCAGCAAATAAAGTTACATTCTTCCGTTCCCTTTGTTGTTGTTTGCCTCCCATTGCTACTGTTTCTGCTGTCGTCTATAATGCCTACCTTATAAACGCTCGTTCGTATACGAGTGAATGAAGAATGGACGTAGGACGTATGAGTACGAGTTCGAGTCGCTGTCTCTGTTTTGTTGTTGTCTTGTGTTCTGTTCTGAACTGCGTTCCATTTCATGGTTGTATTCTTCGGTTACTTTGCGTCCACTGCCGCCGCCGCTGCCGTTGATTGATGATGATTGACACATGAAGGCCGGAGCAATTAAAGCCACTAATGATTGGTCGTTATAGTGACATTAAAGTCGAATGCGACGTGGTACGTTAACGTCCATCGTTTATGCTTTTGCTACGTTTTACTCCATTCTGTTATTGTTACGTTTTCTAGGTTAAAACGTTATGCAAACGTTAATAAACGTAATCATCTAATACGAGCGATAGTTTTTATACCCTCCACCATAGGGTGGGGGGTATATTCATTTTGGCACTCCGTTTGTAACACCTCTAAATATTGTTCGGAGACTCCATAAAGTATATATGTTCTTAATCGTCGTAAAATTCTAAGACGATTTAGCCATGTCCGTCTGTCCTTCCGTCCGTCTGTTGTAATCACGCTACAGTCCGTACTAATAGAGCTATGTTGATCAAATTTGGTCGAAATATTTCTTATAGTTGCAGGTTGTTTGGGATTGCAAATGGGACATAACGGCCAATGTTTTGGTATAGCTTTCCTATAGAGGTCGCTCCAAAATACGGGTTTTGAGCCATAGGTACCACATTTTTAAAGCAATTTAGCAGAAACTTCAGTGTTTGCATTGTATTTTGACAAGAATTCATCACAGCAAAAATTTTACAAATCGGTTCATATTTTGTTTAGTCACCCTATAAAGGTCGCTCCAAAATATACATATTTAACACATAAATACCATAGTTTCTAAGCATTTTAACTGAATCTTTGCAGTTTGTATTTAATTAAGACAAGAATTCATAGCAGTAAAAATTTTTTAAATCAGTTCATATTTTGTTATATTCCACCTATAGAAGTCGCTCCCAAAACGGCTTATTTAAGCCATAAACACCACATTTTCTAAGAAATTTAGCTGAAACTTTGCAGTTTACATATATTCTATTTTGGCAAGATATCATCTTAATAATAAGCTATTTTAAACCATATATACCACATTTTTCAGGTGAAGAGTTTGGCTAAAGAATTTGCGGCCTACGAATTGCAGCGTTCGTTTTTTTAATAATTTACTTAAACAAAGGGATCGTTTCATGATTTCCTTCATATCAAAAGATTTTTCCAGTAATCAAAATTGAATGCAATCCATGGTAGAGGGTATATAAGATTCGGCATGGCCAAACTTAATGCTTTAACTTGTTTCTTCTTATTTTAATTTTATAGCTTTCTATTATTTCAATTCCCCTATGTTAGCTGTGCTTAAACGGGATTTATATTTTTTTCCCTCAATAAACGACAAATTATAATCAATCGATTAATGACAATCACAATCATTATCATCGGGTCTATTGATAAGCTGAGTAATTATGAATGGAAGAAATAATAACTCATTGATTTTGCTGATAGAGTGAAATTTATGAAGTGATCGATTGTTTTATTTACTATGTCCACTATAATTGACTGACGAATTTATACTGGGAATTTCCAAATTTGACAATGAAGATAATTTTAAAAATGTGAACTTTGGATAGGCGGCCAGGAAATCAGTATCTACACAACGACATCGGTTTTTTCGTTTCTTCCAGTAGTTGTAGTAAATAAATAACTACTTATAAATCAATTTTTTAGGATCTGCTACCAGCTGACTCATAATTGAGGAGGTACTATCACAGCAGCACTTTTTGAGTTTTTGCACAATTTGAGAAAATACTATAGCCCTATGTATTTAATCCGAAATTTTGGTGCATTATTAAAGACGTCAAGATTTTTTTTTTTATAATTCATTTATTTCAATTGATTATTAATTAGCAAGTACATAAGTGCCCCAGCGCCACTTGGACATTATTGGGGCGAGTTGGCAATAATACTACATTATTTAACAAAAAAAAAAGTTTGAATACAACAATATTTTCAATAGAGTACATATTTTATATGTTATATCTTTTATACATTTCATTTAATATTACAATAGAAGCATTTCTATATTTTGATGTAAATATGATTTCAAATAAGATTTAAATATTGAAATTCTTGTAATATTTTTAAAAGCCTGAGGTAAGTGATTGTATTCCAGGCAGCCAATATATTCAACTCTCTGCTTTGTTGTTTCAAGCCCACACCTTTTTACACTAAGATTGGAATTATTCCGTGTATTGAATGCGACCTGGTTTCTCGAAAATGCAATCACGTTATGACCAATATGATTCAGTGTTTTATACATGAAGACTAGTAGTTGCATTTTATAAAGTCCGTGTAATGGCAAAATATGTTTACATATGTCTTCATACAATTGAACAGATGGGAATGTCACAGGAAGATTGTAGACAATTTTTAGCGCTCTGTTCTGAATTCTTTGTAAGTTTCGAAACTCGTTACTTTTCTTATATCCGTATGCTACAGGCAAGTAATTTAAGTGACTGTTGATAAGGCTGTTATAAATTAGAAGTTTTGTTTTCTCATCGAATTTATGTCTAAATTTTTGAAGAATCCCAACCGCAGGAGCTACTTTACGCTTAATATGTTGGATGTGTGTGTTCCATGCCAAATTGGACTGCATATCGTCGGCTTAATGCTATTTTGGTCCATACGCCATTTTTGTGTTTTTTGAGTTAGGAGTTGATAATATGGGTTCCAAGCATGCTCTTTCAGAATCTGCAATCATTTTTTTCCTATCTCGCCTAGTTTTCGAGATATTGGTAAGGTAAATTTGTTTTACTCTGAATAACGCGAAATAATTTCAATATTTTTGTTTTATGTCTCAATGTCCCTATATTTTTCACTCAGTATTTTACGTTCTTTCGATCACAATATGTAAATTAGTGTCCTTCCATACCGACCTTTTTTGTGGTCCATGTAATACAGATACGAAAAAATATTAAAATAAAAGTGGATATGGACCAAAATGCCAAGTACAAAAATTGTTATAACTTGCTTATGTTTGGATGTAATGGCATAGAAATGCATGAGAATTATACAAACACTGTTGGGAACCCTATGAAATAAAAAGTGTGTAACTCTTCAGTCCCGTTTTTACTCAAACAATAAATGGCGTTTTTCTCCGATCATACAAAATGGCGTATGGAACAAAATAGCATTGAGCCGACGATATGGAGTCCTAAATACTGCAGTGAATTGCACTCGTACACATTATTCCCACCAATCAGTACATTGAAGGCACTACTACTTCCAGTAGAATATGGTCGAAATCTTATTAGATTTGTTATTTTCACGTTCAGAACCAACTTGTTTGTTCTCATATATTCAAGAATAATATCCGCATCATGCTCGATTTGAGCTTTTAGTATTGTATCATGATTGTAAGGATAGAACAGACTAATATCATCGGTATACATCACTAATTTACCATGTAGGTCAAGATTAGCTATATCATTTATATAGAGTGTAAATAGCAGGGGTCCAAGCACGCTTCCTTGAGGAACACCGTGTCTCACAACTCCAATATCGCTTCTAGAGTCTTTCAATTCAACGAACTGTTTTCTCTGCTCAAGGTAACTTCTTATTAGTTTTACTGAATTTTCCGTAATGCCATAAAATGGGAGCTTTTGCAACAAAATGTCATGTTCGACAAGGTCAAAAGCTTTTGAAAGATCATACAATAATCCAGCTACTTCTCCACTACCATTGTCCAAACCGTCGCATACAATATTAATTACATTTACAACAGCTTCCTGTTTTCCACTACCTTTCCTAAATCCAAACTGCGAATTATACAATTGGTTGGTTTCTTCCAAAAAGTCTGCAAATTTTTTGTGTAAAATCTTCTCAAATATTTTATCGATCAGAGGTAATAACGCAATAGGTCTAAAGCTATCAGCGGTATGGGCATTTGTTTCCTTTGGAATTGGTATTATTTTGGAAATCTTGAGAACTTCTGGATATATTGAGCTATTTACTATCTCACAAAATAATGTTGTAAGCCTTGAAACAATTACATCACTGCATTTTTGTATGGCTTTGGCTGATATTCCATCATGACCAGGACCTTTATTCATTTTTAAACCAGAGATGTGTTCAGCGATTATCTCTTCGGCTGCAAGACTAACTGAAAATTGTTGTTGACATTGTCTCATTGTTCGAAGCATTTTATTATTGCCATCAGGTAGTTGAACAATATTTCTCTTAAGCAATGTTGGGACATGTAAGAAGTACTCGCTTAAAATATCACATTTCACTTCTCAAAATCACCATTATCACTTCTCAAGTGTATTTGCGATTTCACCGATCTGCCCAAATGTTTATTTAAAAACGACCAGCATTTCTTTGGATTATGCTCAAAAGATACTAGTTGATCTTGATAAAATCTATTCATACATATCCGATTAGCTTTTTTTTATAATATTGCTTATTAGCTTTAGTCGCCTCTCTATACAGGTACTAGTACCATTCCTTCTTCTCTTTGCTAACAACTTATTTTTCAATTGAATAAGGGATTGTAAATTCTCATTTACCCAGGGTGAAATTTGATTGTATACATTACATTTCTTTACAGTATTTCTTTAGTCACACAGATTTCGCACAATTTTATTTTCGCTGAGTTTTGACTTAATGCTACCAAATAAAATAAAGCAATAAAATCAGTTCTGTCAAAAGTGGAATAGTGAACTTTTGAAAAGTACCTCCTCAATTGTCGGCGGCGGCGGAGGTTGAAAATAATAAATCGTCGGAGAGAAGAGATACAATTGAGGAGCAAAGATAAAATTGACTCTCGGCGACTCTGCAACACCTAATTTTGTTTTTTTAATATATTTAATTCATACGCAATGGTTTTCAAATATGTCGCAATTATTGGTTATGCATTGAATTTTAGGTGGTCTTGAAATGTCGCTTTGTTCTCAATTGTTCAAAGATAACCAATATATATGATATATTTAAAAAACCATTGGGTTGCCATAAAAGTGTATTTTGAACAGCTCTACACGGGAGAAAATCGCCCTTTTTGATATGCTTGAATTGATAGAAAATATATTTGGAAATATCTTAAATATTAATATTTTAAATCTATATATATAAAAATGAAACGGTCCATCTGTGTAATGGCATCACGTCAGAACGGCTGGACCGATTTGGCTCAATTTTTTTTTCAGTTCTTCGTATTTGCCTGGAGAAGGTTGTTACGAAAGAAAATTATGGAAAAACCCTCCGGAAAAGTCGGAAAATTGGGAAAATCGAAAATTGCTATTTCTTGCGAGATTCCTACTGTTCCTATCTACTGCTCTCTTTTTCAATCCAAATTTTTTTATTAATTTTCTATTAAACAAAAAAGTTTTCTATTAAACATATGTACGAGTATGTGCTATTTTTCTTGCTGCAATTCATTCGAGTTTTGCGTATTGTTACACTGATTTCGCGTATCACATCGACAAACGGTACAAGCATTACGATCAATTAAAATTCAACGCGATATTTATCAGTTCGAAAATTTTTTCAGATAATAAGTTTGAGTATAAGAGGTAAGGTTATCTTATTGGATTGCGGGCACTGCAAAATCATAATTTCGGATGAATGCACGATGGCGCATAAACGAGCTCTGGAGGCAGTTGACCGAACGATGAAGGATTTACGACGTGATTTGAGACAATTTGGTGAGTCTATGATATTGCTCTCCGGAGATTTTCGTCAAACGCTTCCCGTCATCCCGAAATCTACTGCCGATGAAATTAATGCATGCCTGAAATCGTGGTCTTTGTGGCGGCATGTCAAGAAGTTGAAATTGACCACGAACATGAGAGTCGCGTTGCAGAACGACTCATCGGCTCTTGAATTCTCGAAACAACTGTTGGCGCTTGGCAATGGCCAAATTACTGTTGATGTTTCCACTGCATTGATATTGTTCCCGGCAAATTTTTGCGAGTTCACATCGTCGAACGAGGAACTCATCACCAAAGTGTTTCCAAATCTCGATTAGATTAGTGAACGGGCAATATTAGCAGCGAAGAATAAGGACGTCGATAGCATGAATTTTATTATTCAAAGTAAAATCGCTCGATGTGCCAGGAGCTCCGCCGCATAATTTACAGCTGAAGGTGGAATCGATCATAATCATGTTGCGGAATCTGAATCATCCGAAATTGTGCATAGTTCGCGGTTGTCCATTATGAAACTGATGGACAATGTGATTCAGGCGACGATCATCAAGGGAAAATTCAAAGGAGAGGAAGTCCTTATCCCACGAATTCCGATTATTCCAACTGATCTTTCATTCCAATTCAAGCGGATTCAGTTCCCTGTAAGATTGGCTTTTACGATGACAATCAATAAATCTCAAGACAAATCGTAGGAAGTCTGTGGAATTAATCTCGAATTTCCCTGTTTTACGCAAGGTCATCTGTACGTTGCCTGTCTTCTGTCTTCGTTGTTTGTTGTTTATCACATCGCTCTCTACTGATTTCGATTCCTTTTAAACAAATCGCATTAAAATTTTAACTATCTGTGTTTTATTATCACTCTGGAGTTTATCTTAAGGCGTTAAATTTGGGGCGAGGCGAAGTTCGCCGGGTCCGCTAGTATTATACACGCTGAAAAAAAATCGCTTCTGTAGTATATTGTCCCAAACATATTCGGCTTGAAACATATATATGTTTAGGGTACACTCTAAACATATAGTATTTGGTACACACAAACAAATTTATATTTGGGAAGATGTTGTTCTAAACAAATCTTTGTTTATATCGCAATATGTGTTTACTTTGGACGATTTTTTTCCGAAGCAAATAATTATTTGCATTTAAGTATTCAGAAAATACCTAAATTGTGTTTAATATTTCAGTAATTCAAAGCTAATTTTTTAGAAAATTTTCAGTCGTAAAAATTGAAATCGTATAATCTTCGATCGAAATATATTACTTGGAGGATTGACAACTAATGATGGCTTAGAATACTCAGAAATTTTAAATGATTGATTTAAAACAGAAGTTACTGCTGCATTTTGTATTATAACTGGGTGTTCAATTCGAAACCAAAACAAATTAAAACTGAAATTCGAAAAATTCAACAAAAGTTTCGAAAATATTTTTTAAATAAAATATGTTTGGAGAAATTCCTAAACAATAATTTTATTTGTATTCAAACACATATTTTATTTGAGAAACTTAGTTTGCAAATATTATATGTTGTAACATATTAATATATGAGTTCCAAATATATTTTATTGATTTTCAAATAAAATTTATTTGCTCAGAAATACATAATATTTAAAAATTTGTGTTCCAAATATATTTCCTTTCGATTCAAACATATCAAAAAAGGCGATTTTGCCCCGTGTATATTTTTGAACAAATACATTTTATTTGAAAATCAAGAAATTTAGTTTGGAACGCATATAATTATATTTTAGAACAAAATATATTTGCGAACTGACTTTCACAAGTAAAATAACTGTTTAAACGCAAACAAAGTTATTGCCTAAGAAGTTTTGCAAATATATTTTGTTTAAAAAATATTTTTAAAACTTTCCTGAATTTTTCGAATTTTAGCTAGTTTTTCTAGAATTCGTGCTATATTCGTTAAAAATGCCATAGCTTGGCAGTAGCTTTTATATAACAGCACTAATTTGTAATTTATAAATAATCCAAATCATCACTTTTTGTCAATCCATCAATGAAATTTATAGTTACGAAAGATTATACGTTTTAAATTTTAAACATACCAAATTTCTAAAAAAAGTTGCACTTTGAATTTATGCCATTAAATTAAGGCATTATTGCGAATACATCACCAGAAACGACCTTTGATATTTTTGGATGAATACTAATAGCGGTAATGTGATGAGAGGGGGTGCTGAGTGTTTTGGGAGAAATACTGCCTGAAGTGCCTTCTTTCTTTCTTTCTTATCATGAATCATATGTGCCTTAGTTTGCTAACAATTTGTTTACCCAACAAACTTGGTATATAAATACGATATATTTAAAAAAAACCCTGTGTTGCCATTAAAGGGTATTGTGTGGACCTAAAGTGATTTTTTACAACGTATCTTTTTGTAGAATACATTGCCCAAAAAACCCATCGATTTCTACAACTTTTGATATATAATTATTTTTGGAAGGGGTTTTTCGGGGGTAAAGTGATGAGCGGGGGTGTCAGGTGTTGTTGGACAAATACTTCTTAAAAGTTCTCCTTTATTGTGTTCTTTGATATGGAACATATATTTTGAAAACGTATATACTAAAATTTTGTTTGAGTTTACTAACCTCTTTGTTTACCATTCAAACTTTGTGTCTAAATATCTTGAAAACGCTATATCGCTTATCGATTTAGTTGGTTGAAATTATGCCGGGTAAGTTGCTTTAATCGTGGATACGTTTTTAAAGTGAAGTTTTTCACACGAAGTGAGTATTCTGTAATTATATCAATTCGTTGCGTTGTAAAAAAAAGCGGATAGGTATGTATTTAAATCAAGGAAAAAATATTTGCTTCAAGAACGGAAATGTATATGTCCATGTCAATGTCAAAAAACCAAATTCTTGTTTTTTTATTTTTTTTTGCTCAAAAGAAAGACTTAAAGAAAGAAAAACAAGTAAGAAAGTTCAGTCGGGTAAACCGACTTATGAATTCCCTCACCTTGAGTCCCAAAAATATTCGTAAATTAATTTTTTTTTGTTTTAATTAAATTATTATCAATTTATTAAAGTTATAACTGTTAACTTTTGGTGCAAAATGTTCCATTTGTCTGGTCTGGACTGTAGGTACTATAAAAGCATTACACTGCACAAAATTTGAAGTATTTGAATGCACTGGTATTACAGTTATACACTGTTAACTTTTGATACAAAATGTTCAATTTATGTAGGAGGTACCAAAATTGCCAATTACGCCCACTTTTCTGTGGACTCTAGGTACTATAAAAGCATTACTCTGTACAAAATTTCAAGTATTTAGATGCACTGGTATTACAGTTATGAGCTGTTAATTTTTGGTGCAAAATAGTCCATTTGTGTGGGAGGTACCAAAAGGGGCGTGGCAACTACACCCATTTTCCTCGAGGTGATAGCTGGTAATAAACTAATACTATGTTTGGAATTTCAGAAGATTCAAGTAAGTAGTACAGAAGTTATTAAAGAATCAATATTTCCCTAAATATTAACCATTTGTGGGGAGGTGCTAGAGGCAGTGGATCAATATGGCCCATCTTCGAACTTAGCCGGAGGTAGAGAAAAGTAGAGAGTTATCGTGCGCTCCAGCAAGCAGACAGACAGACGTTGGGGACGTTACAGAAAATGGAAGTAGGTTTTCAAGTTAACGTGAGTTTTTGAACTGTTCAGCCATCTCGTTAAGAGATCTGCGAGGGTAGTTTTTGAATCCAGAAATAGAGTTTTCCGGGACTTGATAGCAGCCTTATTATCAGAGAAAATATTGATATTCAATACCATTCAAATATTCAGCCACTCTGCTATCTCTTTAATAACAAAGATGTCTGCCTGGTAAACAATGCAGTGAACAGGCAGTCTTTTTTCAATGGGTAGCTCCAATTATCCTAAAAACACCAAAGTAAATTTTGTTGTTGAGTTTGGAACCGTCTGTATAGAAGACAACAGTTCTTTTTTAGGAATGTCTAGCGGCATTAAATGTAGTATAACATGTAGTACTACAGCTGGTGAAATTATCAACGAGCCAGATAGGCACGGGGGCCTTAAGCTCCGCCGGTTAAAAAGCTTTTCATATCCCAAAGAATTCTAGTTTCGATTACAATATCGATGGCGGCCTCTGATGGCTACACTTTAAAGGAATTCCCAGTTGATGTATTCAATTTCTCTTCAGAGTTTCCCGAGTATCTAGGAGTATCCTCAGCGATTACTCTCTGGACGTCATCCAAGAACTATCATCAATTTTGAAATACTACCATAATTCTTGATGATGTGCCCGAGGCTAAAATTTTCGTAACCTTGTGGCTTTGCGATAGCTTTCTACGCCATTAACCCAGTATTTATTTGGATTCCATCTCGACTCGCTTTTATAATACTGTTTGAGTTCTTCCAATCCTGTGAAGCTGTTGTGGTCTTTTCCTTTTTAAAGAACTTTCTGCAGCACCTCCTCGCCAGAACTGATAGAAACGACCACAATGGCGTCGTGTTTTGCCTCGGCTTAATTTTTGGACATATAAAGAGAACAAGATGTTTGCTTTAGATTTATCGCCGAAATTTTTCAATTTATCGGCAGACAGGTGGGCGAATAACTCAGAAAAAAATTAAAAACGCAGAAAAATATTTTTACAAAACTGTTCTAAAAAACCCAAAAGTATATAAAAACGTTCACTGAATATTTTATGATAATTTTTATGGATTTTATAAATTAAGATAGAGATGCGAGATTTTTTACATAAGGTTGATATATATTTATGTCTTTTATAGCTTCTTCGATTTTCCAGCAAACTTCGTGAGTAAATATATCATTCGACACAGCGCGTTAAAATTATGCATTCGTTGGAATATAAGATACCAAACTTAGTCAATATGACGGACTGTGCACAAATGGAATTATTTTGTGAACATGTTTGACTATATATGGATTTTAATGTTATAATACAAATAGAATCTGTTTCAACTCACCGTTTACTCTTCTTATGACAGCAGTCCGAAAAACGACAGGTTTTCCATCAAATTCTGAAATTACAAAATATAGATATGTACATTTCTGGCGAATCTAAATCCAAACAGTGAGGGAATTTTAATAAAACTACTTTAACAATTCAACTTTAATAAAACACATTTACCGCTAAAAAACTGTTGCCCTAAAGTTACTTTAACTTTCCACTAAAATCTTTAGTACAAAATAGTGAAAACAAGTAAAAACTATTAAACTCGACTTTTGTTAGAAAAAGTCAACTAAATTCCCTTCTAACTTTCTATGGCAGTTGCAAAAAAAAAACAATAAAAGCCATATGTGGTCATCATCACACTCGTATATTGGTCCTTTTATTACTTTGGCCAACACATTTCACAAGGAAGAGATGGGAAAATTCACAAAGCATAAAATGACGACAAAGAAAAATGTAGTCGGCGACATGTGTTTTTTGTTTGGGTTATTGATTCTTGTCCACATTGGAATGACACAACACTTCTTCTCAGGCGGATATCCGTTTTGTTAAATCTATCCAATCGAATGACAGCCAAATGTTCTTCGGTGACATCGAATCCAATCAATATTTGCTTCCGTTGACTTGTGTTGGAAAGAATTTAATCCTTTTGAATTACTATTACAAGCACGTACATCTTCATGCCTGGAGTTCTTGGGAGTTGAGGATTTACAAAAGTTGCGCGGGTAAGAGCAAGGGTTTTTCCTACAATCATGGAATGTTCAGATGTGTGTCTCTTGCAGATTAGGGTATCAAAAATGTACTATTACGAATATTACTAATTTAATTACTGTCATTTGGCGAAGGTATTTTCCTAGTATTCCAATAATTAAATTTGTGTAAAGTAACTCCTATACTGTGTTTGAAATTTATATTCAATTCTATGTCGTACTAAAGGAAGTTTAAACATCTGGTAAATTTAATAAAAAAAATAATCAAATAAATGCCTAACATTGGTTTGCTGCTTCTATCTATCTCTTACATATATGAATACCCGTAATTAGGACTTAATCAGAACTATTAAAGAATGGTAAAATTCCGACTATGCGAGTATAGCACCCTGATAAGATATAATGAGCCATAAACCTCAAATCAGCAGGTACTTACATATATGATTTTGGGATTTCATATATAGCGTGATCCATTTCGAGGTTCCCTACTTTTTTAAAGAAAAAAACGCAGAAAATTCAAATTGAATGGGGAATGTTTATTATCATTTGAAAGAGCATTCTTTGGCATTTCTTTTTTTGAAGATTATGTCTATCAAATGTTGGCCACGGCTACGTCTCAGATGGTCCTTCCGTTGAGTCCAATTTTCGATGACTCGTTCGAGCATTTCGACTGGTAACTGGCGAATGTTTTGCACGCGTGATGTTTTGCTCCAAGGCCTGAATCGAAGCGGGTTTGTCCGCATAAACTTTAGACTTTACATATCCCCATAGAAAAAAGTCTAACGGTGTGATATCACACGATCTTGGTGGCCAATCGACCGGCCCAAAACGTGAAATTATCTGCTCACCGAAGTGTTCTCTCAATAAATCTATTGATTGATGCGATGAGTGGGAAGTGGCGCCGTCTTGTTGAAACCAAATGTCGCCGAGATCACGAGCTTCAATTTCAGGCATCAAATAGTCGGTTATCATGGCACGATAACGGTCGCCATTGACGGTTACGTTCTCACCGGCATCATTTTTGAAGAAATATGGACCGATGATTCCACCGGCCCACAAACCACACCAAACCTTTGTTTTTTCTGGATGAAGTGGCAGCTCTTGAATCTCTTCAGGTTGCTCTTCGTCCCAAATGCGGTAATTTTGATTGTTTACATACCCATTGAGCCAGAAATGTGCCTCATCGCTGAACAAAATTTTGCTCGAAAACGTCGGATCTTCTTGGAACTTTTCAAGAGCCCATAGAGCGAAGCGATGTCGCTTTAGAAGGTCGGGCGGCTTCAGTTCTTGCACAAGCTGTATTTTGTATGCTTTACATTTAAGATCTCGACGTAAAATGCGCCAAGTCGTTCCATACGTCAGTCCGAGTTGCTGCGAACGGCGCCGAAACGACTCTCCACGGTCTTCGTGTACACTCTCAGCTACGGCCGCTACATTTTCTTCGCTGCGTGCTGGACGTGGTCTATTCGGTCGAAAATTATCCAATAATGAATGCTGGGTCTCATGATGGGTGATGGTGTTGCGAATAGTACGCTCAGTAGGCCGATTATGTTGACCATAAGTTGAGCGAAGTGCACGAAACACATTCCTCACAGAACATGAATTTTCGTAATAAAGTTGAACGAAAAGCCAAACAATACTTAACAAAAATAACATGACAGCATGACACGACTCACCCTTGATCTGTCGAAAAAAGGCTATTGAAAAAAATATCTCTTCTTGGATCACCCGTTAGAATCAATATTTCGGTAAATGTTAACCTATTGTGGTGAAGATACTAAGTAGGAGGAGTTTTTGACCAATATGACCGCTGGCGCACCAGCCAGACAGACGGACGGACATTGCCCAAATGACTCAAAATGTCGTAAAACAGATTTCCCCCAAACATATTTAGGATCTTAGGTCACTTCTTTGATGTGTTACACTTTTGACTTGTAGCAAATGAATGATATATTCTTCACTAAAGTGAGGGTAAAACAAAATATGTCAGATCCGTAGCTTTAATACTTTGACATAGACGAAATTTTCAGAACTTCAAACTATGTAGAACATGTAAAAATGTTATTCCGGCAGAATTTCTGAATTCTCAGAAAGTTATTAATTTATCTATAGATTTTCTTCTGATATGACCTCTTTTAATTCTAACACGTCTGACTTACATTTCTTTCCGAAATTTTTAATTGATGCCTTTTTATTTTAAAATTTCTTTCGTCATAAAACCGATTCTAACTAGGATATTGAACAGGCTTTATTTCTATACTATTAGAAACATGACGGTTTATAATATGTAGTACAATTGGCAGCACACCTATTGAATCATGATTTCTGACACTCTCTATCAACAATTTTAGCAGCAATCGTATGAACAGATATGGAGCTCTATGAGGAAGACCTCTACACACAAGCGAATGAGAATTCTTTTCTGAATCCTCACTTCTCCAATATCTTCCAAATTCAGAGTTTGGTTCCTAAAGGGATATGACTACACTGTGCTAGTCCAAAAATGTAACAGAAAGGAGACCCTATGGATAGACCTATTTCGGCCATGCTAAAGCCAGTGACATTAGCCGTTTTTCTGTGTGTTCGCGATATTCGACCACAAAATTAGTTAGTACATCAGAGAAGTTACTTATCTCTTTGGTGAATTCGAAGTGGAAGACTTCGGAATATACGCTAAAGTCCAAAGATCGAAATAAAGAAAACATTTGGAGAATTATTTCTCTCAAAACGATCATCCAAGCTTCTCATCCCCTTACTCCTGATAAAGTGCAATGAAATCTTATAATATGTTAAAAATCATTATTATATTGTATGTACATATGTACATGTATCGTCAACGTATTAGTAGGTATCGTTGAAAAAATATCCCTCGCGAAAAATATTATAAGTACTTTCTTAACTTGTTTATGCAAATTAAGCAGATTTCGAGTTATTACATAATTTGTTTGTTTTTTTGCTCCCAGCAGAAAATATTTGTTAATAAAATTCTTTGACTTAAGTTTTTGTAAATTATTTTTTGGTTAGTGTCAATGGAAAATTCAAAGGCAATCAACAAAACATGCTAATTATGAAACCTGTTAATTTTTCATAAATATGTTGAAAGTAGACTCATAGTAATTTTTCGCGAGGAATATTTTTCTTAAAGACAAAACAAACAAGTAAGAAAGTTCAGTCGGGAAACCCGACCCCAGTCCCAAAAAAAATCGTAAATTTTTTTCCTTAAATTATTATCAATTAAAATGCATTTAATTACTTTAAACTATACACTAGTCTTAAAATTATAAGCCGTTAACTGTTGCTTAAAAATAGTACATTTGTGTGGCAGTTACCAAAAAGGGAGAGCCAATGAAGCCCACTTATCACTGGACTGTAGGTATGTACTGGTATTGAAGTTATAAGCTGTTAAATTTTGGTGCAAAATTGACAATTTGTGTGGGAGGTAACAAAAAGGGGCGTGTCAACTTCGACAATTTTTCACTGCACTGTAGGCACTATTAAAACATTACACTGCACAAAATTTCAGGTATTTGTATCGACTGATATTAAAGCTATAAGCAGTTAACTTTTGGTGCAAAATTGTTCATTTGTGTGGGAGGTACCAAAAGGGGCGAGCCAATAACGCCCACTTTTCACTTGACTGTAGGTACTATAAAAACATTAGACTGTACAAAATTGCAAGTTTTTGTATGCTCTGGTATTAAAGTTATTAGCAGTTAACTTTTTATACGAAATGGTACCTTTTGTGTGGGAGGTACCATAAGGGATAGGGCCACTTCGCCCATTTTTCTAAGGCTGATAGCGACAGATAAACCATTACTAAGTGTGGAATTACGGAAGATTCTGGTAAGTAGTATAGAAGATATTAGACAATAAATAGTTCACTAAATTGTAACCCTTTGTGTGGGAGATACTAGAAGGTGTAGACGAATATGGCCCATCTTCGAACTTAGCCTGAGATAGAAAAAAATATTATCACATACCAAATTTGAAGTCAATCCGTTACTCCTTTCGAGAGTTATCGTGCGCTCCAGCTAGACAGTCAGACAGACGGACATTGCTCAAATGACTTAAATGTCCTAAAACAGATATCCGCCGAACATACTTGGGGTCTTAGGTCACTCCTTCGATGTGTTACACTTTTGGCTCGTAACAAATGATATATACCCTCCTCTCTAATGTGAGGGGATAAAAATGTCGACGATTTGTATGACGTTCGACATATGATAAGATTTGATTTTTTGGAGGTAACGGGTGATAAGCTTGGTTGACTATTTTGAGAGAAATAATTATCGAAGGGTTCCCTTTATTTCGTTCTTTGGAATGAAACGTGTATTTCGAAGCCTTCCACTTCAAAATCACATCCGATATAACTGACCTCTATGATTTCTTTGCATACTTTGTGGTCCAATATCGCATAAACAAGAGCTAACCTGAAAACGATTAAAAAAAACACTGGATTCAGCAATGTCGAAATAGGTGTATCCATAGGGGGTTATTTCTGTTACATTTCGATTCCTCCTGTTAAGTGAACAAGGTAGTTTTTCAGTAGAGGCGATCAAAGTTTGAAGAATTTTTTAAATTTGTGTGGAATTCCTTTATAATGCAAATCAAATGACCTGTACTGTCTTGTGAATAACTTTTGATGGGGTTGACGGATAAACACAAAATTTTGACCGAATATAATTTGGAATATTTAGAAGTTAAAAATGCAATCTCCCTAAAAACATGCTAAGTTGACTCAGCATGTTTTATAATGGAGGTATCGATTTTTAATCTGCCCATTTCGAGCTCAGCGCAATTGATCTGAACTGTTGTCACTTTTGAAGCATCACACTGTAGTGAATTTTAAGTGATTGTGGCAATGATATTGAAGTTATGAGCTGTTAAATTTTGTTGTACCAAACAGTCCTTTCAAAACGATTGGATGTAAAATACAGCTTCTATAGGACTAAAGGGCCAAATCGGACGAAACATATATATGGGAGCTATAGCTAAATCTGAACCGATTTCAACCAAATTCAATAGCGATCTTAACAGCTGCGAAATATTCTAAACTGCAAAATTTCAGAACGATCGGAGTGAAATTGCTACCTGTAGTCGACGAACAACTTTACATGGACAGACATGCTTAAATCGACTCAGCTAGTGATTCTGAGTCGATCGGTATACTTTAAGGTGGGTCTAGCTGTGTTATTTTCAGGTGTTACAAACATCTGCCGTGAAACAAACTTATAATACCCTGTACCACAGTGTGGTGTAGGGTATAAAAATTGCCACAGACACGGGGATATAATATAGATGCTAAATATTTGTGAGATACGTAATTATTAAAACGGGTCAAAATTACCCATATTCGAACTGAGCTTGAAGAAAATATAAACGGAAAAAGAAGTTGAGGACATTCAGTAATACCTTTCGTACAGCGTTCCACAAAAAACGACTAAAAAGGTTTTCTACAGAATCATAACCTTTACTAAACTATGACGATATTGAAATCGGATCATCTTCCTCTTGCATTAACATTATTTTTATCCAAAGAGACGAACTTAATTGCAATGAATTATAAAAAAAATATGTTGAAATTTATAATCGTAACACAGTTTCCATTAAAAGAGAAAATTTGTAAATCGTTTTCTACGCGATATTTGTAATGTGTATTTGGAAGTTATAGATTTGGTATATTTTCAATTTATTGATATGCAAAATACATTACGCGATGAAGAAATTTTCTAAGAAACCTTTGATGTCCGAGAAACTTTGATATATTATTTGATTATACATATATTAAAACAAATACATAAATTAAAAAAATAGACATAGATATACGACTCTTTCTTCAACTAAAAATCGTATCATAATTTGTTACATTTTATAGTCTGTCAAAAGTTTCGTGTGATTTTTTTATATTAAATTCAAATTATAATATGTGACATACTGTAAAACTTTAAATATTTAAGACATTTTCCCAAAATCAATGAAACATTTAAACTGAAATATAAGAATAAAATTCCTACATACCTAAATATACATATGAATATACTTGTATATATTCCGAAACAATACTAATTTACAAACAAATTTATTAATTAAAAGATAACCAATTCAAACATTTATAAAATAATCTCTGAGCCGTAATGCTACTCTGTATACTGTCACAACCTTCGAGTTTTTTTTTTGCAAATTTAAATATTTATTTGAAATGTTTTTATATGTACGGGTAAATCTCCAACACCAACAAATATTAATTTCATTCGTCGGTTCGACTAAGAATCTATTTCATATAAATCCGGTGGTAAGTGCTGCCAAATCCACAAACCAGATTAAGTTTCTCCGCTAACGAGAAACCGGGTAAACAGCTAAATTAATTATCGCGTCACGCTACCAGTATTACACTCAGGGGAAGAAACAATGAGTTAGTTGCCTTGTTATGAGTTAAACTGGCGAATGCTTACATTGGAGCCAATCTACAACAAAAATAAAAACGGGAAACACCCACAAAATAGTTTTAACCACAACGCGATTAATTGATAATCTCAAGGCAGGCAGGCAGCCAGCCAGCCAGGCAAACAGACGGGACGGACGGACGGATAGACTCTGCACAACACACAGCACACTCGACGCTAGAATGTTAAATTAAATTCGTTTTTAAACGAAAATATGTGTCAGATTGTTCGAGAATTTAAACGATTCTCAAAACAGATTTATTTTATTAAAATTCTTCTCTTAACAAATATTAACATTCATTTATTTGCCTTGGTACAGTTTATTAAATTTTTCCAACAAAATGGAGAAATATTTTTGGTTGGCTTTGCCCAAACTTCGCAGAGCGAAAAAAGGAACGAAATAAACTTTCCAACGGTGAAGGCAAATACAAAACAAGAACAGAATTGTATTGGCTCACGATGAGGTCGGTAGGAAATGTCCTCTAAGACGACAATGAGATATACATATACGAGAATGTGTGTGTACAGAGAAAGCTGTACTAACCCTGCAGTCAGCCAGGCACCATATGTCTCTATGTCACCACTTGTTCTATAGTGACAATTGAACAAGGTAAAAAGTCTACAACTTTCCTTTTATGCGTGAGTAGAAATACTTTACAGACAACTGTTGTACAGTATTTATGGCGACATTGTCATATAATAGCTGCCTGCAGAATGCACAGCTGCGCAGTCAGCAGGTAGAGATTTTTTGACAATTGTTCTTTTTTCATTCCTTGATTTTCTTCTGTCAAGGAAGCACGCGTTCGTTTTGTGAAAATAATTTTTGTGTGTTAAAAAGATAATTGCAATTATTTTATAAAAATAAAAAAATTAGTAAAAGAAATTATAAAAGACTTGTAAAAAAACAAACAATATCATTTAAAAAGAAGATTTTGGCGTTCCGAAATTTACGTTGCGGGAGAAGTTAAAGCAGTGGTACATAGAAACAACTCCTTCTAGGAAGTGTTTGGAGAAACTATGTCAATATTAAATGAATTTAATTGTACATACATTCCAGTATTTATTATTTTTTGTTAATTAAATGAATAAAAGGTTTAGCCAGCCTCGAAGAAAGTGAGCATATAAATATATGTGTTTTAGTGTACTGCGCCCACCTTTATAAAGATGTAGACCAGGGTCACTAAAGTTTACTACTGAATCTTTGGTTCGAATGTCTCTATAAGAATTACTTTGACATTTAACATTTACTAGTGAATCTTTGTTCCAAATGTCTACATATGGTTAACTTTGACATTTAACATTTACTAGTGAATCTTTGGTGCAAATGTCTACATATGATTTACTTTGACATTTAACATTTACTGCTGAATCTTTGGTTCAAATGTCTACTGGTGGTTTTTCAATGACAGCTAATGTTAAATGTCTATAGGAGATTACATGGGCCAGGGCACATTTTGTCTGTAGTACTACTGACAATGTCACAAGTAAATCACTACAATTTTACTAATGGCATTTCCTACAGGGAACCACTGCATTTTGGTATACAAAAATAAATCGAAGGCTAAACCTAAAAATGTGCTTCCAATATTTAATGACACTGACTTTGTATTACTATTGATATATTGCATAGCTCATAACTTCAATATCAGTGCCCATAAATGCTTACAATTCGGAACAGTGCAATTACTTTGAGGTATCTACTATTCAACGCAAAATAACAACACAAAATTGACAAATTAATTCGAACATTCCCGATAACATTGGTAGCAATCATCTAAATGTTTTCATATTCCGGAATTTAGACAACTTTTGCAATGACTGTTGACTGAGCAAAATATTTCCACATTTCTAACAAATTTACTTTGAATTGCTGAAAAACTTAAAAGAATTAAGGTATCGATAGCATAGGGAAAAATATCGAACGCTAGGCCAAAATACTTCAGAGCAATTATCCTGTCCTTTTTCCTATTGAAAGGTCTGGAAAGAGTTTTAGATCATTTCATTAAGGATAACCTGGATACTCCTGTCGGCGAAATAACATGCTTACAATAAGGGAAAGTCTACAGATACATCCCTGCACGCACTTTTGAACAAAGTTTGTTAACAGAGAGATCCCACAAGGAGGAGTACTGTCTCCACTAATTTGGAACCCAGCGCTAAATAAAATCTTGGTAGATCCACAACGTTGTGCCTGCAACGTCGTGGCATATGTGGACGACGTGCCAATCGCAGTGAGTGGCAAATTCGAAAATGTCCTCAGAGACATCCTACTGGTGGCTCTGAACAAGTCGGCTAGATGGACTAGAAACAGCGGTTTGGGTGTTAACCCAAAAAATACAGAATTGGTTCTCTTTACTAGGATGAATAAGGTTCCACATGTGGACCCTTTTCCTCGGATAAATGGAACAGATCTAGTGTTTTCTGAAAGTGCAAAATTTCTAAGAATAATTCTAGATAGGAAACTGTTATTCAGACTTAACGTACTGGAACGTGAAAGGAAGGTCAGCGTTGCCTTATATTCCTGTAGGAAGGCTGCAGGGTCCCGGTGGGGCGTCTCTCCTAAAATCATCCATTGGATATATATAGCAGTCCAATACTGTTATACGGCATTGTGGTATGGTGTACGGCAACTGAAAAAAAATTGGCATTATTGTACAGCCCCGTTTGGTACCTCCCACACAAATGGACTGTTTTATACCAAAAGTTAACGGCTTATAATTTGAATACCAGTGCTCGTAATATTCCAGTGCACATAAACGCTTATGGTTCGGCACAGTGCAATGTACAACCATATCCGATCAAACCAGTTTTTCAGTACATTTGCTAAGAAAGGGACGACATTACAAATTCTTGAAAAATGTCCGTATATTATTGCGCTACAATCAACATGCAAAATTTGGCGTAGGCAAGAGGCAGTCCATCGCTAGACATTTCTGGCCGAAATACGAGTATGACCTGAGACGGTCACAATATCTCCTCGCACTAGAGAGGAAAAGATTGTTTACTTTAGTTCCAGTTCTGAGGGGACATTGACTGATCGGCGAACACGCCAGAAGATTGGGTATTGACTCCAATTACTTCAGCAAAAGCTGTGGATATGAGGAAGAAGTGGAGAGCATTGAGAATTTGCTATGCAACTGTCCCGCTTTGAGGATCATTACCAGAGTAAGAAGCCGCCGAGACGAGCCGCCGATTTTAGCCGCCGCCGATCTTTGCGGCTAAAATCAGCCGCCGTTCCATAGAAAAACTTTAAAATATGGATAGATACAATTTACATTTTTAAGCAAATAACCATATAACAGATATATCGTCCCCTCAATAGAAGAAAAGTGTATACACATAAACACTATTATATTTTATTGCATTTTAATAATCTAGGCAATTGTTTGTATATCTTGTAAAAATTTGGGGAAATTCTACTTCGGCAAATTGGGCTATTGGGTGTTTGAATTGAGTTTCAATATCAAAAAAACTTCAAATATGTTTTTCTCGAAAAGACAAATAAATTATACCCTATTCATTTATTGGGGGGGGGGCGATATGGAAAGTGATTTTCGTTTTGATTCGTTTATTGCCACAAGAGAGAGCTTAACATATATTAAAAATGAGAATATTGATAGTAATAGAAAAATAATTATAAAAATTATTAAATAAAGGAAATAATAAGATTTTTTATTTATTATTAGATTAGGTACCCATAGAGAAACAAATATTTTCGGAAAAAAAAAACAATGGAGTATTACAGAATTGTAATACTGCATATAAATTAATACCTCCATTGTAAAGAATGCATTGTATACTTGGCACGTTATACTAGAGATTGTATTTCTAAATATTCTAAATTGTCTTCAGTCAAATCCATCAATTCAATGAAGTTAAGCCTCTCCTGAAAACAACCTGTTTCGACTTAGCACACTTTGAATATCGAGTATATCATAGAGCCGCCTAATGTCAATTTTATGACTTATCAATGTATGGAAATCGATAATTTTTATACCCGCCACCATAGGAGGGGGTATACTAACTTTGTCATTCTGTTTGCAACACCTTGAAATATGATCTGCGACCCTATAAAGTATGTATATTCTTGATCGTCGTGAATTCTAATACGATTTAGCCATGTCCGTCTGTCTGTCTATCTGTTGAAATTACGCTACAGTCCGTAATAATAGAGCTAGGTTAATCAAATTTGGTATAAATTCTTCTTATAGTTGCAGGTCGTTTGGGATTACAGATGGGCCATATTGGTCAATGTTTTGATATAGCTCCACTATAGAGGTCGCTCCAAATTATGGTTTTTGAGCCATAGATACCACATTTTTAAAGCAATTTAGCTGAAACTTTTCAGTTTGTATTATATTTTGACAAAAAAAACATCACAGCAAAAATGTTACCTTCATATTTCATATTTTGTTATAGTCACCCTATAGAGGCCGTATTTAAGCCATAAATACCATATTTTCGAAGCATTTTAACTGAATACTTGCAATTTTTATTTTACTTAGACAAGAATTCATCACAGTAAATTTTTTTAAATCGGTTCATATTTTGTTATAGTCCACCTATAGATGTCGCTCCCTAAAAGGCTTGCTTAAGCCATAAACACCACATATTTAAAACAATTTTACTGAAACTTTTCAGTTTGTATTCTACTTATATTTTGTTGTGGGAGGGTATATAAGATTCCGCATGGACGAACTTAACGCTGTTACTTGTTTCACTTCACAATATCTTACAATTAACTTAAAAACGTCTATTATTTATGAGTATATACCAGAGCTTAACTTTTGAACTATTATTTTAAATGTAACCAGTAGGGAAAGACAGTAAGTCGGGCGGGGCCGACTATATAATACCCTACACCTACCTACCAATGCGAAAATGGGCATTGCGATAAGAATTTGGCAGTGTTCCTACATGTAATAAGCAAACTCTCTCTGCCGATTTTCGTACTGATCGGATATAAAACACGGTTTCTACAGTGCTAACATGTCAAATCGGATGTAACATATATATTGGGACTATGTTTAAATCTGAACCGATTTTCCCCGAATTTGGCAGTGTTCATACGTGTAATAAGAAAACTCTCTCTGTTAAATTTCGTACTGATCGGATATAAAACACGATTTCTACAGCGCTTAAATGTTAAATCGGGTGGAACATATATATGGGGGCTATATCTAAATCTGAACCGATTTTCCCCGAATTGCGCAGTTTTTTTTCATGTAATAAGAGAACTTTCTCTGCGGAATTTCGTACAGGTCGGATGTAAAATACGGTTTCTACAGCGCTTTCATGTCAAATCGGGTGAAACATATATATGGGGACTATATCTAAATCTGAACCGATTTTCCCCGAATTTGGCAGTGTTTATTCATGTAATAAGAGAACTCTCTCAGCCAAATTTCGTACTGATCTGATTTAAAATACAGTTCCTACAGCGCTTACATGTCAAATCGGGTGAAACATATATATGGGGGCTATATCTAAACCTGAACGGATTTTCTCCGAATTTGGTAGTGTTCATTCACGTAATAATAAAACTCTCTCTGCCGAATTTCATAAAGATCGGATGTAAAAGGTGGTTTCTACAGCGCTTACATGTCAAATCGGGTGAAACATATATATGGGGACTATATCCAAATCTGAACCGATTTTAACCAATTTCAATAGGGATCGTCCTTGGGCCAAAAAAGAGCACTATGCTAAATTTCATCACAATCGGACCAAAAATACGACCTGCACTTTGATTACAAGAATACATGGACAGATAGACGGACATGGCTAAATCGACTCAGAAAGTGATTCTGAGTCGATCGGTATAATAAACAATGGATCTATCTCTTCTCCTTTTAGGTGTTACAAACAAATGCACAAAGTAATAATACCCTGTACCACAGTGTGGTGTAGGGTATAAAAATGATTATCACAGAGCCGCCGTATGTCAATTTTATGTCGGCTAAGCCATCAAGCCGCCGACGCCGATCTATAATTTTCAATGGCAGCCGCCGCTGCCAATTTTGCCTCGGCTTCATTCTCTGATCATTACGCGAAATGATTCAAAAAATTTGCAACAATATTATTCGTGAATTTTCAACAAGTTGCAAGCATTTAGTCTATTCATGATGAAATGGCAAACCACACTAAACAAATTGATATAATCAGCTGTCAAATCTGTTGTCAAATAAAACAATGTTATCATATCGAAGTTGTGAACCTGCAAAAAAACACCCGTTATAAAAATAGACTTGGTTCAATACGTTGATTCCATGTCCTTCAGCAATGTTCCAACAGGGTCATATGAAATGCTGGTTCCCCACAAAAAACACTGTTCAAAATATTCCAAATGCGTCAGAGCTGTTGTGTAGGTGTAGTGGTTGAGAGTGCGGGTGTTTGATATGAATCGCACACAGCAAATGCTTGTACAAGGTTTTCACCCCGAAGCGCTCCGTCATGACCGTGTCTGTGGCAGTGTGTGTGTCTGCGTATGTGCTTGTGTTTGAGTATAAATACACAGACAAAAATGTAAATTCCGACATGAAGGCACACCACTGCTAACAAACCCACGAAGCGACGCACATACAGACAAACAAAATTTTTCCGTAGAAAAACGAAACTTTTTCAAACACACAAAGCCATACTCACACTTAAATACACACACTTTCACATACATACGAGTATTCCATAAATGGAACGAGAACACACTTTTGCACAAGGATACTCGTATCATCAGCAAAAGCGTACAAAGTTTGTAGCTCACACAAATGTTACACATACACACACTTGTACATTCACATTTACTTCAATGTAAGGCTATTGTGGCTGTGGTAGTGACTTTAGTGGTGTAAAAACAAATTCATAGGAGTTGGGGTGGATGGATGGATGGACGGACAGACGAAAAGCCTGATTAAATGGATGGAGGTCGAGCAACAACCGCACACATATACATACACCTACACACACACAACACACAATCCCTATAAGGATATAAGGACCTTGTTTGCAAGTATGAGACTGTGTTGGTGTTCATGCTTGGATGGAGTACGATGACTACGACTGAGTGAATACCCTTCAGTCACGCTTGCTTCAGCTCCTCTCACTGCTGTTGTTGTAGTTGTTTTTGTTGCTCTGAGTTGTCCTTCATATACATACATACATATTCGTATACGTATTTTGTTAGAATTTAAAGCAGGATTTTGATGTGGTTGCCTTTGCTGCTGCTTGCAACGAGGGCAACATATGGAACTGGCATTTGATGTGTTTTTCTTTATAAATAGAAAAAAATTCTCCGAGGGTTGTATAGAAAATTAAGTTGGATTAACGTATGGGACTCAAATTCATTTCAATCTGTGCACTGATCGAGAATTTTAGTGAATCCCTATTGTGCCTATTTCAAATTTTATATAATACCATAAACCAAAATCGGAAAATTATTGAGGATTTTTACAAATCCGATGTCTTTTGATGGGGATGAAACTTGCAGCAAGTTTAGTCCCATTGGATAGTAGATATGACACAACATTTCAACCATATCGGCTAAAGATTGTCCGATTTAGAGGGGTTGGGTTTTGATATTTTGGTCAAACGGCCATCCATGTAACTAATTACCTACTGTATTTAGAAAAATGTTGTCCAAAGGGTTTTCTATATATAATATTGCTAATTTCAAAACTATTGGATTTAAACTATAGCTTCTATTGGGCTATATGAGCTATATGGGTCAGAATATTTAATATCGACCTATGTAGTTTATTTTTGGCTAAAAACAAAAAGGTAAAAAAAGATCTCGCTATCATTTCTTTAAAAAAAAAATTTTGATAAAATTTTATGGGCATTTTAATTTTTGAAAAAATTAAAAAATGAGGTTTGTGTTTTACGAAATTTGTAATTGCTCTCGAACAGCTGAACCAATTTTTGTTTGCTTTGCTTTAACGAGGACATAACGCGCCACTTTTTGTAAAAAAAATTTTTGGAATTTTTAAAAAAAAATTACGAAAGTTTTTTTTAAAAAAAAACTTTGTAGAAAAAATTTCTCCACCTCGATTTTCTTCAAATTCTTACAGAATATTCGTCGCACTCTCATAAATCCATAACAGTTAAAAATGGTTGTGAGACTCAATAAATGTTATTTACGAAATACCCAGACTACCCAGTGGTACGAATTCAAAAAGGATATTCTTAGGTGTAAAAATTCTTTTATATACTTCAGTTAGTAGAACACACACAAAAATAAATTTTATAAATCGATGAACATATTCTTCAACCGATGTGGCCAAATTTGAGGCCCTCTAGCTCCGCTCCTGTCTGGCATAGGAGACCTAAATATAAAACTTAACTTCTCTAACACCTCTTCATCTACCACGACAAGTTTTGTTAAGAAACGGTCGAATTATTTCCCAGTTTTGAATTCGTACCACTGTGCAGTGTTTTGGAAAAACAGACGAAAATTGTCAGACTAAAATTGTTTAATTACTCCCAAAAATTGTTTACTGTTCTGGTTTTTTGAGAGTGTGACGAATATTCTGTGAAAATATGAAGAACATCGAGGAGAGCAATTTTTTCTACCAAGGTTTTTTCAGGGTTTCGTAAAATTTTTTTTAAAGAAATTCCAATTCCAAACTTTTACAGAAAATGGCGCATTATGTCCTCTTTAAAACTAAGTAAACTTTGCAAAAATCGGTTCAGCCTTTCGAGAGCAATTACAAATTTGGTAAAATAATTTTTTTTAATTTTTCAAAAATTAAAATGCCCACAAAATTGAAAAAAAAAAAACATTGTTAGGGAGATCTTAATTTACCTATTTATAACTGCTTATAAACATTTTAGCCAAAAATAAACTACATAGGTCGATATTAAATATTCTGACCCATATCTAAATCTGAACCGATTTAATACAAGGGTTAGGTTATTTCCAGGTGCGAAAGTCTTCTGACTAGAAAATATCAGTACAATCGGAGTGAAATTGCGACATATACTCAACGGACGGATATACATGATTAAATCGACACTGTCTGTGATTCTCAGTCAATCGGTATACTTTAACGTGGGTCATCTAAAGTATTTCTAGGTGTTACAAACGTCTGCTATGAAACAAACTTATAATACTCTGTACTACAGTGTGATGTAGGTTATAACAACTACGAAAACGTCACTTGAGAAATATAATATGGAATTTGAGAAATAAGTGTAAAACACAGAATACGTAGACCTTTAGATGACTTCTATTTAACTTAAGAGAAATTATTTTCATATGAACTTGTCAATTCGTGTAGGAGTAGTTCAAGGGGCTTCAAATGTTAGTTTAGGTAAGATTGAAAGAGACGCCCGTCGTTGAGATACACAACTTACGAGTTCATTTGGGGCCGACGAGTTGGTTCATTGTGATTCCCTTAAATATAAGTGAAGGTGAGAAGATTAGTCGGAATCTTGTAGTAGATAAGATAAGCAAATGCAATGAGAGTTTAGTTTGTGGCTTTGATGATTCAGAGAGATTTCTAAAGTCATTAAAAAATCTCTCTCGAGGGGTTTAAGTGGAGCGTCCAATATGTCGTTGAGGTCTTCGAATAGTCTGTGCTCTAAATAGGCTAGAAGGTACTCATGGAGTTCTTTACATGAAAATAACACGTGCTGCACTGATTCCTCCTCTTCTTCGTCTGAACAAGCTTATAGTCCTCGAATTGAAGCTTCATGCATGAAGCCATGTGATCAATCACACAGGGCCCAGTGACGACTCCTGTGAGAATACTGAGTGTGTTAATTCGGAAGCAGTCCTTTGGTGCGAGTCACATCAATGACTGCCCAAAGAGATCGATCAGTTTATTACTGATTCAGACTTCGCTATGGCTAATGCTACTCCCAGCTCAACTTCAAATCGTCACCTGAAGTCCAAAATGACATAATCCATATGTTCATGCTTTTTCGGAAGAAGCAAACAACAAAGTAAATTAATTTTAAGCTTTTTACCATATTTATGGATTTCTAGACTATTAAGGCGAAATCAAATAACAAATTTAGTGATATTAGTTGTGGCGTACATTCTGAATAAAAAAATAAAATTGTATGAATCTTTCCACATTTTTAATGACTTTGTTCGCTGTTATGTCATTTTGAATTTCACTCATAAAATTGTCTATTTTAGATATTGAGCTCTAAAGTTTTGTAGGAATGTGTAGTTTAAACTAATAGACTATACAAAATCATAAAATGCATTTTGATTTTATGATGTTGTCATTTTGGATTTCAGATGACGAACTTTTCATGCGCATTGGCATTTAAGAGCGATTTTTAATGTGGGTACGATTGGGTACCTTTGGTAGCATATAAGTTATAATAGAAAATTTCGCCGTGTATTAACCCTTTGTGGTCACATGAGGATATCAAAGTGTAGTGCTATGGTAACCGACCGAGTGGACTATATACCAACTGTGTACACCTTCGAGAGAAATTACATCACTATGATTTCCGCCAGAGATGAATGGGTCGGCAGAATACCAGGTAATAGAAACCACCTCCACTTTTACACGGATGGTTCGAAGCTTGATGAAAAGGTTGGCTTCGGAGTACACTGTGAAGAACTTAGTCTGGATATAGCTCACAGACTACCAGATACCTGCAGTGTCTATCAAGCCGAAATAATGGCAATATGGGAAGTCGCCAAGTGGCTGAGTCGCAACATAGTAACCAACACTGGCGTTGTCATTTACTCGGACAGCCAGGCTGCCATCAATTATCTGGAGGCAACATCCCTAAATTCACAAACAGCCCTCGACTGCCGCAGATCTCTTAACGAGATGGCTGAGCAGTTTAAAATACACCTCATATGGGTGCCTGGGCATAGGGATATCCCGGGGAACTGCAAAGCCGATGAACTTGCTAGGAAAGGGACTACAAATTCTCGAAGAATTTGCACATATTGGTGCGCCACTATCCACGTGCAAGCTTTGGCTTAGGCAAGAGGCAATCAGGCAGTCCAACGAAAGATGGACAGAAATCGGCACCTGCAGGGTAGCTAGACAAATCTGGCCAAGGTATGACCTGAGAAGGTCAAAATATCTCCTCGCATTAGAGAGGAAACGATTGTCTACGTTAGTACAGGTTCTGACGGGACACTGCTTGATCGGCGAACACGCCATAAGATTGGGTATTGACTCCAATGACTTCTGCCGAAGCTGTGGAGATGAGGAAGAAGTGGAGAGCATTGAGCACTTGCTTTGCAACTGTCCCGCTTTGAGTAAGCGACGACTGGACATACTGGGGTCGGCCTTTTTAGGCAGCCTGACAGATCTTTCCAGTACTGATATTCGTACTATCGATAAATTTATATATCAAGCAGGTTGGTTTCGATGAGGGGCATTTCAGCTCGTGGTAACACTAGGGACCTAAACTGGTCTATATGAGCTTGTAATAAAAATACGGCTGCCACCCTAACCTAAAGCTAAAAACCCTTTGTGGGAGAGGTATATGAATGGGCCATTACGCACTTAGCATAAAATAGGAAACAAAATTACCACATTCAAAAAGTTATATCAATCAATCACTCTTTTTGACGGACCGATATAGCTCAAGTGACCTAAAATGTTCTCAGAAGGATTTTAGACAAACTTATGGTCTTAGGTGAATCCTACTATACGCTACATCTTTATTCGTAGTCAATGATATATACCTTCCTTCGCTAATCTGCCTGGCATTTTAAATTTGGGATATTTTTATACGATCAGCGTTAAATTTTTCGTGAAATGAAATTTTGAGTATATTGCCAATATTTGTAATATGTATATAGGCTCTATCGGGCTTATGCTTCAAAAAATATGGTCCAAATACCAAAGGCACCTCCCATTAACATTGGAATGTAAGAAAAAATTACCATAAACAATTTTTTTAATATTTTTTCGTGTTTAGCGTACCAAAATCGACATGAAAATGCTATGCACAGCCTTTCGGCAACATTTTTGTAAACTAGTGCTATTTAAGTGAAAGTGAAACGAAACAAACGACATTCAACCACCCACATAACCATTTCTGTCATACCACCCTCATATATATACATTTTAAACACTCAGAGATACAAAAGTGTAACATAAACTTCCAACAAGACAACGCGGAAGGACCAAAAGTAATAAATATATTGTTTTGGCTCGTGCTGATACCGTTCTGTTGTGTTGTTTTGTTGGAACCCTTTACTGACTGAAAGCCCACTCATCGCATGTCACATCACATCGAGTACGAGAGAATTTATAAATCACAGTGGCACGAAAGGGGATGATTTTTGGTTAAAAAACAATTTGAGTCAAATTCATCGGAGCAGAATCGTAAATTAAATAAGATTTAAGATAGTTATACTCATTTTATTATTTAAAGACTCTAGTCCAATTTTAAAAACTATATCTCTAAGTTGAATATAATTTCAATTTTCAAATTTAAATGACGAATATATTATTCAAAAGAATTAATACGATGTTGGTTTTGAAGATGTGCGTGAGAAGTGTTGCGCACGATAACTTTCGAAAGCAGTAACCGATTGACTTAAAATTTGGTATGTGGTAATAGTTATACCCTCACTTTAGTGTGACGAGGGTATATATCATTTGCTACGGAAAAAAGTGTAACACGTCGAAGGAGTGACCTAAGACTCCAAGTATGTTCGGAGGAAATCCGTTTTGGGTCATTTTAAGTCGAATGAGCAATGTCCGTCCGTCTGTCTGTCTGTATGTCTGTCTGTCTGCTGGCTGGTGCGCACGATAACTCTCGAAAGGAGTAAACGATTGACCTCAAATTTGGTATGTGGTAATATTTTTTTCTATCTCCGGCTGAGATCGAAGATGGGTCATATTGGTCCACTCCTTCTAGTACCTCCCCCACAAAGGGTTAAAATGTTGTGAAATATTGATTCTTTAATAACTGCTATACTACTTATTCGAATCTTTTGAAATTCCACACATAGTATTAGCTTATTAGTCGCTATCAACTCGAGAAAAATGGGCGAAGTCGCCACGTCCCTTTGTGTCTATAGCCCTGTGAAAAATGGGCGTTATTGCCACGCCCTTTTTTGTACCTCCCACACAAAATGCCCAAATCATACCACAATTTAATGTCTCATAACGTTTATACCAGTGCACATAAATGCTTATAAGTCGGCACAGTGCAATGAATTTAAAGTATCTAATGTTCAGCGAAAAAAGGTGTATTTGATAAAACCCTTCTGGTACCTCCCACACAAATTGACAGAATAATTCGAGTAATATTCAATATTATATTACTCACAAAGTGAGGGTATACTTTAGTCGGTTTACCCGACTGAAACTATCTTACTTGTTTTTTCTATCTCAGGGTAAGTTCGAAGATGGCCCATATTGGTCCCCTCCTTCTTGTACCTCCCTCACAAAGGACACAAAATTTAGTGAAATATTGATTCTCCAATAACTACTATACTACTTAATCGAAACTTCTGAAATTATACACATATCATTAGTTTATTAGTCGCTATAACCTTTAAAAAAATGGGCGAAGTGAACCCTTCCCTTTCCCAACCTCCCACACAAATTGACCAATTTTAGCATAGTGTAAAGTTCTTAAAATTCCTACAGTCCATTATCCACCAAAATTTCTAGTGAAACGAGACACTGTGAATACGAACACCTCCATGTCATTTCAACCTTTCCGTCACCGTATGTCCTGAGTGCTATGTCTGTCTGTCTGTATGAATGTATGATTGTGGTGGGGGTGGGAGTACAGCCCCATGGGAACGTTAGATATACAAAGCAATTTGTTTTAAATCTCGCACACACAAACACACAAAATGTATTCCTCAACAAACGGAGGAATACATTTGCTGCTTTCGAAATGAAAATGAAAAGAAAAACAGAAATACAAACAGTGAGTGGAGGACGGGAGGGGAAATGACAAAATCCAAGAGGGATTTTTATGGTAATCTGTTACGTAAGTTATAATTATGTATATTTATGTATGTATATGTGTGTGTTGGTTTGGGTGTATAGGTGGGCAAGTGACTGTGTGAGTGAGTGAGAGTATTTACATTTGGGTATTGTCTCTTTGGCAGGATGAAGCGATGGGTTGGTAAGGCACAAATGGAAGGAATCCGAGCAAAAGGAAATGAGAACAAAAAAGGGAAAAAATCAAATAAAGTGTTTTTTATTGAATGGCATTAACTTTTTTAACATTCATATGAGTATTGATGGAATTAGGGGTTTAATTTTGTATTTATTTTTTAAGAAGATTTCCTCTTCGACGACGGATGCATTGGGAAAGGGAAACAAAGGATGTGTTGTCAATTAGTTGACAATCCGTTTGAGTTGATTGACTTTAAAATTGAAAATTGAAGTCGATTCAAGCGTCACATTGGGGGAGAGGATTAACGAATGCGGCCGATTTGTTGAATAATTATAAGATTAAGATATATAAGGATATTCGTCTTGAAGATGTGGTTAATCTTTGTACTGATTTTGGGCTTTTGGAACATAAGAAATTAATGTTAGTTTTTAGCATAAATTCAAGTCGGACGAGATTCGTGTGAGATTCTGCGTGAGCGGACATAAGTTAAAGTGACTGGCATGAAACCAATTTGAAAAGTCATGAGTGCGGGTGAACATGACTGTAAAACAACTCACGCGCACACATAAACTTCAAAGTGAGAAGAAACTTCTAGGTTCTGCAGAATAATAGTAGTAGTAGCTTTACTCGAATTTCATGTTGACCAAATCCAACAAAAGTCCAAAACCGCTCAAATCATTTCGAAGCAAATAGTCGGCCGTTTCGGGAAAACTGGTCCTCTAGTGGAACGCAGAACGGTTTGACAAACCGTCAATATGAATAATCCTCCACACTGAAAAAAGCGTACGGACAATCAATGAAATTATCCTAACTTTTATGACGTTGGCTCCAAAGACTTGGAATATACAATGGATTAATACATGGAGCGACTTTAAATAAATTACATCTTGGACTTCAATTAAAGCCGTGATACGACTTTAAATTACATCTTATACTTAAATTAAACATATGAAACGTCCTTAAATCAATTACATGTTGTAATTAAGTCAAGTGCATGTTATATTTGCCATTAAGTGTATCGTCTAAAAATACTGAAGCTAGACCGTCGGTAAAGAATACCATATACATACATAGTTTTAAATTCAATGATATGAAAATATTGTGACAAAATTAAAGGCACTAGGACTTACACGTATGACATGAGTAAAATTTAGATTACAAATTTAAATGTTTACTAAAATGAAAAACATTTGTCTTTAGATCAATGTTATTTTTAATAACTCAAAGAAATATCCTCAAAATCAGCGTGTTCATACCATAAGCTACAAGGAAGCATTAAAGCTAAAATAATTTCCTTGAATAAAAAAAAATTTCGTTGAAATTAAGTAAATTTTCATTATTTTACTGAAAATTTTATTTGAATAAAGAAAAAACTATTCTAGGTCCCACACATCGCTTAGAATACGAAGTCTGTTCAATAGAATAAATAAATAAATTTTGAAATTTCTCGGCCTAGCGTATTCAATTTGCAATTGTTAATGTTGTCGAACGTGTCTGGAACATATGTTGTTAGTTGAGTTTGTTTGTGAGAGACATAACAGTTAGAAGTGTTTCGATTGTCCGGCGATTCGAATTATCTCCTCAATCGTCGCCGTCCTTTCATGGGTCTCTTCAATTTTGGGAATAGGAAGAAGTCGCAGGGGGCCTAATGTGGTGAATACGGTATTCTTTTTGCCCAAAAAATTACGAAGTTGCGACGGTTTTTATTTTCGAAATTCAGCAATTTTGGAACGAACTTCGCTGCCACACGCTTCATGCCCAAAAAATCAGAAAAAATTGTATGGCATGAGCCAACCGATAAGCCGACATCCTCTGCAACTTCTCTAATAGTGATTCGACGATTCTCCATGACAATTTTCTTCAATTTCTCAACATTTTTGTCGGTTTTTGATGTGATGGATCTTCCAGGACGAGCGTCGTCGTTCTCGGCCTTCTTTGAAATTCAACTTTTCTATTGAATAGACCCCGTATGTGATGTTTTGATGCCTCAAACCATCGCAATAATTGGTCACCCTTCATACAATCATACATTACAGTACAATAGTATAGAGCTCACAATATAAATAGTAACCCTCGTAATGATATGTTATAAGAGGGTTTTGACGATGACCTGCAAATGCATTAAATGCCACAATAAAGTCTGAAAGTCCGCTAAAGTCCAAAATCTGGCGCAGGCGTGAACTCGATTGCCCAGGCACTCCTACACAGTTTCACGGACGTCGGCAAAGTTATACGTAATTATATTTGCTATCAAAGCCTTTAATAAAACATAAGCTAAAAATTATTATTCAGCCAGAATTAGAATCCTCTTTCAAACGCCCGAAGTCTAGCCTGCAAACAAACGATATTGTTTATGGTCATTAACTTTGATTTCACGGTGTAGTTGGAACATGTCATCGTGCAGGGCCAAGTCCCGACTCGAAATTCGCCTAAATGAAGAACGAGATAGACCGAAATCTGGCGCATATTGAGGCCGATTCCTCATTTACCCCAGTTATACTTCGATAGGTCTTTCCTGCGACTTACGGATGTTGGCTGACTGCTTACTCTACTGATCGTCAGCTTTTCAGTAATACCTCATTTTAATAACAATGTTTTATTATTTGGCCTTGCTGCTTAATTGGGTAACTTGATGATTAGGCCACAGTGACTGAAAAAAGAGAAAACTGTAGGGCCGCTACAGATTGTCAACATCGACCCGCCCTCATAGGACAATTCTTTCTATACCGATGAAAAGTAAGAACTTTTTTATTCTTGTGGATTTCATTAGTGTTCCATTTACTTATAACGTCCACTAAATCACATGTCCAAGGTCTAAAATCCAGTTGAGGCTTCGAATTCGTTATACTATTTGTCTCAATAGACACTGTGCATATTTCTTAAAAATCATTTTCTTCGAACAGGTTTTTACAGACAGATTAATTCTGCCTCAGCTCAGACAGTGACAGCAATAAAATTATAATCGAGATCTACTACAAAGAGGTTTTAACACTTGCGACAGCAACAATAATAAAAACAAGAACAAACAACAAATAAAAACAGGGACTGGCAACAATGTTTGCCTTCAGTTTTTTATTGGTCAACAATCGACAATGCAAAGGTGAGAAAATTGTTCACCCGCTTTCACACATACATTAAGTGTATGTGTGTGTGTGTGCGTGATACCGACTCTGGGATCAGTCAGCGTCAGTCATTTGTTCGTTGCGATTAGCTTGTTAAGGTGGATTAAGATGTGTTTTATGGCTCAGTTAATGTCAGATTCTTTCTTTACGAAACTGGAGGATAAGAGGAGGGAACGAACACTCGCTCGCATGTCATGACTTGAGTTAGTGGTTGTGGTGATGGTGATGGATGATATGACAGGCCAACCAATACTTCCCAAATGTCAAAACCATGCTATAAAATAGAGAAACACAAGTTCGCAATACCCAATAACTTTCTGAGATAAACGAGTTATACAATTTTTGGTTGTTTTAACGTTTTTTTAGTTTTTTCTTTTACTTTAAATCAAAATGTAATTAATAATACTACCCAACAATTTTAGGCGAATGGAAACGGTTCAGTGCTAAGTACACGCTGAAAAAAATCGATTCTCTAGTATATTGTCCCAAACATATTCTGCTTGAAACAAATATATATTTGGGGTACACTCCCAATATATAATATTTGACACACACAAATATTATATGTTTAGGAGAATGTTGTTCTAAAAAAAACTATGTTTACATCCTAATATTTATTATTTCGATTTATTATTTCCCAAACAAAGATTGATTTGCACAAAAGCATATCGATATTTTAATTGCTCTAAGTTTTCAGCAATTAAAAGTTAATATTTAGACATTTTAAATATTTGTAAAATTTCTTTATAATTGAAATGTTTTATAACAATAAATTGCTTGAAGGATTGACAACAAATACTGACTTGGAAAAGTTAGAAAAAAAAAAATTAAGCAACGTTTTGAAAATCTTTGTTTAAATAAAATATATTTGGAGATGCCATAAACAATAATTTTATTTGTATTTAAACACATATTTTATTTGAGAAAATTAGTTCGCAAATATATGTTGTCCTAATATATTAACATATGAGTTACAAATACATTTTATTGATTTTCAAATAAAATGTATTTGCTCGGAAAAATATAATATTTCAAAATTTGTGTTCCAAATATATTTTCTTTCGATTCAAACATATCAAAAAAGGGAATTTTGCCCAGTGTAGCTTGAACATACTATACAGAATGTAATATTTCAGTAGATTAAAAATATCGCGACCTAAGGTTGAAAATGCGATATGCACAATTTTTGCTTAAATAATTTTTTTTAAAGCGGAAAGGAAGATTGCTTTAAGCTATATAGATCTGGAAAAAAGATCTACAGCTGGATCGTATTTTTTATTTCATTTCCCATACAAATGTATTGCTAAGAAAGTCACAGAAGGCCTCTGGCGCCACCTCCGAAACTAGTTATTTCTCCCTCATTTGATGAGCAATACTCGTATACGGCTTTACTGTATAGTTTCTCTACAGAATAAAAATATGTTAACGGTTTCCAAAGTTAGCGAAAAAATAATTTAAATGTGCCTTACAATGTTGTCCAAAGGTTGACTCATCTTTAAATCAAAATTTTAGGTATCACCCAGGGTTCTACTCAAAGTAGTAGAGTGAGACTAATTTCTGATAAAGGTTTGAATAAATATATTCAGGCTGCCAGTAGAACTCTGGATTTTGTAATACTGAAATCAAGAAAATTCCTCAACTACGGCAGTTTTTTTTAACGGGATGGCTCAGGAGATTACAATCCACCTCATATGACCGCCAGTTCACAGAGATGAGATGGCAATGCTAGGAACTACCTTACATGCTCCAGGGGGACTGGAATCTATAAGCATACCTCTTGGTACATGCAAGATCTTCTTGAGAGAGACATTCCTTAAGACGACAAACTTCAGATGGCCAATATTCAGAAACTGTATACATTCCTCGCAGATGTGGCTCTCCGTAAACTCGAAACGGTGTTGTTATCAGGACATGGCTTCTCAGTTTTCGTATATCTAGTAACGTGTTGGGTAAGTGTCTAATTGGATGACACGCAGATAGAATGAATGTCTTGACAAATTACTTTGGCGGAAGCTGCGGTGAAGAAATGAAGAAGACTACATGCTACCCTAGGTCACATTCCTTTAGTAAATTTGCAACCGTGAATGGTGTTGGCATCCCCCAACTTTTGGGATTTTGAAAGCAATCTGGTTCAAAGGGAAAGACTATGATATTCTTATTTCTTAACACTTCAGAGAAAGATTGCCAATTGGTTTCCCTTTCTCTAATGGTGTTTTATGTTCTAAAAACATGTTGCCCTGTCAGAGAGCAGCTTTTTTATAATGTCGCCTACACCCTCTTGTACTGCTGCATTTTTTGTCGGAATCGAAAACAAAAATGAAAAATCTAGCCTTTTATCTCTAATAATAAAGCATCTTTCCCAACTTTATTAGAAAAAATTAATTCAGGCTTTTCGCTCGACGCTGAAAAACATTAGGGCAGCGTCTACCCCTTCGATTAACTACGGTGCAAAAATGTTGCAAAACCAGACCATAAAACAGTATTTCAAGCAGAAGTTCGAGCAATCACGGAGTGTGTTAACAGGCTCAGTAATACCACAAAGCCTAAATATGCCAACATATTCACAGATAGCCAAATGGCGATCAAAGCAATAACATCGGAAAAAGTCAAATCCAGAACAGTGTTAGATTGGGTACCGGGACACAAAGGAGTGATTGGAAATGAACGAGCAAACAGCTTGGCTCCAAAGGGCAGAGAACTTCGAGTAATAAACTTAGAAAATTGGAAACCTTTCGAAGCCACGAAGGATGAGTTGAAGCACTGGGCAGTTATGGCTCACAAAACTGTGTGGAATAGAGCAACTGCAAAGATATTGTGGGGTGACCCAAATGAGTAAAAAACAAGTAGTTTTCTGAAACTAAACAAGATCGAGATTAGTAAGATGATAAGTGTTCTAACGGGACGCTCAAGCTTACAGCACATCTTCCTCGCATAGGACTAGCAGAAAACGTCGAGTGCAGGGCATGCAGGGAAACATCAAAACGATGGAACATTATCTGTGTCACTGCCCAGCTTTCACACATGCAAGATCCCGATATTTCGGTTCCGACTCCGACTTGACTCATCTCAGAGGATATGACTGGAAGATACTGAGAAAATTCGTGTCTAGTACCGATTTTCTGTAACCCGTGGGGTATAAAAATCATAAATAAGGAGCGCACAACAGGCCGAACCACTGGCTTAAGTGTATGTCCATGGACATGAGACCTTTAAACGTATCCTCTATTCAACCTAACCTAAAACAAAAAGGAATTTTTGGGGTGAAAGGCAGAAAAAATTTAAAATTTTTTGGCACACAATTACAACACCAAAAGTATATATCAATGGCTCAATATAAGAAGAGAGTATCTCGATTTTGTGGTTCCTTAACTGGGGCACGAAAAACCGAATAAAAACATAACAAATTCTTTGACTAGACTTATGGGGTTTTTACAATACCTATAAATCTTTAAATAAAAATCATCCAAAAAAAATTGCCTAAATATATCGATGCTAAGTGCAAAAAGGTAGTTTTTCAGGAGAGGCGATCAAAGTTTGGTGCATTTTTTATATTTGTGTGTAATTCCTTTGTAATGGAAATCGAATGACCAGTACTGTTTTGTGAATAACTTTTGATTGGGTTGACGGAAAAACACCAAATTGTGACTGAATATAATTTGAAATATTTAGAAATTAAAAATGCAATTTCCCTAAAAACATGCTAAGTCGACTTATCATGTTTCAGAATGGAGGTGTCGATATAAAAGTATGGGGTAATTCCAAATGAATCCGACCCACTCTGAATATTTATATATTTTGATGCATTTTTGCACGCGTATACTACACGACAATGCGGAATTATGGCCTTTTACCGTTTGACCAATTGCATAGTGGTTTAGATTTAATAGGGTGCCAAAGTTGGTTATCTACAAGATTTTTTTTACAAATTTAGCTATTTTGAAGTCCACATAACGTTTGAACGGAATAACAGATTTTAATGATATAAGTACTATTTTGAAGATTTTAACATCCTCTCTAAGAACTTTATATTAAGTTACCAATTTTGGTGTATAATCCTTGATTATCCTGAAAAGTGTATCTTAATTAATTAATTTTTTTGTATTATGTGAAGTTACCCACTTATTTTCCTAAAAAATTTAAAAATTTCAACATTAGTCTCCATGGGTTAAAAAATATGAATTAATTAATGTCCGACCGTCTGTCAGTTCGACTGAATGCTTCTAACTATAACTTTGGAAAGGAGTGACCGAATGACTTAAAATGTCGTACGTCACTGTCACTGGTCAAAAACTAGATTTTTTTCAGAATATTGATTTTTTTTTCTCTGTAATGGTGTTTTGAAGTTAATTTTAATGCTACAAAGAATAAGAAATTGAAAATAGAAAATATCATTTCTTTAAGCTTTTTCCACGTACTTTACATAAAAAATACTAACTTTATCTAAAACAGTTTATTTCGGTCACTTTTTGCAGAAATAAATATATAAATTGCGATATCTCAGAATCGATCTAATTTTTATTCGTTATTTTATTTGTAAATAATGGAGTGGTCACATCTTTGGTTCAGTAGCAACATCATAATAACTGAAAATCTTCACCAAATTACAAAGAACAAATATTTGAAAAAAAAATCAACAAACAAAATATAGTTGAAAACGCGGAAAAAGCTTCAAGAAATTATATTTTCTATTTTTAATTTCATATGCTTTGTAGCATTAAAATTAACTTCAAAAAACCATTACAGAGGAAAAAATAAATTTTTCTAAACTTTGTTTAAGCTCGCCCACTGCCTCAAATTTTCATTCCAATCTAGGGCGTTTCTAGTGATGTCAGCATGAGGTCTACGCAGCGCGTGCCCGGCCCATTAATACCAGTGCATACAAATACATGAAATTTTGTGCAGTGTAATGTTACAGAACAGAACAAAGTGGGCGTTATTGCCACGCCCCTTCTACTACCTCTCACACAAATGGTAACAATTTTGTGAAATGTGTGTTGCTTCTTCTTGCATGCAATCAATAAGATTGCTTGTTATCTTTGTATCTATGGAGTTCCAAGCATCTGCAATATCCTGAAATAGCTTATTTTTATCTCCACCTACGCTTTCTCGATTTATCTCTATGTTGACAATTTCCCAAAGATTTTCAATGGGATTCAAGTCTACGGTTGAGCTGGACACTGCTTAACGTTAACTCCCTTTCTAACTCAATCATTGAATCATTTCGCGGTATTATTCGGGTGGTTGTCGTGTTGAAATTGCATTAATAGAGCAACATTCCACTCAGCATAGGGATACATGGCATTCTCCAAAATTTCACGGTACATAAACCTGTACATAACTCCGTTTATTGTATAGAGGGGTCCAACCACGTTACTGGAAAAGGTCCCTCAGACCATAACATTACCGCCTCCAACAATTTACATACCCTTTATAGTATAAAGGGTCCAATATTTTATTAACAGGTATATACAGTATATTATTCAAATCTGATATTTCGTTAAAAAGTTATACCTCAAAATAGCTAAATTTGTACAAAACAAATGTTCAGATGACCAAACGCAAAGAAAAAATTCGTTTCTGCGAAACGAAATATTAGACAACTACAATTCTCGTTTACGACAACTGAAATTTCATTTGATCAGAACAAGTTTCTGTCACAACAAACGAAATTTCAGTTGTCGTAAACGAGAATTGTAGTTGTCTAATATTTCGTTTGGCAGAAACGAATTTTTTCTTTCCGTGCAATTTGGCACCGCATAAAATCTGAACTGCTTCGCAGTGCCCGTCTTGAGCAATGCCCGTCCGTCCGTCTGTCTGCCTGCTAGCTGACGCGCACGTTAACTCTCGAAAGGTACGCGGTTATATTTTTCTTCATCTCAGGCTAAGTTTGAAGATGGGTCCAATCCTTCTAGTATCTCCGCCACAAAGGGTTAACATTTAGCGAAATATTGATTCGATAATAACTTCTACAGCACTTATTCGAATCTACTGAAATTCCACACACAGAATTAGAATATTAATCGGTATCACCTTGAGAAAAATGACCGAAGTTGCCACGCTCCATTTGGTACCTCTCTCACAAATGGACCATTTAGCACCAAAAGTTAGCTGCTTGTAACTTTAATACCAGTACATACATTAACCCTTTGACGACCTCTAGGACATATATGTATGTCACATGCGATTTTTTTTTGCAATTTTTACCACACTTATGTCTATAAAGTCTCAATTTGCTTTAAATATTTATATATGAAGGGTGGTCCAACCACAACGCACAATATTAATTGTAAATAAAATAAAAAGTTTTCAGAGAATTATCTTAATTTTGTTTTATAATGATAGAAGGATCTATGACAATCATGTGTGGAACAAAATATCGGCCAAATGCTCGCCACGTCTTCGGTGGCATACCTCTATCCGATGGTCCATCTTTTCAATGACTCTGAGACAAAATTGAGGTTCAACGTCGTTAATGTGCTGAATTATCTCATCATTTAGCCCTTGAACTGTTCTTGGCTTATTGACGTACACTTTTCTTTTAAATATTCCCAAAGAAAGAAGTCCAACGCTGTCAAATCACATGATAGTCACATCGCCACGAAGTGAGATAACACGGCCATTGAATTTCTCTTGCAAAAGAGCCATTGTTTCGTTGGCTGTATGGCAAGTTGCACCAAGTTGGAAACACATATCGTCCAGGTCCATATCCTCAATTTCTGGCTACAAGAAGTCCGTTATCATCTCGCGATAGCGATCACCATTCACGGTAACTGCTTGGCCGATCTAATTTTCGAAGAAGTACAGCCCGATGACGACGCCAGCCCATAAACCGCTCCAAACAGTCACTCATTGTGGATGAACCAGCTTTCCAACATTCACTCGTGGATTCTCATTTGCCCAAATGCGGCAATTTAGCTTGTTAACGAATCCAGTTTCTTTGTAAAGGCACGAAATGTAAAGGCTTCAACAATCTTAACGCGCTGCTCAATTGTGTACCTCTTCTTGGTTGAATTTGTCAAACGCTGAAACAAAGAAATGTCGAATTAAGTTGGGCAAAAAACTTGACGTTAAGGTGTGACTCACAATTAACATCGTGCATTATGATTGGACCACTCTTTTTTTGTTCTAATATATTAAGTGGGTGGTAAAGTTTATAAATTTTTTTTTGCATTTCTTTTTAATTTTTTTTTCTAAAAAGAGAACCTCTCTAGAATATTCAGTGAAAATTTGAGGTGAAACGGAGCAATACTGAAAAAGATACAGCAGTCTAAGCAACCGCACCTCATATGCGACTCAGTACATCAGAAAAACTTTAAAGCGTTTTTCCCACAACCCACGTTTTCAAAGACGGTGCCCCTCACAACTCAAAAACTACTGAACCGATCCTTTTGAAATTTCTAACACTATTTCTTTACATAATTTACGAGGTAACGCTGTCGAGATTTTTTTATATTTGTAAATTATTTTATTTGAGAATAACCAATTAATCAATTTTTTCTTGCAAAAATCGCATTTTTCACTTCAAAGTGTTCCCAAAAATTTAAAAATTTAAATTTCGAAAAAAAACTCGACCGCGTTACCTAGCTATAACGATTATCTAACTAAATACATTTATTTTTTAATTTCTGATGATCCGGTATCGAGTTACGCAATTCAACTTTTTTTCGAGACGCTTCCGAATAAGTGCCTTATCTTTATATATAAAATCCTTTGTACGTTTGTTAGTAACGCATGATCTCCGAAACCATAAGAGCGAATGGGTTGAAAATTGTGCATAAGGTTCAGTTCGGGGTCACCTGTGTTTTAGAAATATTGTAACCGCGAAAAATGGCGGAATGGTCACGTTATATGCAAAATCCGCATTTCCCGACTGATTTGACTGAAACTGAAAATATATGTGTGGTTAGCCTTGGTTATAGTTTGTATGTATGATTCTAACCGGTAGATGGCGCTATAGTTGCCATATGTCCTTTACACATTTATATGGTGATTTTTTCCTGAAACTCGGAATGTCTGCATTTTTAATGAAATATCAACGAATAACAAACCAATTCATCCCAAAAAGAACGGGCAGGACAACGTCTTCTGGGGTCAGCTAGTTTTTTAATATTTTTTATGAAAATTTTACACAATAAACTTTGAGAGTTATACTTTAAAGTACGATTGGTTTCAGTCAAAAAATGTAACCGTTTCGTCACAAATTCAATTTGTATTCACAACTTCAAGGTACATAAAAAATGCACCCCTGTAATAAATAAAATTTGGAAGAAGCACATATTAAACTATTGTAAAGACAATATGACTTTAGTTACGCCTATGGAATACGTCATGGTAAAATATGCATTTACATATTTATATATTTTAATACCTAACAACAATGTAAATAGTAAATACCCTTTATTTGAATATTGCCGTTTGGAGTTAATCTTGAGTTAATGTATAATTTATTCCAAATAAAAATCGATTTGAGAAAAGGTACTGTCGTTATTTAAGAGATAAGTAAATATTTTAAAGTCATCTTATTTGGAAAAAAGGATAATATTTATTGATGCAATTTCGGAATATCTGTTAAGACTTTAAAAAGTTAAGAATTAAATTTAATACTCTGTGCAACAAAAACTTTCAATCTAGAATCAACTTCGATTCGGAATTCTTTTCGATCGATCTCAGTGACTTGTGGGAATTATGCCCCCAACACAACTTGATTTACCAATAACAACCATTCACAACCACACAATGACTGATTCCTTCTCATATCAATGCGCAAGCGTGGTTCAACTTTTGATTGATCAAATAGCTCAGCGGACAATATTGATCGTTAACACAAAAGACACCACCATTGGATGCAATGCGATGCGATATGAATACTCGTACTTGTTTGCGTTCCCGTACCCGTATCGGTACCTTCATAAATAAAACATTCCCCCATTAAATGAGCCCCACAAACTGAGCGGAGTGAGGACGTCGACGAGAAGAAGGAGCAGGAGGTGGCAAGGAACGAAAGTGCGACGAAAGACCTGGCCAACTACTTGTGCTGCTGCACAACACATTGCGCACTCGCTCCGTTTGGCCAGCCAAAGAAAGAAATTCAAGGAATATCACGCTGTCATATCTCAAATCCAAACTCAAACGAGCCATGAATACATTAAACTCTACAGCCAAAGATACTCCTGGGCCGGCCGGTCGGTCGGTCGATGGAGGCAGACGGAGGGGCTATACACGTTGTCGTTGTCCTCGTCGTAACAATCATATGCAGTTTTGGCTTTGGAATGGTGGGAAGCGGTGCAGAAGACCCGGCCAGGACAGGACAGGGAAGTTTTTGCTGTTGGTTTGGTTTCGTCGTTGGCCAAGACGATTTCGTGCCTTTCATGTTACGGCAGAGAGATGTTATGTTACCGATACAACCGATTGTCGCATAAATCAATCGCAAAAAAGTGCCAATGTGTGGCATGGTCCGGTGCAGTGTGTTCGTGTGTCTATCCGTACGTAGTACCTTTAGGTTTTGAGTGTGGTGTAGCATGTGTGGAATTGGAATTACTGTCTCTGCTGCCGGAGTGTAGAGTGGCCGTCGCGAGTGAAATGCAACGGAGAGTCTTTGGTTTTCGTTGAATTTTACAAAGAAGCATATCAGACTTGATTCATCATCACTCCTCAACACTGGGCAGTGCAATGCATGTTGTCCGCATGTACTGCAGCATTGCAAGTAAATGAGGCGGGTAACGAGGCAGGAATGGCTTAAATTACCTAAATGGTTTAGGTTTTATACAGCCAGAGCACCACTAATAGCTGTAGATACAGAATTAAGTTTTCTATATAGCAAACGATAACTTCCATAGAGTTTACCGACGGAAGGCCACTCTTACATTCGGAGTAATGTTGTATGGATTTTGAAATAATGATCCTTCATAATATTTGTGAATTGATTTTATAACAAGTAAGAAAGTTTCAGTCGGGTAAACCGACTAAGGTATACCCTCACTTTGTGAGTAATGTAATATTGAATATTACACAAATTATTCCGTCAATTTTTGTGGGAGATACCAGAAGGGGTTTAAGAAATACACCTATATTTCGCTGAACAGTAGATACTTTAAATACATTGCACTGTGCCGAATTGTAACCGTTTATATGGACTGATATATTAACGTTGAGAAATTAAATTGTGGTATAATTTGGCCATTTTTTGTGGGAGGTACAAAAAGGGGCGTGGTGATAACGTTCATTTTTCACTGGACTATAGGCATTATAAAAGCATTACACTGTACAAAATTTCAATTAATAGTATACACTGATATTAATGTTATAAACTGTTAACTTTTGGTGCAAATGGTACCTTTGTGGGAGAGGTACCAAAAAGGGGCTTGACAATAACGCCCATTTTTCAATGGACTGTAGGCACTATAAAAACATTACGCTGTACACAATTTCAAATATTTTTATACACTGGTATTAATGTTATAAGCTGTTAACTTTTGGTGCAAAATGGTGCATTTGTGTGGGAGGTACCAAAAGGGGCGCGGCAATAACGCCCATTTTTCACTCGACTGTAGGCACTATAAAAGCATTACACTGTACACAATTTCAAGTATTTCTAAACACTGGTATTAATGTTATAAGCTTTTAACTTTTAGTGCAAAATGGTGCATTTGTGTGGGAGGTACCAAAAGGGGCGTGTCAATTTCGCCCATTTTCCTCGAGTTGATAGCGACTAACAAACTAATACTATGTGTGGAATTTCAGGAGAATCGAATACGTATAATAGCAGTTATTAAAGAATCAATATTTCACAATATTTTAACCCTTTGTGGGGGAGGTACCAGAAGGAGTTGACCAATATGGCCCATCTTCGAACTTAGCCGGAGATAGAAAAAAATATTACCACATACAAAATTTGATGGCAATCGGTTACTCCTTTCGAGAGTTATCGTGCGCACCAGCCAGCAGACAGACAGACAGACAGACGGACGGACATTGCTCATTCGACTTAAAATGACCCAAAACGGATTTCCGCCGAACATACTTGGGGTCTTAGGTCACTCCTTCGATGTGTTACACTTTTTTCCGTAGCAAATTATATATACCCTCGTCACACTAAAGTGAGGGTATAAACACTGTTTCATAAATTCAGTGAAAATTTGGCTGTGTGACCACATGCAAAGAAAAAATGCGTTACTCCCAAGCGAAAAACATAGACCACAATCGAATTTCGTTTGTGGTTTATGTTTGTCGCAAACGATTTATGTTTATCCCAAAATCCAAAGAAACGTTTATGGCAAACAGTTATTGTACTTATCGTAAATGATTTTTATTTCTTACAAACCCTGTGAAACGTTTGGTGCAAACGCTTATTGTGTTTGTCACAAGCAATGCCTGATTATCCCAAACCCTGTGAAACGTTTGTTGCAAACGGTTACTGCGTTTGTCACAAGCAATGTCAGTTAATCAATAAATGAAAAAACGTTTGTCGCAAAAGAATAATATGTTTGCATTATGATATTTAATATGTTCTATAATTATGTTCAAATTATGTTTACAATCAAAAATGTCACAATTTTTAGTAAAATTTACCTGGGAGCTCCCAGAGAAACACCTTTGCTATTAATTGCTGAAATCTTCTAATTGAGTTGTAGAAAAAATATAAATAAGAAAGTATGTATGTTAGAACATATAAGAACATAAATTTAGAAGACCATTGTATGGATCAAAGCGAGATGTTATCTTACCATATATCACATTTTTTATTTAGAGTGTACTACATAGGACAATATTAAATATTCTGACCCAAATCGTTAACTGAAGGTGGGTGCAGTCGTAAGTCAGTTTTTTGTCCCAAAAATCTACCAAAATACATTATAGGCAAAAAAAAAATGTAAAGCATAAAAAAATTTATTAGAGAAGTTGCTGAGGATGGGTTGAAACGTGTAGAAACGACATTCTTTCAGAATTTTCCTTTTTTTTCATTAAACTAACTTTACTAATCAAAACAATGTTCCTACGTCATAGAGATATTTTCAACATTTGTAGCCATCATAATAGCCTTAAAGTTAACGCGCATTCCGGCTCTATCGGGCTTATATTTTAAAAAAATATATATATCAAAAATAGGTACCATACTTCATAATTGAAAATTAAAAAAAAAAAAAAAATTCAAATTCTCCCCCGAGATTACGAGGGTTGCTGTTTATATTTCTGACATATGTCATCTCCATTGGAAAGTTAGAAATTTTTTAGCATAACTTCACTCAGACCGTTTTGTCATTTGAGCGTCAGAGTGTTGAACATATACCTCCAAAACATGGTTTTTGAACGCTTCGACAGCTGCTTCAGGCGTCGAAAAACGTTGACCAAGCTGTTTTTCTTGATGTGAGTGATTAAGAATAAGTCATTGGGTGTCAAATCAGGGTTGTACGGCGGATGACCCATCAATTCGACGTTTTGGCCGGTCAAAAAGGCACTGGTTTGAGCCGATGTGTGAGGGCTCGCATTGTCATGGTGCATAATGATTCGTCTTCTCTTGTTCGTTTTTCGAATTTCTCCGAAAACTTCAGGCAAACAAATTGTGGTGTACCACTCAGAATTGACCGTTCCACGTTTCTCAAGCGGAACAGTCGCCACGTGACCAGTTTTGCCGAAGAAACAGGCGACCATTTGCTTCGAAGTGTTTCTTCCACGAACAACTTTCGGTGGATTTGGCTCGTCTTCGAAGACCCACACGCTCGATTGCTGTTTTGTTTCGGGCTCATACGCATAGATCCCAGATTCATCACCTGTGACGATCTTATAAGTGTCTCTAGAAGCACCACGATCGTATTTTTTCAAAATTTCTTTGCACCACTCGACACGAGCCTTTTTTGAGCGATTGTCAAATTGTGCGGGATCCAACTGAACAACACAAATGATGGTCGTACGTTAAAACGTTCTGAGTACGTTTATGCTAAAAAATATTAAACTTTCCAATGGAAATGTCAGACGGCGTAAGGCAACACTTAGTGTTGCCTAGGCCAGAAATATATATAGCAACCCTCGTACTTTCCTAACAAACTTCATGGCCGTATATCTCAAAATCAAGAGCTAGCCTAGAAAAATGGCTACCACCACTGGATTCGTTATAGTCGGAATAGAATTACCCATAAGTTATACTTTCCGTTGCATATGTAAATTGTCCATTTGGAACACTACGTAAAAGATTGGCTCACAACATTTGTACCAGTGAACTCATAGCGTTTAATTCGTTAATTTATAATACGATACATTTGCAGTAGCTATATTCTGTCAACCATAAATTTTCCTATCCGTTCCGGCAACTCCCGCACAAAAATGTCCACACTACATTTCTCCGAAGGTGCAGGCCTACTTTTTGTATAGTTCAATTAAGTTTTCATAATTTTTGTAACTCCTCAGAACACCCTCGTTAAATGGGGAAAAAAAATGTTCGGTGGCCTAGCTGAATTGCGGGCTGCCTGTTTTCAATACTAGTGGGCCGCATTCGTGAAATATTCGTACTCGAATACTCGTAGTCATAGTCGTCGTACTCATAGTTGTTAGTTAGTTGGTTGGCTGCAGTTTCCAAAGTGGATTTTTCTTTTTGGCGGTTACAATCAGTTTTTCTTTGCGTCTGTTTTCTGTTTGCCCATTTACTGGTTTGCTCCATAAACTGGTTGTGATTGTTGATTGTTTTCGGTTTTCTGGCGGCCCGGCACAATCGGCGTACTACGACGAAGACGACGGCGGAGGAATAGCTTGGAATGGTGTTTGCTGTCTTGGTGGTCGTCAGAAGTGCGCCTCTTACGCACGTCGAAGACAGCCGGACGGACGGATGGACGGACTGACTATGGACTAACTGGTCAGGCCAAATGCACCAAGGAGGCGAGTTCATGTTGGGCAATGTTAAGACAAACGTCTACGTCTACATTTATATTTTATAGTCCACTGAATGAATTCTGTCCGAGTGCCGTGTATGGTGGGGCTTTATGACTGGCACTGGAGTATAGTCGTATAGTTGCAGTGCGCCTAGTGTCTCACAACTCACAGCTTTGCTTGGAATTGTGAGTTGTGGCCATCTATGAGGCGTGTTTGGAGATGTGCTTTGCGACGATGTATGGGGAGGGGGAGGAAGAGGAGGAGGCTGTTGAACACACTTAATTTTCCTTTTGATGCATAGATAAGCAAGTAAATTATGCGATTCTGATTGAGATAAGAATTGATGTTATTTGCACGAAATTGTTTTGTAATTTCATACCGCGAAAAGAGATGCGAGAAGAAATCTGGAGGAAATCACTGCACCACCACTGATGAGATGCTTACAAATGTTGGCCGTCACTGAGCCACTATTGGAGCATCTCCGACACAACGAAAGGTATCTAAGTCGACTTATGGTCGGTCATTTATTTTACAGCCGTTAAGCAAAACAAAAAAAAAAAACAGAAACAAGTACCATCAGCACGTCTTTTTGTTTGAAAAAGAAAAGTAAGGAAAGCCAAATGTGGTTCATTACCATTCATGAAAGTATTCCAATGTTAGGAGACCAAATGCCTCTCACCACAGATTTAGAAAGGAGATGAATGAACTTGCACAGGTTTAGGCTTTAAGATAATCGTTTCATTAATTTGCTATGGCAATATAAGATTGTCCTATTTTTAGTAAAAGAGTTAAAGGCTTCGAAGTATAATCATGCAAAGGTCGAGCTTTTGTGAACTTATTGTTTAAAGCTTCAATTAACGTAATATTGCAACATTATAAATTGTAAACATTTACGATTCATTAAAATTTCGAAGTCAAAACCCCAAATTTCGGCCAACATCCTAAAACTTGGACGAATTAAAAGATCGAATACTTCCTAATGTCTTTCTATGAAACTTGTATACATATATCTTTTACATATATGGTGTTTTCCACAAAAATTAAAAAAAAAAAACCGATTTGAAAAATCCTTTATTTTTAAATGTTGGTATTTGTCGGTACTTTTCAGAAAAAATATAAAAAAATATTAAAATTTGTTTGTGTGCGATATGTATGTTTTGATATTTAAATTTAATTTTTGAACTGTTTGTACTCTCCGATTTTCGCGAATTTTTTATATTTTAAACTTCTATTTATTCTCTAACATATAAGCATGGAAGTGGGCCGAAAAGCATTTATACACTTTTTTTAATTTTTAAAATTTTTAAAAACAATTTTGCTGCAAACCACTGCTGACTCGTATAGTTATTTTTGTAGGGAGATTACCAGAGGTAAAGAAATCAGTGGGGAGGCGGGTGTTTTCAAAAAATACTTAATGAAGTGTCTCCTTTTTTTGTTATCGTATTATAAAAAATATGTTAGAGAGTAAATGGAAGAATAAAATATTAAAAATTCCGCAAAATCGGAGAGTACAAACAGTTTAAAAAAAAATATTCTGAAAAGTGACGAAAAATGTCAACGTTTCAAAACAAAAGATTTTTCAAATCGGACAGTATCTTAAGAAGTTATGACCAAAAACACGATATACAGACTGATTTCTTAAACATTTTTTAAAAGTCGATAACATCTGAACGAATATTCGCGAAAATCTCAAAAAATTCCACAAAGTGTTTCTTCGGGTGTACTAAAAATATAAAAAAATGGATAAACTAAAAAGGACATTTTTTGAACCAGTCGTAAGATTCCCCGTATCGATACCTCCATTCTAAAACATCCTAAGTCGACTTAGCATGTTTTAGGGATATCGCATTTTTATCTTCTAAGTATTCCAAATTATATTCAGTCAAAATTTGGTGTTAATCCGTCAAACCAATCAAAAGTTATTCAAAAAAAACAGTACAGGTCATTCGATTTCCTTTACAAAGGAAATTCACACAAATTTAAAACAATCAACAAACTTAGATCGCCTCTCCTGAAAAACTACCTTTTTGCACTTAGCATAGTTTAGAATGGAGGTATCGGATATGTAAGTTTGGATCAACGTGCAAACTCTATAGTAGCTTCCAAGTTAATGATTTGAATTTATTCTGCTTTATTTTTATCACATTCCTTAAATTAGTGAATACTGAAATGGATATTTTATAAAATAAATTGAATATTTCACATGCATAAATTAAAGCTTAATTTTTTTTTAAATAATTGTGAATTAAATGCTTCCTTAAAGGATAATATATTGCATTAAAACTATTGACAACAGTATACAAATCAATTATTTTGTACATATGAGATAACCTCTAAAGCATGGCTTCCCATTAAACCTGTCCTACAACCATGTTAGAAAACTTCATATGCCTTTCCCACAAACAGATCATCGCAAATTATACATATGTCTTTTTTACCATAACTAACAAAATATCGTTGAAATTGCATTTTCACAAAATTTTATCAAAATGTATTTCTCTAAAAAAATTACGTTGGAAGGACATGTTTTTATAGAAATTCGTTGAAATTACATTTCTGTAAAAAATTTAATAAAAATTGCAATTTTACAGAAAATCTTATCATACATATTTAAAAATTTCTACAAAATTCTTGAAATTGCATTTTTTTTAGAAAATTTCTTCAAATTTCAAAAATTGACAAAATTCAATTTAATTGAAATAAAAAGAACAAATAAATTTCTTTGAAATTTCATATTTTCGAGAATTTTGTTAAATGTATTTTCGACAAAATTTAAAAAATTTAATTTTTACGAAAAATGCAATTTCGAGAAATATTTTAGAAAAATTCAATTTTCAACGGATTTCTTTAGAAAAAATACAAATACAAAATTTGACAAATGTTTCTATAAATATCCGATTTTTAATAGATTAGTAAAAATGTTCTGTTTCATAATGTTTTGTCACTGGATGCACTTTTTTCGGGTAGGTTTGTTCCGCATTTTTTCTCCTATTCAATATCTACAACAGTGCTTCAGACACAAAAGAGATATTCCGAACGGTATACCGAGAAGAAATAAAGGAAAAGTGCTAAAAATCCACCTTGTGCAAACAAATTCGTATGGCCATTCAATTATTTATTGAACCAACTTCACTAAATCAATGAGCAGAAGTCCTTATTTTTGGGGCTACTTCACGTCCAATGCTCAGAATTGAATCCCAAATCATGTGTTGTACTGTTCTGCAGGAGCTGTAGTAATGAAGAATGAGTGTATTTACTTATCTCTAACAGTATTTATTTTCTGTATCTGTAAATGCAGAGTGCAGTTGTGTAAAATGTCATTCCTCCAAAAATATATTTTTCTTTGCGTGGACTTGTGAATCAATTGATGCTACTTACCTAGAAAATGTAATGGCTATTCTGGGCACAGCTTTTTATCATTTTTCTTCTGAAAAAGACATAAAAATCGCACTTTTGGTTTGTTTTTGAGTGAGTAAAATTAACATTTTTAATTTAGATTAAAAAATTAAAAGTTTTAGAATTTTGTGTTCCAACTCTGTTAACAAATGCATCCATTTCAGGCACTGACGAAACAATTGTGCAGGTAGCTAGGTTTGAGTGTCGATATCTTTATTTATTTAAAGTATGCTAAATTGAATTTATGGATCAATCTGAATCTAAATTACTTTTGCCTATTTCACTTATCCGATACTCCTCTATTTTTGTTTCTTTGACATACGAGGTATGTTCAAAAAATATCGCGAATTTTGTATTTTTTCAAAAAAGTATGTATTTATTCATGAATATCTATTTTGTCCCCTTCAAAGTAATTCCCCTCGGATATAATACACTTCTGCCAACGTTTTTTCCAATCCTCGAAGCACTTCAAATAATATCTTTTTGTAATCTTGTTCAGCTCCTCCTTCGATGCCGTCTTTATCTCCTCAATCATGGCGTAGCGTCGTCCTTTCATGGGCCTTTTCAGGTTTGGGAACAAAAAATAGTCACAGGGGGCTAGGTCAGGGGAATACGGTGGCTGCGGCACCATTACTGTGTTATTTTTGGCCAAATATTCGCGCACAAGCAACGATGTGTGTGCAGGGTCGCTATCATGGAGCAAAAGCCAGTTTTTGTTCTTACACAAATCCTTTTATTATTTTATTATCTGCAAGTTATGCCCGCAAGGGCATATTTTGACGTTACTACCCTGCGGCAAGAACTCATAATGCACCTCGCCCCTGCAATCAAAGAAAACTGTAAGCAAAACCTTTAAGTTCGACCGAACTTGGCGCGCTTTTTTCGGTCTTGGTTCATGCGGCAGCTTCCATTGGGATGATTGAGCTTTAGTTTCCACGTCGTAACCGTAAACCCATGATTCGTCACCAGTTATGACCCTCTGGAGCAAATTTGGGTCGTCACGGACCGAGTTCAACATCTCCTGAGCAATGTTAACGCGATGCTGTTTTTGGTCCAAATTGAGCAATTTTTGCACAAATTTAGCGGCGACCCGACTCTTGCACAAATCATTGGTTAAAATCGAATGGCACGAGCTTATCGATATGTTTAAATCCTCAGCAACTTCTCTAATGGTAATTCGTCGATTGGCCAATATTATTTTATTCACTTTATCAATGTTTTCGTCTGTTGTTGACGTGCTCGGGCGTTCGGCACGCTGTTCGTCCTTCGCATCTTCTCGGCCCTCTAAGAACATTTTGTACCACCGATAAACGTTGCTTTGGTCCAAGGTAGCTTCACCATATGCCATAGTCAACATTCGGAATGCATCAGCGCACTTTATTTTGTTTTTCACACAAAATTTTATGCAGATTCTTTGATCCATTTTCTGAAATAGATAAAAATCGAAGACAAGTTAAAACACATCCAGGCACAACAGCTGTCAAAAATTAACTAAACATTCAAAATGGCCGACCTTGTCAGCATAAGTAAGGACATGAGTACCAACATAACGCTACAAAAATATCAAAAATCAAATACACGTAGCCCGCGGAAAATAAAAATTCACGATATTTTTTGAACATACTACGTACGATACTTTTTCTGTTAATTTGTATGCTGTATCAAACCTAGTCATAGTAGAGAAATCATTAAATTATATCTAATTAAATTTTTTTTTCATAATTTAAAACAGAATTAATAAAAAAATGAAAACCTGGAACATAATATACCGCCTATATTTCATAAAACGAGGTCAATATGAGTTCAGCAGCGAGTCTATTCGATACACAAAATGTTTTATATTATATGAAGACCATATCGACAAAAAAATCACAGCAAAATTCCTGCAAAATTACCCAACAAAATTTTTGGCGGCATGCGAGTTTACAGGAGATATGTATTAAGGGATCTTTGAATTGACTTTAGTTCTCGCGATAAACCGTTATATGCTAAAATAGATATGTTGAATTACATATTTTAAAATATTATTTTTTAAGAAAAATAGCCTTCAATTTCTTTTAATTTTTTTTATCCGTCCAGGGGCTTAGGAGATATCTTACATCTAATTCGTGGAGGAGGAATATGTAGCATTTGGTATGGACCAAGAGTGTAGTACATCGAAGCAGTTACCTAAGACACCTAATATGTCCGTCAGCATTGGTTCTGTAATAACTTCTACACTATTTAACTTTACCTATCGCTATCAAGTTGAAAAAATTGGGCGAAATGGTCCCGCCCTTTTGGTATCTCCCGCACAAAAAGACCATTCTGTACAAAAAGGTAACTGGTAATAAATTTAATACTAGTACATACACAGAAAGAAAAAATTGAGTAGTCCGTAATTGAATCAAGCCATAGCGGTGTCAAAAGTACGGTATGTACGGTTTATCTTAAACCAAGTACAAAATACTTGAATCAAGTACGGATTTTTAAGCCCTGAATTCTTAATCTTAGCGCTCATTAAGCCTCATTAGGCCGAAATATTCTTATTTCAAGCATAAAGGGATTGATTTAAGAATTTTATGAGATTGATTTGAGTGCGAAGAAAATGTTGATTGAATTAAGCCTGCCCAATACTAGATTTTAATCTGATAATACTTGATATAAGCCTGATAATACTTGATGTAATCCTGATCAGTTCTTGATTTAAGCCTAACCAATACTCGATTTAAGCCTGATCATTTTTGATTTATTGTGCTTTCGTTCGTTTTATACCTATATACCATTTACTTATATATTAATTATACCATTTTTGTCTCTGTATTGCAAAGAATGCAATTTTTTGAAACGATATGTCAAAATACAATTGCTTGATAGCAAAAGTAAAACTTTAGCTGTAATTATTCCATTTACATATGAAACATATAAGGAATAGCATAAACGAAACGAACAAGTATTATTAACAACTTCAAAAAAATTAAATCTAAAACAATCACGCCAAGTAATGTATTTACAAACACTGCTTGAACGAGAAACGAATTGGATATGGTTGCGCAAAAATGTTTATACGTATACATCTCGTCGATTTATATGCGTGTGTGTTTGATGTAGCTTCAGCCAATACCAACCACTTACATGAGAGTGGTTGAGAGGGTAATTTTATTGTGCTCTATAATTGTTCTGCCTCTCAGAGATTAAAGTATAGCTTTTTATACTTGTTTTAAAAAAAAACTTAGTACGAACGTACTTAAATTTTTAAGTACGATTTCGGCTTAAATTAAGATTTTTTTACTTGAATTTAGTATGGCATTTTTCTTTCTATGTATAAATACTTGAAATTTTGTGCATTGTAATGCTTCTATGTTTCTATATTTCCAAGCCCCTTTTGGGTAACTCCCACACAGAGAGACCATTTTGTACAAACTTTTACCCAGTCAGCATTTTGTGAAAGTATTGATCATATTGGGGTCCTTTTCGACTCCACTGCGCGATTAAAATAATCATACATAAATGCGCTCATTTTCTGGCCATAAATGAATGTTTCGTCGGGAGAAAATGGTACCCTACCCGCGACTCATCTTTAATTGTCTATTTTAAGCGGATTTTCTGCTCACTTTCGAATCATTTCTCAGTTGTACTTATAATCATTTTCGAGTTATTTCTCAGTCGTATTTAGTCGTACGAGTCCTTTACGAGTCATTTTTAATTCGTATTTTCAACCATCTGCGAGTCTTTTTCGAGTAATTTTTAAGTTGTATTTATAATCCTTTGCGCTTTTTTAAATTAAAATAAATTTATTACATTAAAAAAATAAACAAAACAAAAAACATTTTATTTATTGTTTGGGCTGTCATTGCTTTTTTAATTAAATTAACTGAAGTTGTAAAAATTCAATTCACTAATCGTAGAACTTCTCACCACGATTCGACTGATAAAAATTAACTCAAATTCACAATGTCCAACTATTGGATTATTGCTTCTATAAGAAAGCAAATTGTTCCGTTATAAACAAAATCACCTCCATAACGAGAACTTTCTACCATCAATGTGCGCGAAGTATTATTGCAAAATAATGATCAAAACAATCACATTTCAAACATCTGAATGATCTCTTTTTGATTGAAGTATATTTTGTTATTGTATTTTCAATAAAACCTATTTGAGGCATAAGCATGACTCATTTTCTAGTCTTTTTTCAAGCATACAAGTGATAAATCACATTATGGTCATCAAAAGTACTCGAATAGGAACCAGTTAGATGCTTTTTGAAAAAATTATCTTCCAATTGCTGGGTGGGTAACTGCTAATAACTTTAATACCAGTGCATAAAAATACTTGAAATTTTGTTCAGTGTAATGCTTTTATAGTACCTACATTCCGGTAAAAAATGGGCCACGTCCCTTTTGGTACTTCCCACACAAAATCGAAAAACAATAAAACAATTTAACTGCTCATAACGTTAATACCAGTGCAATTGAATGCTTAAAGTTCGGTACAGTGCAATGTCTATGAAGTACCTACTGTTCAGCGCAAAATGGGCGTATTCGTCCAGCAATGTCTGGTACCCCTCAGACAAATTGACAGATTCATCCATACACAACATGTTCATAACTTTTACAGCAATTATCTAAATGTTTTCATATTGTTGTTGTTATTTATTGTTGGTCTGTGTTTTTGTTATTCAGTCAGAATTTATTTGCTTTAACACCATATGTATGTTTCAGTTACATTCTGTCTATTGCAAAAAAAGTAATAGAAACAAATACAAAAAATGGTAGAGAGTTTTAATTGCTTGGTGGAATTGACTGCAGTTTCGATAGACTATAAAGGCATCCTTTCGAGAGTTATCGTGCGCACCAGCCAGCCAGACAGACAGACGGACGGACATTTCACATTCGACTTAAAATGACCCAAAACGGATATCCTCCGAGCATACTTAGGGTCTTAGGTCACTCCTTCGATGTGTTACACTTTTGGTGAGGAGATAAAAATGCATACATACTCCAAGTTTCAGGAAAACTGAAATAACAACACTACAGCGCCACCTCTCGGGTTAAGTCTTATTCTGAAAAAAACCCTAAACTGTGTTTACAACTACACAACACTTATCGTCCAAATGGAAATAATTTTACTGAAAAAAAATATTTTATGTCTAACAAAGGATTTTTCATCTGATGAATGTCTAAAATTTCATATACAAATGTATATGGAAATAATCTTTTTCTATCACTGAACCTCAACAATTTCACTATAAATGGATTATTTATTTAAATTGTGTTATGTATTTTAACATACACACTCGTACATCACTTCATCTGCTCTGAGCCAAATCATTGGCCAGTTTAGACAGATCACAATAGAACTAACATTGGATATTAGGTTATTGTGGATAATAAAGCATTTAACACATGTGTCACGACGACCTCAACACCGTTTAATTTAAATGTTGTGACACATGTAAATTACCCAACCGCTGTCCCCGGTCCCGAGTCTTTTCACTCCTCTGCCGTCATCCAGTCCATGATTTATAAAACATTCAACAATTTAATCATCACTTCATAATCGTATCTATCTATCGATACACAATAAAAACACACACACACACGCCCGTACAGTGACGGACAAAAGTGAAAGTATTATTATGTCGATAATGCTACACTAGGGGAGACCAAATATGTATATTTTAATGTTTTTCTTTTTATTATTTTTCTAAAAAAAATAATCCGTAGAACGAAAAAACACATCGTCAAACCTATTTAGACCATGTATTTCGATGGATTGGACCAATAATGAAATATTTCTCTCAAAATGGTACACCTTGGTTCTGGCTCCCTGACCCCTAAACACTTACTGCGATTTCTTTTCTGGAAAAAGTTCATTATTTTCTTTATCCTTTATCGAAAACTTAACTTTTCTAACACATTTTGCAAATTGTAGTTAAGTTAAATTCGACTTAAAAGGTGCAAATAGTTTTCTAGTACATATTTCACCTCGACAGGGCAACATTCTTTCCAGAATCGAAATCGCAATTAATGGGATGATATGACAAAAATATTTATCGGAAAAAATTTTACTATCGGTCCTTTCTCATTGTTTTTGAGAGAAAAGTTTGTTTATATTTCTACTCATAGCAGAAAATATTTGTTGAAATTGTTTTTAAAACTATATTTTTGTAAATTGTTTTTCGGAATATGTGAATGCGAACCAACTTTCACAAATAAAATAGGTGCTCACGCACAAGTTATTGTATTTTATTTTTTTTTTAATTTTTTTATTTACAAAAGGTTTTGAAAACATTGCAGATTTTTTCGAATTTGTGTTTTATTGTCATAGGCTAGGTTAGGTTAGGTTGAAGAGAGGAGACGTTTAAACGTCACATGTCCATGGACATACACTTAAGCCAGTGGTTCGGCCTGTAGTGCGCTCCTTATTTATGATCTTTTTATACCTCACGAGTTACAGAAAATCGGTACTAGACACGAATTTTCTCAGTATCTTCCAGTCATATTCTCTGAGATGAGTCAAGTCTGGTAATATGTCGGACCCGAAATGTTGAGATCTTGTTGAGATCTCAACAAATGTCATAAGCAGCATTATTTTTTTTAATTTAAAAATATTACAATGTTGCCCATCTTTCAATGCAATTTATCGTTAAGCTAGATTATACGACTTACATTTTTAAATTTCTGAAAAACTTTTAATTCGATGTTCTGAACAACTGAAAACATATAACGGTGTCGTTCAGTGTAAATATATTTCGTCATTTTTGCACGCCACTATCACGCAGTCCCTTAAACGAAATAGGTATTATCATCATCGCTTTTCATTATTGCCATCTGAGTGTGCGTGTGTGTGTGTGTTTGTGAGTCAGTGGAAAATAGTAGTAAATTATTCAAATGGAATTTCCTAAAATAGATTAAATATCACTGTGAACACCACCGCACAATGAATGGATAAGCACTCAAACTCACGCATAAGCTGTCCAAAGGCCGTCCGTCCGTCCGTCGGAGACCGGCCATCTATGGGACCACAACAACAATAATAGGCAACAATATCACATCTCATATCGTACACACTCATCGAACATTTGGAATGACAAATAATCCACTTGAAATATAAGGCAGTCGCAGCAAAAACACCTCCAGATACGTAGATACGAGTACGAGTACCACCAGTCCAATGCAGACCGAATGTCCGTCCGCCCATTTGTCTGTCTGTCTGCCAGTCTGTCCATATGATAATGCACTGGTGAAGGTAGCAAACGAGCGGCATAAATAAATACAAACTATAAGCACATTATGCGGGCACCAACAAAAACAACAGAAACAACACATACCGCAACAAAAACAAATAAATAAACATTTGTTTCGATATTATTTAAGTAGTTCCATGGACGGACGTAATTCCAAAGAGTTGAAGTAAAACAGAAGGCAATCGGAAGGGATGTTGATGGAAGGAGAGACAGACAGATGGACGCACGGACGGACGGACGGATGGACAGATAAAGGTGTGTGTTAACGTTACAATGGCAGACCCCAAACTCTAACATTGGTTGGCCCATTAATAACCGTGCACCGCACACCTCGGAATTAATGAATTTTCAATATTGGCACTAAAATGACGCTGATTAATCATGGTTTGATAGAAACGTATCGCAGAGTGAAAGACACTAACTGCCGACTGTAAATGTACGAGTATTACGCGCACAAAACAACATTACATTCCAATATCAGGGTAAGGCCATCGAGAGTCATGCGGAATGGCAACCACATTGTGATTGAGTCAACCAATCATTGGTGGAAGAAATATGATTGGAAAGAAGTTTTTGAACTTAAAAAATATTCAATGAGAAACGAGTGCGAGTCGAATAATCCCTCATTTGCTACAAGGTGGGAAATTGCATAGCAAATATTGTGTATTTCTGGACAAATGAATGAAATGAAATGAAATTTTAAATCAATAAATTTTTTTTGAAACGCCTACGTATCTTTAGTACAATAAAATATATTTTTGCAAACTAATGTTCTTAAAAATATAATTATTTAAACACAAAACAAAAATATTTTTTCTGGATCTCTCCAAATATATTTTATTTAAAAAAGGATTTTAAAACCAGTAAGGAAAGGCTAAAGTCGGGCGGTGCCGACTATATAATACCCTACACCACTCTCGTAATATTGAATAACTCTGATATATAAATTTTGTAATTCATGTATAAATTGTTTACATAAATTTACTTTTAGGACATTTTATACTTAAATAATACCCTGTACCACAGTGTGGTGTAGGGTATAAAAACGATTGGATCTAAGGAGCCAAATCGGATGAAACATATATATGGGAGCTATAGCTAAATCTTAACCGATTTTCTTCAAATTCGGTAGTGTTGGTTCATGGATCAAGAAACTCTACCATTCTAAATTTCAACACGATTGGATGTAAAATACAGCTTTTATAGGACTAAAGGGCCAAATCGGACGAAACATATATATGGGAGTTATAGCTAAATCTTAACCGATTTTCTTCAAATTTGGCAATGTTGGTTCATGGATCAAGAAACTCAACCATTCTAAATTTCAAAACGATCGGATGTAAAATACAGCTTCTATAGGACTAAAGGACCAAATCGGACGAAAGATATATATGGGAGCTATATCTAAATCTGCACCGATTTTCTTCAAATTCGGCAATGTTGGTTCATGGATCAAGACACTCTACCATTCTAAATTTCAAAACGATCGGATTTAAAATACAGCTTCTATAGGACTAAAGGGCCAAATCGGACGAAACATATATATGGGAGCTATAGCTAAATCTTAACCAATTTTCTTCAAATTCGGCTATGTTGGTTCATGGATCAAGAAACTCTACCATTCTACATTTCAAAACGATCGGATGTAAAATACAGCTTCTATAGGACTAAAGTGCCAAATCGGACGAAAGATATATATAGGAGCTATATCTAAATCTGAACCGATTTTCTTCTAGTTCGGCAATGTTGGTTCATGGATCAAGAAACTCTACCATTCTAAATTTCAAAACGATCGGATGTAAAATACAGCTTCTATAGGACTAAAGGGCCAAATCGGACGAAACATATATATGGGAGCTATAGCTAAATCTTAACCGATTTTCTTCAAATTCGGTAGCGTTGGTTCATGGATCAAGAAACTCTACCATTCTAAATTTCAAAGCGATCGGATGTAAAATACAGCTTCTATAGGACTAAAGGGCCAAATCGGACGAAAGATATATATGGGAGCTATATCTAAATCTGAACCGATTTCAACCAAATTCAATAGCGATCTTAACAGCCGCGAAATACTCTAAACTGCAAAATTTCAGAACGATCGGAGTGAAATTGCGACCTGTAGTCGACGAACAACTTTACATGGACAGACGGACGGACGGACAGACATCGTTAAATCGACTCAGCTAGTGATTCTGAGTCGATCGGTATACTTTAAGGTGGGTCTAGCTTTGTTATTTTAAGGTGTTACAAACATCTGCAGTGAAACAAACTTATAATACCCTGTACCACAGTGTGGTGTAGGGTATAAAAATGAATAACTTTTGAGTAATGGTTTTTTGAAGTTAATTGTTTTTTTGTAATTGTTTTTTGAAGTCAATTTTAATGCTACAAATCATAAGAAATTGAAAATAGAAAATATGATTTCATAAAGCATTTTCTGTTTAATTGTCATAAAAAATACTAATTTGTTTCGGTAATTTACGCGAAAACATAAATATAAATTGCGATATCTCAGAATTGATCTAATTTTTGCATTATTTTTTTTATAAAAAATCGTCCAACGGCGTAAATTTACGAGTCGGGACGACTTTGGTTCACAAATAACATTATAATGACTGAAAATCTTTACCAAATATATAAAGAAAACAAGTAAGAAAGTTCAGTCGGGTAAACCGACTTATGAATCCCCTCACCTTGAGCCCCCAAAAATATTTGTAAATATATTTATTTTTTTTTTGTTTTAATTAAATTATTATAAATTCAAATTGCATTTAATAACTTTAAAGTGTATACTGGTAATAAAATCATAAGCTGTTAGCTTTTGGTGCAAAATGGTGCTTTTGTATGTGAGATACCAAAAGGGGCGAGCCAATAACGCCCACTTTTCTCTGGACTCTACGTACTATGAAAGTATTACACTGTACACAACTTCAAGTATTTGTATATGGGCAAAAGTCAAAATTTTTACATAGGGGTAATCTATGTATGTTAGTTGTCACTTTTCTCGCGTTATGTACAGATTTCGGTGCAAAAGTTGATGAAATCAGATAAACCACAAACATACAAGTTTTTTCCCAACAAATTTTGTTATTATCTTATATAATTTAAAAGCTATAAGCATATACATTTCAAAAATGTAGAAAAAAACCTAGAAATGTTCATATATTTATTCATTCTTTTAGAGGTTGTGGCTAATCGCTTCTTCTGCGTACCTACAAATCCATATAGGTGTCGATGATGTGCTCCAAATGGAAACAACGCTAGAGGTCTCCAAACCTTAGTTAAACTTGCGTGAATTTTTTTGATAGTGTATCTCGCGGGGCATATCGAAAGTTTTACATAGATTGAGCTGAATTTATTGTTCCAGAAGGTTTTTTCATTGCGAATCCCAAAATCAGGGGCGCGTAACAAAATAAAGAATCATTGACATTTTATTCAAATTTTGCAAAAACTGCTAATTTTGTTGTTGAAAATTTGTATAGTACAAAGTTTCTAAATTAATTTCTATGTTCTTTGGGGGTACTGCTGTGGTGCACTTAACAACCATGGATACGTATTTGATTGCAGTCTTGTACGCGAAGAACGAGACACTTTTGTCTCAGCGATGATCGTCAAGGCACAACCAGTGCACGGTACAGATATGGCGGAAGTTCATATGAATTAAAAAGATTTTTAACGATCTATTCCGAAATCAGAGGCGTGTCATTTTATTTTGATAATTGTTCGAATTATACACTTAGTTTCCCTCTTAAGGTATATAATATGGTTTTAAGCGAATTCATACAATATAAGTTAGACCTGATGCGCACATAATTACTGTATGTCATTGCTGACTTCACAATCCGCGAAATTCATAAGAATATATTTTAAAATGTCTTAGAGTAATAATATCACTAAAATATTCGCGAATTTTTTAGAGAAATTTTGCACTGAAATAAAACACAAATGATATGGATTTCGTATTTTGAAACAAATACAACTTTTAACCAACAGAGATATTGCCTTCATTCTTTCTTTGAAGATCACAGCTAGTTCTCCCATCTATTCGCGAACACTTTTCATACATTTTTCCGATTTTTATATTTCGCGGGATTCGCTATCTATCTATCTATATAAAATTGGATGTGTGTATGTATGTAACGTATGGACTCCAAAACGGCAGGAGCGATTTTGTTGAAATTTTCAGGGAATCTTCAGATAACCCTAGCGGGTGACATAGGCTATATAAATTCTTGATTGAGGGGTCGTGGCCTCGCCCATATAAGCCAATTTGGAGATATCGTTGTTTTAGTGATTCCTACTGTCCGTACCTACTAATATATGTATTAACGAGATTCCTAATGTCCCTACGATTGGGACTGGAACGTGATCCCAAATGGCCCACAATCTGAAATCAGGGGCAACGAAGTGGACCGGGTCCAGCTAGTATTATATAAAATTTCAATTAAAAATGTTTTGTTTCACAATATTTTTGCAAATAATGAAGGCACTGCGAATATTTTGACATATGTGGGAATGGTCTACGACTCCTAGTTTAGTTTTCTTAATTCCGCTAAAAATTGCATATTATACAATTTTTTTTAAATTTCTATTTGAAACCACCATAACGTTCGCGCCCCTTAATGAAATTAATTCACAAAAACGGGTTTTGCACGCTTACATTTTTATTTCTGTCTACTACAATCGCAGATGATGTGCACGCAAAATTTTTTCCGAAAAAAATTACTCGAAAATTAAAAAAAATTGAGTTTTGCCCATATACTGATATTAAATTTATAAGCTGTTAACTTTTTAAGCAAAATTGTCCATTTGTGTGGCAGGTACCAAAAGGGGTACTATAAAAACATTACACTGTACAAAATTTCAAGTATTTGTATCAACTGATATTAAAGCTATAAGCATTTAACTTTTGGTGCAAAATAGTCCATTCGTGTTGGAGGTACCAAAAGGGACGTCCCAATAACGGTCACTTTTCTCTGGACTCTAGGTATACATAATTAAAGCATTACACTGTACAAAATTTTAAGTATTTGTATGCACTGGTATTAAAGTTATAAGCTGGTACCTTTTGGTAAAAAATGGTCCATTTCTGTGGGAGGTACCAAAAGGAGCGTGGCAACAATGGCCATTTTTCACTGTATTGTAGGTACTATTAAACCATTACACTGTACAAAATTTGAAGTCTTTGTATGCACTGGTAATAAAGTTATAAGCTATTAACTTTTGGTTCAAAATTGTCTATTTGTGAGGGGCGTGGCAACTTCGCCCATTTTTCTCGAGATGATAGTGATTAATAAAGTAATACAATGTGCAGAATTTCTGAGGATTCAAATAAGTGGTATAGAGTTATTAAATGATAGATATTTTCTAAATATTAATCCTTTGTGGGGAAGGTACTAGAAGGAGTGGGCCAATATGGCCCATCTTCGAACTTAGCCGGAGATAGAAGAAAATATTACCACATACCAAATTTGTAGTCAATCGGTTATTCCTTTCGAGTTATCGTGCACACCAGCCAGCAGACAGACAGACGGACGGACATTGCTCATTCGACTTAAAATGACCCAAACCGGATATCCGCGGAACATACTTAGGGTCTTAGGTCACTCCTTCGATGTGTTACTCATTTGGTTCGTAGCAAATGATATATACCCTCCTCTCTAAGGTGAGGGGATAATTAGAGGTACGGGGGCGAGTTCAAAGTTCACAAAATTTTATTTTTTTTCCTCTATAATGCTTTTCTGAACTTAATTTTAATGCTCAAAAGCATAAGAAATTTAAAATAGAAAATATGATTTCTTAAAGCATTTTCTGTGTAATGTTCATAAAAAATACTAATTATATCTTGATCAATTTATTTCGGTAATTTTTCGCGAAAACAAAAATATAAATCGCGATATCTCAGAATTGATTTAATTTCTTTGCATTAATTTTTGTAATAAAAAATCGTCCAATGGCGTAAATATACGAGTCGGGACGACTTTGGTTCAGAAGTTACATTGTAATGATTAAAAATCTTCACCAAATATCAAAAATAATATTTTTATGTGTTTACAAATAACCCTGTGGAACAAATTGAAAATTTTTCGAATATTAAGGATCTGACAACGTATTCCGATTGAGAGGGTAAAAAAAGAATATACACACACAGAATACAGTTTGGTTGCCTCAACAGAATTATTTGCCAACCGAATTTCATGCGCTTCCATCAGGACAACCAACATTTTGGTTGTGGTATACTTCTGCTTCCATGTTGACAACAATCATATTTGGTTGCGCCAACTACAAAAATGGTGGCTAAAATTATCTGTTGTTTGTTGCCACAACCAACAGTTTTAAAAAATTGGTTGTTCCGACAATTTGTCAGTCATATACTATCGACAATTAATTAAAAACCGTTTTCATTAATTTTTATTCTATTTATTGAACAAAAATCCAAACAATTCATATCAAAATTAAAAATCCCAAATTCATCACTATTATGAGATGTGGAAATATTTGACACAAATTTTAGTACACCAAAAAAACACAAAACTTTTATGCAAATATCACTTAACCATGTGCTTTCAATTTCATGATTGTTGCTTTTATTTTTTTATTTATGTAAAACATTTTGCACAGCATATTCTGCATTCCACACATTATTATCCACGCGAGATTATTTTCGACTACATATACCGTTCTTGAATAAAATGTAGAAAATTTATTTATGTCGAGTAATTTTATTTTCTGTTTGTCATGTATCAGCAAAAGAACAGCGACCAATCTTTCGGTTGTAATTCCAAAAATACATTTAATTATTCTAAATGTGGGAGATTATTGGGATAACCAAAAAACGATTATTTATTGATATTTTTTCTGTTGTAATAACCAATTATTCGTTGCAATAATAATCTTTGGTCTATTGATACAATGTCTGTTGTCAAGAATAAAACATTGATTGTCACAACCAAAAATCGATCATATGGTACTATATTCCATCCAATTAATTTCCTGGGTGCATGTGTCGGTGTTTTGATCATCCATTTTTTTGATTTTTTAACCATTTATGGCGTGGACACCTCAATAGGTCGACCAATAGTTTATAGTTAAAACCGAAGGAGCAGACTCCCTCAAAGTAGAATCTAGCTCGGTTATAATATTAGTTAAACCGAGATCTTTCCAATGAAAGTATTGTATTACATATCGGCGACCAATTTTTACCATGTTGACAAATTCACTGAGGTAGTTTACCTCCGAGTTCTAAAAAAAGCTTAACAACGTGGCGCCTTGAAACTTAAAACATATTTTAGAAGTTTGCCACTATTCACGAAAGTATTTTTTCAAACTACTACCGTTATCTATATTTCAGGTCGGTTAATTTTGGGACCGCCCTCGTATCTAACTTTCCATGAAATGAGTGATATAGTATATTTTTAACATAAAATTAAATTTCCTCAGTTAAATGTAATTTTTTTCACCGAGAATCGCAAAACTTCTTCGCAATTAGAGTTGGAAGTGTGTAACAGTTTTCGGACGAATCATAAGTGTTTCTAATGTTCAAATGATTATTTTTGTTTTTTTTTTTTTGGAGGAAGAAACTTAGTCACGTTTCCACTACTGAGAGGAATGAATAGAAATAGAAACAGTTTCTCTCTAAAAATAAACAAACCAACTGACGAAGGCCTGTCTAGGTATATCATGACAAATGAATGCATCGCCGTATTTACCACTCACCTTGTAATAGGACGTATCCGCAGGATTTGACATGGAAGCGACAAGAAGAGCCACAGACCTCAGCCAATATTGGCAGTAACAGCAAAGGGGAGGCCATCCAAGCATTTATCCACACATACATACATATTTATGTATGTATGTACGAGTATCTCAGCTCAGGTAACAATGGCACCAATGTTGAGTATTCAATAGGAGCAAAGCGTCAATGACGGTGCTGATGATGATACCTCTACAGGCGCTGAGAAGGATGATGATGGAAATACCACCAGGGCATTGTTATGGTAGTTGCTGTTGTTGCTTGGTATAATATGGTTACTGTGAACTCGAGAAACAAATAAGACCAAAAACTACCAGTCCTCTGTCGCTCTGTGTCTGTCCGTCCAACGTCATGACGGCTGGTTTTTGTTGGCTGGCGTGTTTGGCGCACTGTTGCCTCTGTTCGATACGTTCATTCGTTCGTTGGACATGAATTATATGTGTGCCCCCCACAACACAGCACAACAACTACAAAAACACCAGCAGATGAACCGGACAAAAAGATGAAACAAAACTACCAACAAAAGACAAAAACAACAACAGCAACGGCCACAACCAAAAGATACACACCCGCAATCTTTGTTTAAATGTCCTCTGACACACCGATCGACCGACATACACACACTCCCTCCCATCCAACACACCCGTAGCAATGAGTGTCCAATCTGAGCATCTCGATGGCATCATTTTGTTGGGACAGACGACGACGACACCCAGAGACCAGACAGCAGACAACAACCATGAACGATTTGTTTTGGGCCAACAAAAACCGAGGTGAACACATAACCGAAACACCGAAGCACCCACCATTATTAACGGCCTAAAGAGCCACAGAACCAGAAACAACAGGTATTCCCGTTCCCCGTTTACTGTTTCTCGTACTACCATTCAGTCAACCAGCCAGCCAGACAGCCACCGGAGCATATCACATCCTCTTAAACTGCACACCACCACAAGACTACATCTGCATCCGCACTGGACACCAATACGTGTGGATGGATAACTGGATGACTGACTGGCTGGATGTATGGACGATTGTGGTATTTAGTAGCGGGTGTTGTCATTAAATTGAAACAAACGACATGACTAAATTCACCACAAATAATGTCGGCATTCTGTTTAATACGACCTACGACTCTTTTGCCTGTTACGAGTACCTTAATTTAGAAAGGGTGTAACTCACATTTTTCAAAATCGGGTTTTATACATATTCTGTTAAGATTTCTGCGTTTTTTATCAGAATATGTAAAAATCACAATTTGGAAAAATGTCAGTAATGCCCTTTTTAAATGAAGGTAACAATATAGATTAGGTCTTGTGAAACAAACAAATTCAAAGGGATTCTAAAAAGCTCAACAAACAGAAAAAAATCTTGCTTTAGTTTTTTTCGTACAGATATTCAATAAACAATAGACCACCAGTAGCAAAAACTTTTTTACAGGAACGAATAGCATAGTTTATGTTAAAGATATAGCCATAAAAACCTGCTTACTTAGACCAATGTAATCCTTTTTCTCCATGGTATGCCATCGCACAGTGGAGTCGCTACAATGCGCCCTAGCCCTAGGAATTATCTTAGGAAGTGGTAGCATCCCACAGGACATCCGAGGTTTATACCGCATGTACCACCAATTCGAAGCTTAGCTGCATGAACGTACACTTCACAACTTGGTAGGGTGCAGAAAACTAAAGCCTGTGCTAGTCTAAGGTCCATAGTACCCTGGTTGTTATTCAACTCCACCTGAAGCCAGGGCTCTCTTGTGTTTAAACTAAAACCACCACGAGACTCCCGGAAGGGTCGTTCCCAATGATCAGGCAATAACCGAAGTTATAACCGGGCTAATAGGGTAGGAGCGGGAATATAGTAGGATCTACTTCCTACTTCTTCCATGTTCCAGCAACATGAGTTTTAATGTCCTGCTGTTTGGCACGAAGGCCGATTAGACAGTGCCTCATCAGAATTTTTCCTATTTCAATTTCCTATCCAATGTTAGACTATAGATTGGACTTCTAAAGTCATACTGCGACAAAATATTCCTAGCCACCAAGTAGGTATCTATGTCTCTCCATTAGTTATTTAGAGATTCTTGCTTGAGCCATAGCTATCACATGCACAGCAAATTCTTGAAGCAGAAGAATTTTAAATAATTTTGTTTATCTTAGTCTATTGTATAGAGGGTCTTCCGAACTTTGGTAGTTGGTAGCGGCCATATTGGTGAAGCTACATCTGTCGAATTATATATATATATATATATATATATATGTATGTGCTTTGTAATAATAAATTGTACGTCCATGGACAAAGCTATTTTAGTATCCTTAGGAATATTCATCCAAAAACTAGAAATTCGTCTGTGGACGTTACGTTGCGGACGTTACACAACAATTTCATCGCGATAAAACGACAATATTCTGTGGCAATTTTTATATAATTTTTTTATAATGTTATTTGTAAGGATTCGTCAGTAAGCGTGAGTGGGCGTGATTCGTTGGAGAGCGTAATTACTAAAAATTCTGTCCCGCCCGGAATTTTAAATCACATGCACTTACAACAACCTGATTGACTTTCAATTTGATCACTAATGTCACGACGATTTCTTCATAACAAAAATAATTTTTGGGGGCATAAATTTTTTGTATAAATCGATAAAAACTCCTGTAATTATTATAGATTGTTTCTAATTTTTTTAAAACTGAATATTTATGTAATAACAAAATAATTCATTTTGAAAGAATTAGTTCCCAGAAACCGAATATGGCGGCAAAATTTCTCTATCAATTTACACTTTTGAGATACATAAGTACCCATATTAAAATTTATGTTCGGAAATATAAAATTTGTAATTGTGTTATGTTATACTACGGCACATTGACTCTCTATTCTAGAGATTGATTTCAGATAATATATTTTTATTTTAGATTATTATGCGGAACAGTATACGAGTATGGATGTAGTATTTTGCTGATATAGAGGAAATTAAAAAAATAAAGAAATCGGCCAATAACGTGGATTAATAGTGTTGCCATTCTTCTCCAATTTACAATTTTTCGCCAATAAATCTGGCTGAATTTGACCGATGGCATGGGTTGTGTTGGCTTTGAGGTCCGCTGTGGTTTGTTGTCTTATTCGCATAGCCGTCTGACATAAGAAAACTTCACATTCACAAAGTCTTACGGAGTCAAATCGCGCGTTCTCGGTGAGAAGCTATGTCCTTAAATCGCTCGTGCAGAATATCCAATGTGGCATGGCCTGTTTGGTTATGGCCTGTCCAACGTATGGATGGAGAAAAGTAACTTTTTCGAGATGCATTAAACGCTCTTGGATCTCATGCCAAGTTGGTCACTTTTGTTTCTTGATGTACCCATTCATCAAGAAATGTGTCTCATCGCTGCAGATGCAGAAGCGCGCGGAACGCTGCCCGAATAGAACACCCATTTTGATAAAAAAAATTTATATTTGCACATAATATGGAGCGCTATATCCATCCATGGAGATTTGGCAAAACAGACTGAATAAATGACGGCCAATTCGACAGATGAAGTAGACGACGCTGGACCATAGATTTGTGGTTATGAAATCTAAACTATGCGACGTTGCAGGTGAAACATTAAAATGTGGGCTCACAATAAATATGTATGTATGTATATTAAAAACAAAAGCTCTGAGAATAAATGCAGCACATTCTCGCCAATTTAACGTTCACCAGACACCAATTGAGGACGTACAATCCTTCTGCTATCTCGGCAGCGTTATAACAAGCACAGGCTGCTCTAAAGAAGGCGTGCCACACCGCATTTGCAACGCAAGACGGCCAGCTGAAGAAAGTATGGCAATCCACACTCATATTAAAAAGCACAAAAAGCAGCATATTCAAAAGCTGACTAACTGGTAGTTCTTTTAAATCAAATCAGTTAAATTTTACAGCCAAAGATTAGCTTAATCTATTTGCTAGGTAAAACGCCGCTTCAAGTCCAGTGGTTTGCATCGATTCAATCGTCTGGTTAGGTGCGCCGATTCTAGAAATCTCGGAATTTCAATATTTTTGCGGTGAATAAGTCTGTTTTCATGGGCTTCCGCCAGATTACTGATCTCTTCTCTGACAATATTTATCCTTAGATCTCGATGAAGGTCTTTATTTCTAACGTACCAAGGAGCATTTACAATTTCCCTTAGAACCTTGTTTTGAAAAGTTTGAATCATGTCAATAACATGATTTTTGTCGCAGCCCCACAATTGGATGCCATAAGTCCAAATAGGTTTAATTATTTGGTTGTATATCATTACTTTATTATGTGTGGATAGATTGGAATTTCTACCCATTAACCATTTGAGCTCACGATATTTAATTTCAAGACATGTTTTCTTGTTCTTCACGTGTTCTTTCCATGTTAATTTTGAGTCCAAAATGATACTTGGCAGAGTTTGAGACTAGTATTTGTTGTGAATTTATGAGTATGGGGTTGTAGTTCATATTTTTGTTGGTAAAATCGACATGTACTGATTTAGAGCTATTTATTTTTAGCCCCCATTTTTTCGTCCATCCCTCAATTTGTGTTATAGCCCTTTGTAGCTTAGAGGTTGATATCTTGTTGTTTTTGCCTTTTGCCATTATCACCGTATCATCTGCAAAAGTACCGAAGATACAGGATTGATCTATTGGTAAGTCGTATGTATATAATAGATATAATACAGGACCGGAGTATGCTTGTGGCACACCGCTAGATATTGGGAGTAAATCGGAATATTCACATCCTTGTTTAATTCTGAAGAACCTATCATTCAGATATGATTCTAGCAATTTACAGTAACTATCTGGTAAAATAGTATTTAGTTTTTGAATAAGTGATGAATGTACTACTCCATCGAAGACTTGAGATATATCCAGGAAAACTGCCGTGCGTACTTCTTTTTCTTCCAGGGCTACTTCTAACCGCTGTCCAAGACAAATATTACGCATCTTTTGGCCGAATACCATAACCAATGAGCGCATATGGAACGGAACTGGTCAAATATCAGTCGAGCGAGAAGTCAGAATCAGGAAATGGCGGTGGATCTGGCGCCGCCAGAGCTGGAGGAAGCAAAACTTAATAAAACGTTCAAATGAGCTAAGAACTGAAGCGGCGGATAAACGACGATGGAACGCGATCGTAGAGACGCTATGTTCCTTATAGGAACCAGAAAACGCAAATATATTTTACCTAGTGGGAGCGAATATTTTGGTATAGAGCTCTAAATTAACCTATCTCAGGGATTTTTCTCAACATTTGTTAAAATTTAATATCTTGGTAATATATCTTGTAAAAATGTTCATATCTTCCTAACCTCTTCGCGCAATTAAGTATATTATTTCAATGGAAAGCTGTAATACTCATATTCTAAACAATGGAATAAAATATGTATGTCCTTGTGGTGAAGGATTTCAGAATATAGAAAACATCCTTAATCCTTGAATATCCAGGAAAATGAGGTCTTTAATTGTGGTCATAACAGGTGGCGCAAAAGTAACCTTTCGATGTTATGTTAGACGCAATTGGCGGTCAGCAGCTAACAGCTGATGCACCGACTGGACTTTGTACGGAAACATCTTCAAATCTTGTACCAAAATTCGCTGTAGAGACCGTCGACTGATACCCATTTGCGTGGCACGTCGTCTGGTCGATGTCGACGGCGCGTCCATGACATCCTCGGCTACAGCAGCAATATTCTCTGCAGAACGGCTACTCCGGGGTCTGCCACGCCTGTCAGCATCTCGTGTTGTGCCAGTCTCTTCGAGGCGAGCGGCTAAACGTCGCAGTGTTTCACCAGTAGGCGTTGGACGGCCAGGAAATCTGTGCCAAAGTCACCGACCGATTATTGGTCAAATAAATAGTCAGCAATATTCCGCGTTCTGGAGCAGTGTAGCGTAACATTGTTTATTAACGTGTATTTCGCATGTGTTTACTACACAAATGTCAAAACCGAACTGACATTAGGGGCCAATCGCAAAATTTATAGCATTTTCTGATAGGAGGATTACTTTTGCGCCACCTTGTATTAAGAAGTGGATATATTCTCAAATCGTTATTTTGTTATTCCATTCTAATGATCCCACCCTTGAAAAGACATGTACAACAGTTTTTATAAAATATGAAATAAAACATTAAATAAAAATTTCCACGGAATATTGTCGTTTTAATGTAGTGAAATTGTTGTGTGACGTCCGCAACAGACGAAGTTAAAGTATTTGGTTGAAGCAAGGCGTGTTCCATTTTAATGTGTTCTATTTCAATATCCCTCAATATTCCTCTTTATTTTATGTATTTCGATTTTTCTGATTACTATACAAACTTAGCTAAAAACATGCAAATTCACGTTAACCTGAAAACCTACTTCCATTTTTTTGTAACGTCCGCTACGGAATTGTCGCCGCGAATATCGCATTCATTCCACTAACTGGCGCATAAGCAGTAAGTGGCGGATTTCCACTATTTGGTAGCAATGGTGTCATGAGTTGCGAAGAAAGAACAGTGCGAAACAGACAAAAAATTCGTGAAATGTATTTATAAAATTTATGTTTTCATAGTTTTGTTTTTGACTATTGAGTTCGAGATCGTTGTTTTTGTTTTCTGTTAAACAGAAAAACAAACCTTCTTTAAATAAGAAGAATAAGAAATGTGTGAAATGTATTAAGGGTGGTCACTGGTTGTTGGACGATATCGTTTCGGAAGCTACCAAGCAACCTCATCGGCACCTTGGACAAAATACCCTGTCAATAATTGGCACAATATGAGAGCAGCTCAATATGAAATAATTGAGAACTGGCTTCAAAGTCCCATATCTCCAAAACATTGCAGACAGTATTTCTCAACCTTAATACATCCCCACACTTCTTGTTTGGTTTTTTGTGTGTCCCTGCAATTTGCGGGGAAGGCACACGATTTGTTGTTATTGTCGCTTCTTTCAGCGACAACAGTTTACTATTCTGTTCCGGCATGCTGTTCGTCCTGCGCATCTTCTCGGCCCTCTAAGAACATTTTGTACCACCGATAAACGCTGCTTTGCTTCACCATATGCCACAGTCAACATTCAGAATGCGTCAGCGCACTTTATTTTGTTTTTCACACAAAATTTGATGCAGATTCTTTGATCCATTTTCTGAAATAGATAAAAATCGAAGACAAGTTAAAACACATCCAAGCTCAACAGCTGTCAAAAATTAACTAAACATTCAAAATGGCCGACCTTGTCAGCATAAGTATGGGACATGAGTACCAACATAACGCTACAAAAATATCAAAAATCAAATACACGTAGCCCGCGGAAAATAAAAATTCACGATATTTTTTTAACATACTACGTACGATACTTTTTCTGTTAATTTGTATGGTGTATCAACCCCCATACATTAAATTATATCTAATAAAATTTTTTTTTCATAATTTAAAACAGAATTAATAAAAAAAATGAAAACCTGGAACATAATATACCGCCTATATTTCATAAAACGAGGTCAATATGAGTTCAGCAGCGAGTCTATTCGATACACAAAATGTTTTATATTATATGAAGACCATATCGACAAAAAAATCACAGCAAAATTCCTGCAAAATTACCCAACAAAATTTTTTGGCGGCATGCAAGTTTACAGGAGGTGTGTATTAAGGGATCTTTGAATTGAATTTAGTTCTCGCGATAAACCGTTATATGCTAAAATAGATATGTTGAATTACATATTTTAAAATATTATTTTGTAAGAAAAAATAGCCTTCAATTTCTTTTAATTTTTTTTATCCGTTCAGGGGCTTAGGAGATATCTTACATCTAATTCGTGGAGGAGGAATATGTAGCATTTGGTATGGACCAAGAGTGTAGTACATCGAAGGAGTTACCTAAGACACCTAATATGTTCGGAAAATCCGTTTTAGGACATTTTAAGTCATTTGAGCAATGTCCGTCAGTATTGGTTCTGTAATAACTTCTACACTATTTAACTTTACCTATCGCTATCAAGTTGAAAAAATTGGGCGAAATGGTCCCGCCCCTTTTTGTACCTCCCACACGAAATGCCCAAATCATACCACAATTTAATGTCTCATAACGTTTATACCAGAGCACACAGGGCTATAGACACTATAAAAACATTACACTGTACAAAATTTCAAGTATTTTTATACACTGGTTTTAATGTTATAAGCTGTTAACTTTTGGTGCAAAAAGGTACCTTTGTGTGGGAGGTACCAAAAGGGGCGTGGCAACAACACCCATTTTTCCCTGAACTGTAGGCAATATAAAAGCACAATACTGTATAAAATTTCAAGTATTTTTATACACTGTTATTAATGTTATAAGCTGTTAACTTTTGGTGCAAAATTGTGCATTTGTGTTGGAGGTACCAAAAAAGACGTGGCGACTTCGCCCATTTTTCTCGAGTTGATAGCGACTAATAAGCTAATACTATGTGTGGAATTTCAAAAGATTCGAGTAAGTAGTATATCAGTTATAAAAGAATCAATATTTCACAAAATTTTAACCCTTTGTGGGGGAGGTACTAGAAGGAGTGGACCAATATGGCCCATCTTCGAACTTAGCCGGAGATAGAAAAAAATATTAATACATACCAAATTTGAGGTCAATCGGTTACTCCTTTCGAGAGTTATCGTGCGCACCAGCCAGCAGACAGACAGACAGACAGATAGACGGACAGACAGACAGACAGACGGACGGACATTGCTCATTCGACTTAAAATGACCCAAAACGGATTTCCTCCGAACATACTTGGGGTCTTAGGTCACTCCTTCGACGTGTTACACTTTTTTCCGTAGCAAATGATATATACCCTCGTCACACTAAAGTGAGGGTATAATTAACGCGATGCTGTTTTTGGTCCAAATTGAGCAATTTTGGCACGAATTTAGCGGCGACCCGACTCGTGCCCAAATCATTGGTTAAAATGGAATGGCACGAGCCAATCGATATGTTTAGATCCTCAGCAACTTCTCTAATGGTAATTCGTCGATTGGCAAATATTATTTTATTCACTTCATCAATGTTTTCGTCTGTTCGTCTCGGCCCACTAAGAACATTTTGTACCACCGATAAACGTTGCTTTGGTCCAAGGTAGCTTCACCATATGCCACAGTCAACATTCGGAATGCGTCAGCGCACTTTATTTTGTTTTTGACACTAAATTTGATGCAGGTTTCCATCTGTCATTAGACTACTTTTTCAACAATAAACAAAAACAATACAAAGAAATTACAATTTTAACAAATGGAAATTGTTAGAAAAATCCGAGTGATATGTAAATTTGGAGTTCTGTACCACAAAAACTACATGAAATTTCAAATTCATTTTGTAACTTTTACTATGCTTTTTCGATTTTAAAAAACTTTTTTCAATTTCTATAGGAATTTTTATATTTCGTATAATATTAATAATATTATTTCGCGAATATTTGTTGCATTTCAACTTAATTTTTATTAAATTGAATAAATTTGGTGTAGGCGAATACATTTTGCTTAGGTAATATAAAATGAAGATGTTATGTCTGAAATTTTGGAAATTTATAAAAACTAAAATAAATCAGAAAAAATAATTCTTCGCAGTCGGTAGGATTCGAACCTACGCTCCCAGAGGGAATCTGATTTCTAGTCAGACGCCTTAACCGCTCGGCCACGACTGCTTCACATCTGTTGGCAGTCAACATAAGCCCACAAAGCACAAACCATCATCAGCAGTTCACCCAACCAACAAACATAGTTTCACGACAAACGAACCAACGAGTTGACAATGGCGACGAAGATGGAAACGCCACAAAATAAACTAAAAATAACTTCAAAATTATTTGCTTTTTTTGCTAAATTTTTACGCCGTTGTTTGGCTTTCTTTCAATCAGACAGACGTCTTCGTTCGTCGTCGTCGGTCGCATTTGGATTGGATTGCCATCCAATGATAACAACAGCGACCGAACATATCGACGGCATAGGAACGAACAACAACGCCGACGGACAGACGAACGAACGAACGACCGGACAGACAAACAGTGGAGCTCATTAATTCTCATTTGCCATACAACATGTTGTTATTGTTAAACATCCAAATCAGCAACAATAACACACCAGTCTTAATAAATAAAAACAATAAAAAAATATATTTAAAAAAAACCTGTCCCACTGATAAGATATACGACGACGACAACGAACAACAAGCACAGCAGCAACAACAGAGAAGAACTAAAAGCAACAACGACAACAACAACAAACCCACACGAAAAGAGTAAAAGTTGCCTCATAAAAATATTTTCATATTAATTTATATGTAAAAATCAAATCAAAGCAAACGCAAACTCGGAGCAAACAGCCTTACACGGCTGACTGACTGCTGATACATGTGTATGCTGCTGCCAATAGGGTGGACCAAAGTGACAGAAAAAAAAAATTAAGTGAACAACGCCATAGTGGATGACCCATATAACCACTATTATTAGTAATGTTCGCAGTGAAATGATTACAATTCGTAATATCTGTGAAGCAATTTGATACCAAATTTTCATAAATACTGTGAATTGTTTCATTGAAAGTTCATGAATATAATGAAATCTATATTATTTTCATAGATTTTTACAGTGAAAACTTCAGTGGGCAAATACTGACGCTCGCAGTTGTTTTTTCCGCCAGTGGCAGATGTCCGTCTATGTAAATATTTGTATAACCTATATTTAGTGGAAGAGGGTTTATAAGAGCTATATAAGTATTTTATAGCTTCGATAACCTGTTTATAGGAAGAACTATCTAGCTTCTTAAAATAACCATCAATCGCAGACTCAACCTCTTCATAGTTGGCAAATCTGTTACCAACCAACCATTTTTTTAAAGTTTGGATATAAAAAAAAATAATCCGAGGGAACTTTAATTCACAGATTTTTGCCATCGCCATAGTAGATGTGTTAACCGGTGCATTGTCTTGATGAAACAACACTATTTTTGGACAAATGCGAAAATTTTTACTTAATTTTTCTTAATAAATGGTGCAATAAGATAGCATAATTGTGATTCCTTTTTGTTTTTTGAAGATAACACTGTGCTAGTCCAAAAATTAAGCAGAAAGGAGACCCTATGGATAGACCTATTTCGACCATGCTGAATCCAGTGGCATTGGCCGTTTTTCTAAGTTAGCTCTTGTTTTCGCGCTATTCGAACACAAAGTTTGCTGGGAAATCAGAGAGATTTGTTGTCTTTTTGAAGGAGGGATCGTTGTAATAAGGATGTTGACAATGGGAGATTGGTAGCTCCCGAAACAGATCTTTCATATACTGAGCCTAACTAAGTGCGGAAACAAAATATGTATTATGAAAGCAGATCGAATAAAACAAAACAACAAGAAGATTCCTTGAAACTTACAACACATGTTTTATAAAGTTGACACTTTTCACCACAGTATTTTTGTCAAAGAGATTCAATATAAGAAGAGATACCATTTCATTCACCACACGGAAAATGTGAATTCCACCTCATGAGCAAAGATGAGTTCATGAAAAATGTAATTTAAATATCGTGTATTTTATGTGTTTCTCTTGCACTTTTTCATATGCATGTCAATAAACACACAAAATAAACTTCTTATACGTTAGCAGAAACAAAGAAAACGCAGAAAAATCTCTTTTTTACTCAATTTAATTTTCCTTTTTGTTCATCATTTTGATAGAAAAACTCACCTCTGCACATGAATTTTCGCCGTGGTTACTCTTTATATACAATATCTTTGATTTTTGTTTTCAAATGCTGCCGCCGTCTTTGCTTTAAGTCAGCTAATTTTGGGACCATATCATTTGACGCGTGCAAAAAGTGTAACATATCAAAGGAGTGACCTGAGACCCTAAGTACATTCCACGGAAATCCGTGTTAGGACATTTTAAGTCATTAGTGCTATGTCTGAGGTATTTTTTCGAAGGCTATATTGGTTCCTCCCTCTAGTAACTGTCATCCAAAAAAGGTTAAAATTCAATTAAATATTGATTCTCTAATTACTTCATAACTACTTATCCAAATGTTCTGTAATTCCTACATAGTAATTTTATCTGTCGCTATTACCTTGAGGAAAATGTACGAAGTTGCTATACAGGTTATAACTTTTATACCAGTACACACAAATACTTGACGTTTTGTGCACTGAAATGCCTTTATATTATCTACGATTAAGTGTAAAATTTGCGATATTGCCACGCCCATTGTGTTACTTCCCAAACAAAATGGCGGAATAAAGCCAAAATTGAGTAGCTCATTACATAAATACCAATGGACATTAACAATTCCAATTCGGTACAGTGAAATATCTGCTTTTCAGTGCAAAATAGGCATATATGTCAAACCCCTACTTGTACCCCCACACAAATTTACATATGGGCATTTCCACCAAAAGGTCCACTGAGGTAAAAAAATTAAAAGTTCTTGTAAACATTTTGTTTTATCATATATTCATAGGAGAAAAGTCAAATTAATCTGATGTTAAAAAAAATTTACAATTATTCATAACCTATTTCGAGGTATTCAAATGCAAAGTAGCGCAAGTGCAAATTTTCTCATTTGGATATTTCTATTGCACGTTTTGTTTTGATAAAAGTTCTTAAAGAGAGACGTTCGGCATTGACTTTTCCTCTATAAAATCTTTCTTAGGGTTCAAGCTGTCAAAAAATAATGCATACAAAATTATGCGATTAAAAAGAACGGTAAGTTTTTGCTTTACCTTGTCACATATTTCGATGTCCCGTGCGAAATTGAAAAACTACATTTGTTGTTAGTGCGTCGAAAAAAAATAGAAAATTGTTTAAACATGGTATCTTAGCGAAGAAAACAATGCATATTTAAAGAAAATTTATGGATAAGTGTAGAAATTATAGCACTATGTATTGGTAGAAATCAGATAATTACAACATAATCCGGTTTTATACCCCCACAATTGAGAACGAGGCTATACTCGTATGTATATCAACAGAAATAACCGATTGCCTCCAAATTTGGTATGTGTTAAAATTTTTTTTATCTCAGGCTATGGTCAAAGATGAACTACGTTGCTCCAATCCTTCGAGTACCTCCCCACGAAGGGTCAAAATTTAGTGATATATTCATCCCATATCTTGTATACTACTACCCAAACAATTCCTTACATATAATCTTGAGAAAAATGGGCAAAGCTTCCACGCACCTTTTGGTACCTCCCATACAAATGACCATTTCGCACAAAAAGTTAACGGCTTATAACTACGATTTCTGCACAAACAAACACTTACAATTTTGTAGAACATAATGCTTATATAGTACCAATTGTCTATTCAAAAAACAAAATGGGCAAAATAAAAAATTTGATTTTTTTTCATTTCCCTTACTTTTCAATATTTTACATTTATCCATATATTTTTATCAAATAGGCACCGTTTTATTTGGCGCCATTTCGTTTAATACTGCACAAAACGTTATGCACATTTATACTAACAATTTTTGTTAAATTGTTGTTATTATGTGAAAATAGATACATTGAATACTTCTGTTGGTTTTTAAAACATTTTTAATCTGTTTTATATAAAATTACCTAAAAACATCAGAAACAACATAAAATTAGTCACATATTGCCTCAGGTTTCGCTGAAATCGCGTTTTGAATTGTTGTCCGCGAAAACCACTTCGGTTTTTGTCCCGTGCGAGTGCCTTGGTTTTATGCAATAATTTTGAAAATTTAAAATTTGTCAAAATCAACCTTAGCACCAATTATACGTCTAATTAAGATCTATAAGTTAGAACAATTGTCAAAAGAAAAATCGGTTTTATTTTGACTTTTTTTCACTTTAAATATGTGAGACTGTCCCGTGCGACACCATGGAAATGCCCATATTCATTCGAACTAAACTTGTGATAACTTATGTAGTAAGTAATCTAAATGCAATGGCTGAGCTAAATGTTTCCACTACTTCACTTTCACTCGATTTACCGAATAAAATGTTCCTACTTGTTGTCTCCTCACCCTTGAGTGGGGGGTATATATCATTTGCTACGACCCTAAAGTGTAACACATCGAAGGAATGACCTTAGACCCCAAGTATTTTTGGCGGAAATTCGTTTTGGGACATTTTAAGCAATTTTCATTTTAGCAATGTCCGCCCGTCTGTCTGTCTGCCTGTTTGTGTATCTGTCTGCTGGCTGGTGCTCACGATAACTCTCGAAAGGTTTAACCGAATAACTTCAAATGTTGTATGTGGAAATATTTTTCTCTATCTTCGGCTAAGTTCGAAGTACCTTTCCTACAAAAGGTTAACTTTTGAAATATTGATTATTTAATACGTCCTATAATACTTACAGGAATCTTCTGAAATTCCACATATAGTATTAGTTTATTACACGTCAAGAAAAATGGGCGAAGTTGCCACCCCCGTTTGGTACCTCCGACACAAATGGACATTAAAGTTATTAAATGCAACTTAAATTGGTAATAATTTTACTAAAACCAAAAAATAAATAAATTTACGAATATTTTTTATGGGACTCAAGTTTAGGGGATTCATAAGTCGGTTTTTAAATTGATGATTTTAAAATCAAATTTAAAAGTATTTGCTTGATATTTTACCTTAATCACTTCAATGGAGGTGAGAGGAGACATCTATCATTTATTAAGAAAAAAGTGTAACAAATCGAGGGGTTGAGCTAAGACGCTATATATGTTTGTTGGAAATCCTTTTGGTGAAACTATGTTTCATATCGTCTCCTGAAATCAAAAAAATTACTAGACATCAAAGAATCAAAATCATTGTTTTATAGTATTAGCGAACTTCCAAAAAAATTTTATGGAAACAAAATATAAAGTCATTAAAGCGAAACAATTTACAACATTTTTATTCAAAATGTTCACCTCAATTAGTTGCAATAGTATTGGCTTTCTACTTAAAATTAAAATTTACAAATGTTATCTAAAATGAAAAATAACGTTAATTCTTTTCTGCTTCTTCCGAAAAAAACGTACAAATGTGAATTCTGTCATTTTGAACGAAAAACTTCTTCTTTTCACATTACGATGGACCCACCCTTATGTGCCGACGATTGTTTGCTTCTTTATTTTTTAGCGTTTAATAAGCTACACGCTATGATTTCAAAAATATCTATCTGCGAGATTAAAATGTAAAACAAAAAGAAATAAAAAATTAAAACAATCTTTTCAAGTGAATTTCTTTTGCACGAACCACATTCATTGTGAATACTATCGAAATCTTTACGAAAATATAGTAAATTTATTACTTTTTGGGTTAATCTTCTAAATAAAAATACGATTTTTTATACACTTTCCAATAGATGGAAATAGGGTGTTCGCAATAAAATCAATCACATACTCTTTTTTAATTCCTTCCACTGTGTGCGTGTTGTGCACCGCGATCTTTGTGATCTTTTAATCCCTCAAGAATTGTGGAAAATCGGTACTTGACACGAATTCCTAAGTGTTTTCCAATCAGATCCTCTGAGATGAATCAGATCTGGCAAAGTGTTAAACTTAAAGTATCGGAGTCGTTCATGTTTGAAAGCTGAACATTGACGTAGAAAATATTGCATTGTTTCGACGTCTTTCCCTTCGTCGTTATCTGCTAATCCTATACGTCGACGGATTACGAAACGGCAGACGGTTTCCAAATTTTAATAACGTCTTCGCATTCCTATTATTTTGCAATAAAGTGTAAAATTTTAAATACTAATTTAAGAAAATCTCTTAAAATATTCGAGAGATCCTGCTACTTAACTTTTCATACATCTCAGACCATGGTGACCTGTTTTGGAATAATGTACATATTTCCGCCTCCGGAAATCTTTAAAGATCCACATCTTAAACTTAGGGCCTGTTTCTGTAACTATTTTTCGTTCGTCTATTGCGAACGATCAAAAATCACTCAATTATTCCGAGAAATCTATAAATCAGAGAAGTTTATAATTCGTCGTGTCTGTAGAAAATCATGTAAAAAGCTTGTTCCTAAAATATTTCTAACCTGCGTTTTATAGAATTCAACACGGGGCAAAATCACCTTTTTTGATATGTTTGAATCGAAAGAAAATATATTTGGAACACAAATTTTTAAATATTATATATTTCTGAGCAAATAAATTTTATTTGAAAATCAATAAAATGTATTTGGAACGCATATATTAATATATTACAACAAAATTTATTTGCAAACTAAATTTCTCAAATAAAATATGTGTTTAAATACAAATAAAATTATTGTTTAGGAATTTTTCCAAATATATTTTATTTAAAAAAATTTTCAAAACATTTACTGACTTTTTCGAAATTCAGTTTTAATTTTTCCTTGTTTTCGAATTAGACCTCCCAGTTATGATAACATATTAACTTCCGTTTTAAATCGATCATTTAAATTTTCTGAGTATTCCAAGCCATCATTAGTTGTCAATCCTCTAAGTAATTTATTTTAATCCAAGATTATACGATTTCAATTATCAATATTTTACGAACATTTAACATTTCTAAAAAATTAACTTTGAATTACTGAAAAATTTAACACAATTTATGTATTTTCCGAATACTTAAATGCAAATAAATATTTGTTTCGGAAATAATAGTCCCAAATAATAACATATTGGGATGTAAACAAAGATTTGGTTAGAACGACATCTTCCCAAGTATATAATTTTTGTATATACCAAATACTATATGTTTAGAGTGTACCCTGAATATATATATGTTTCAAGCCGAATATGTTTGGGACAATATACTACAGAAGCGATTTTTTTTCAGCGTGAAATAATAGCTGAGAGAATTTTGATCGTTCGCCGTGGACGAACGAAAATAAGTTACAGAAACAGGCCCTTAAGCTACGTTACGAAAACTAAATTTATGTTCGTCTTTTCAATTCCCCTACTGTACATCCCTAGCATTTGGGTGACCAGTCCCGTGCTTTATGGAGCAAAAACTGGAAGTAGCTTTTGCTACGAAGTCTGACCGGAGACTTTATTCTGGTACCACGGGTGATCAGGAGCCCCTCTATCTGTTGATAGAGCCTGATCAGATGGGAACGGCCCTTTATGGGAGTTTCGTGGTGGCTGTGGTTTAATGGCCAAATGCGGGTAGAATTTTCGCCTCGATGTGGAGTTGCATTGCAACCGGGTGCTGTGACCCATAGATCAGCAGAGGTGTTAGATAGGCCTCGACCCTCACCAAAGGGTACGGTTTTACATCCATATTAATGTAAACCTAGATATGGAACCGGAAGGAGGAGGCTTTGGGTGAATCCGGAAGGGGCGTTGACAATCGCTTTTCATCTGTCTCTTGTGTGGTGACACACTGTGGTTCAGGCCTTCACGGCATATAATCACATAAAACTCACTCACATCTGTACATCCCTAGCTGTGAATATAAAAATTAATCACAATCAAGGTCAAAATTGTCATAAACACAGCCTCCCTAGGCTGAGTGTCTTTAATTTATACCATTAAAAATCATGTACTGTATTCGCAAGAATTACCCAAAAAGTACAACAGGTCTATGATTCTAAAGCGCCATCCCCGACAGCGAAGCGTTTATATTGGTGATAAGTGGCCACAGCACCTGTCGTTTGAGAACTACACAAAAAAAGAAAAAAACAAACCGTTGAAAACTTCAATAACACCGCCGCCGTCTTTGTGAAACGTGGCAGAAAGAAAAATATTTTCATTGAGATTATTCACGGCTATTTCCTGCTTTTCAGTCAAATTGTGTTAATAGCACTTATTTATGGTAACTAAGCGAATTTGAGCCAACAACAGTCGGTTCAGTCGGGCATCTCATTCCAGCCAGTTCAGCATCAAAAAGGCATAGATTAAGTCCACTCACATACACACAAAGAGCCACACACGCCATGGAGCATGGAGCGATTTATCACACCCGACTCCACTGGTTTGGTATACACGCGTCCATCCATTCCACTCAGTCAGTCGACCAAGAATACGTCCATGCTCCCTGATGGTTCCCCATGGAGTTAAAGTGTTTGTGTTAGTGAGTGCGTGTGTTGGTGTGCAGAAGGAAAAAAGATGTTCAGGATTTCGCTAATGCTTTTTTTCTCTCCTTTGTTGTTCATATTCTCGGATTTATGTTCTTTTTTTGAGGACATCTCTTTGGTGTCTTTGTGAAATGGTAACTTAATTTGGTTGTCATGTTCATCGGAAGAGGATTTTAGTTAAGGTGTTCATGTTGTCCATGATGGGCGCTTGTCAGTTTTTCACAAGCGAATCGCAGGATCATAAACATGTGTTTTGAAGATTTCCTACCTTTTTGCGAACATTAAATAGGTCTTAAGGTGTGAAGTGAAAAATAGAAAGAAAGCTTGTAAATTTTTTCAGGAATACGTTTTTAAAGACCTAATGGCAAATGTAGCCTAAATTTAACAAATTTAACAAAAATGAATACATGTCCCCTACTATGTGCGAAAAAGTGCTTGGGGCAAGCGTTCTTTTTTGAATATACTTTCGTAGGAGCCAATGAGGTGCTGTGAAAGATTAACTGTACTTTAATTTAATAAAACACGTAAATATTTATAACATCAATTTATTAATTTATTGGAACAAAATTATCAATTTGCGTTACAGGTAGCAATGTTGTTATCGATTAACATAAGATGGTATTTATATTTCTGAACTTACAGAAGATTCCGGGAAGTCTTAAAGAAGTTACAAGGGATTCAATATTTCATTAACTTTTAACCCTTTGTAGGGGAGGTACCAGAAGTAGTAAACCAATATGGTCCATCATCGAACCTAGCCTGAGATAGGACAAAATATTAGCACATACATAATTGGAAATCAGTCTGTTACACCCTTTGAGTTATTTCCATAGTAAAACATCACATAACAAGTAAGAAAGTTTCAGTCGGGTAAACCGACTAAGGTATACCCTCACTTTGTGAGTAATGTAATATTGAACATTACTCGAATTATTCTGTCAATTTGTGTGGGAGGTACCAGAAGGGGTTTATCAAATACACTTTTTTTGCTGAACATTAGATACTTTAAATACATTGCACTGTGCCGACTTATAAGCATTTATGTGCACTGGTATAAACGTTATGAGACATTAAATTGTGGTATGATTTGGGCATTTTGTGTGGGAGGTGCAAAGAGGGGCGTGGCAATAACGCCCATTTTTCACAGGGCTATAGACACTATAAAAACATTACACTGTACAAAATTTCAAGTATTTTTATACACTGTTATTAATGTTATAAGCTGTTAACTTTTGGTGCAAAATGGTGCATTTGTGTGGGAGGTACCAAAAGGGACGTGGCGACTTCGCCCATTTTTCTCGAGTTGATAACGACTAATAAGCTAATACTATGTGTGGAATTTCAAAAGATTCGAATAAGTAGTATAGCAGTTATTAAAGAATCAATATTTCACAACATTTTACACCCTTTGTGGGGGAGGTACTAGAAGGAGTGGACCAATATGGCCCATCTTCGAACTTAGCCGGAGATAGAAAAAAATATTACCACATACCAAATTTGAGGTCAATCGGTTACTCCTTTCGAGAGTTATCGTGCGCACCAGCCAGCAGACACACAGACAGACAGACGGACGGACATTGCTCATTCGACTTAAAATGACCCAAAACGGATTTTCTCCGAACATACTTGGGGTCTTAGGTCACTCCTTCGACGTGTTACACTTTTTTCCGTAGCAAATGATATATACCCTCGTCACACTAAAGTGAGGGTATAAAAATCGAATAGAATAATTTCTGTCGGGAAACTCTAAACTACTTTACAAAAAATATTCGTTGTCAACAATGCACTAAATCGCAAAAATACAAAACATATTTTTTGTAAAGTACTTATATAGGGTGATCTAAGTAGATATACTTTTTTCAATAGCCTTGTTTGACAGATCACGTGTGAGTCATTTCATCATGGAATGACTTACGCCTGAACAGCGTTTACAAATTATAAAGCTTTATTATCAAAATAATCGTTCGCCAATTGCGCTAAGTCCATTTTTTTAATCAAAAAAAAGACACTTTCCAGTCGACCCACGACCTTGACAACCAAGAGCAATATTTTAGCTCTCGTTAAGAGCTATCTTTTTGGCATTGACCGATTCCCGATCCGACGTACCGGAATCATCGGTCCATATTTCTTCAAAAATGATACCGGTGAGAACGTAACCGTCAATGGCGACCGTTACCGTGCCATGATAACCGACTATTTGATGCCTGAAATTGAAGCTCGTGATCTCGGCGACATTTGGTTTCAACAATACGGCGCCACTTCCCACACATCGCATCAATCAATGGATTTATTGAGAGAACACTTCGGAGAGCAGATAATTTCACGTTTGGGTAGGTCGAGTGGCCACCAAGATCGTGTGATATCAAACCGTTAGACTTTTTCCTGTGGGGATATGTAAAGTCTAAAGTTTATGCGGACAAACCCGCTTCGATTCAGGCCTTGGAGCAAAACATCACGCGTGTCATTCGCCAGTTACCAGTCGAAATGCTCGAACGAGTCATCGAAAATTGGACTCAACGGATGGACCATCTGAGACGTAGCCGCGGCAAACATTTAATAGACATAATCTTCAAAAAATAAATGCCAAAGAATGTTCTTTCAAATGATAATGAACATTCCCCATTCAATTTGAATTTTCTGTGTTTTTGAGGGAGGTACTACAAGGAGTGGACCAATATGGCCGATCTTCGAACGATCTTCGAGCCTGAGATAGAAAAAATATTATCACGTACCAAATTTGAAGTCAATCCGTTACTCATTTCGAGAGTTATCGTGCGCTTCAGCCAGACAGACGGACGGAAATTGCACGAATTACTTTAAATGTCCTAAAACTGATTTCATACTTAAAACTGATATCATACTTCATAAAACTGATTTCATACTGATTTCATACTGAACATACTTAGGGTTTTAGGTCAATCCTATGATGTTTTATACTTTTGCCTCGTAGCAAATGATGTATACCCTCCTCCCTGTAAGTTGAGGGGATAAATATGGTAATGGGAGCAATTATTCGAAAGCGTCTCGGTAAAAAGTTGATTTGCGGTTTCTATCATAATTCGGTGATGGATCATTTAAAATTTAAAAACCAAAATTATTTCGTTAGATAAACATTTTCCCCAGGTAACGCTGGAAGGTTTTTCGAAATTTCTATTTTTCAATTTTTGACAACAATCCGAAGTGAAAACGCGATTTTTGAAAAAAAAAATCGGCAAATTTATTATTGTAAAATAAAAATATTAACACATTATAAAAAGAAAGCAGTGTTCCTCGTAAATTATGTACAGAAATAGTGTTCAAAATTTCAAAACGATCGGTGCAGTAGTTATTATGGACACCGACTTTGAAAACGTGGGTCGTGGGAAAAACGCTTTACAGTTTTTCTGATGAGGCGCCGTTGCTTTATTCTGGTTCATCTCATATTTTTACACAATATTTTTAAGGGGTTCTATTCAAAAATAAAAATAAAAACAATTCGAAAAAAGTTTTCAACCGTAGAATATATGAATTGATATGGCCATGACTTGTGTCTTAGTGGTTACATTAGACAAAAATTTGTTACATCGCATAGTTTATATAGTAGTTTATGTGAGAGAGATCGGTTTATATTCTGCACTGATACTAAGAAAATGCCTGTCCTAGTATAAGGAAAAACCAGTAAAGAAAGACAGAAAGTCGTCTTTATAATACCCTACACCTCCCTGTTTATGTTATAAGAAAACTCTATCTGCCTAATTTCGTACAGATCGGATGTAAAATACGGTTTCTACAGCGCTTACATGTAAAATCGGGTGAAACATATAAATCTGAATGGCTTTTCCCCGAATTTGGTAGTGTTCATTCATATAATAAGAAAATTCTCTCTGGAAAATTTCGTACTGATCGGCTATATCTAAATCTGAATGGATTTTCCCCGATTTTGGTAGTGTTCATTCATGTAATAAGAAAATGCTCTCTGTCAAATTTCGTACTGATCGGATATAAAATACGGTTTCTGCAGCGCTTACATGTAAAATCGGGTGTAACATATACATATATGGGGACTATATCTAAATCTGAACCGGTTTGCCCCGAATTTGGCAGCGTTCATTCATGTAATAAGAGAACTCTCTTTTACCACATTTCGCACTGATCGGATATAAAATACATTTTCTACAGCGCTTACATGTCAAATCGAGGGTAACATATATATGGGGCTATATCTAAAACTGAACCGATGTTGACTAATTTCAATATGGATCGTCCTTGGGCCAAAAAAGAACACTCGCCCTTATTCCAGTTGGCGTCGTCGACGTCGATTCTTAGTCGACACTGTTTAGATTGTCGACTTCATAAATTTTGACATTTTTTTAAATATTTTTAAGTTATAAAAAGGGTTTTTGTTAGTTCATGGATACCAAAAACATCCGTATTGGCGTAAAGATGACAAAGCTAGAACTTCATAGATATGACCAAAAAGGATGTGACGACGTCGACGACGCCAACTGGAATAAGGTCGACTGTGCTAAATTGCATCACAATCGGACCATAACTACGACCTGCACTATGATTACAAGAAGAGACAGACAGACAGACGGACATGGCTAAATTGACTCAAAAGGTGATTCTATGTCGATCGATAAACTATGTTCTATTTCTTCTCCCTTTGGGCGTTACAAACAAATGCACAAAGTCATAATACCCTGTACCACAGTGTGGTGTAGGGTATAAAGATTAGAATGGAAACATAGTTTTGTTTAACTATGTTTCCATCCTAACGAGTACGAGTATGTTTTGTCCCAAAACATACAATAATTCTGTCTGTCAAATATTATATATTTAGAGTATCCTAAACATACATACATATCGTCGGTGCGCCGACAAAAACTCCTATGTGTAATTTTTCGAATTTTTTTTTATTGTCGAATTAGAACGTCCTAGCAGTCAAACGACTACCCGCCAAAGCATTTTGCGCTATCTTGACCGGTTCCGAAGTTACCAAAAACTCCTATGTGTATCCCTCTATAGCAATGCACCGACTAAAACTCCTATGTGTTGTAGGCACAGCCTGTCCCAAGGGATAGAAGGTTGGCTTCGATTTACGCCAAAAAACCGCTAATGAGGTTTTGTTCAGAATCATCCCCTCTATTCGACAATGAATAGATCAAAATTGGATCTGCTTCCATTCGCGAGTTATCGCGAAAACAGAACTTTTACTCAAAACAAACTTAATAGCTTTGATTTGTAAAGAAAAACGCTGAAATTTAGAACTGTAACACAATTTCCTTTAAATATGATTATTTGTAAGACGCTTTTTAACGTCCGCGACATTTGCCATGTTTTTATATTGCGAATTTTGTGTAATCCATAAAATCGACGTTCACCGCCAAATTTATCCAAAAATATTATACCGAATTTAATAAGATTAAAATATTTGAATTCTATAATCTCTGAGGAATAGATTAATATCAGATTAATATCCCTCTACGAATAAATATTGTACAAAAAAAAAAATAGTTCGGAATTATTTTACTATATAATGCTATTATCTCGCGAATTACCAGTTCTAGAGAAAAGTAGTGAAGGACAGTTTGGGAGATAAGCGAAAGGCCTACAACTATTTCTTTAACAAACCAAATTTATAGTAATTTGGTAAGGATTTACAGTGTGTCTAAACTTTTGTATGCTTTTCCCTTTATATGAGGCATATTTTGATTTGACACATTGCAAATCCCTACCAAATTATCATAATTTTTTTGTTAAAGAAAGACTGGGAGTCGTTTTTAATATCTCCCAAACTTTCTTTCACCACTTTTTCCTAGGACTGACCGTTCGCGTAATAATATCATTATATAGTTAAATAATTCTGAAATTAAATGTTTTTGTTCGAAATGTATTCGTCGCGGGATGTTTACGGAGGAAACACAAGTGCCAATATCCCTCAGAAATCATAGAATGTAAATATATTAATTTTAATAAATTTGCAATAATATTTTTGTAAAAATTTAGCGGTGTAAGTCGAATTTTTGGATTACAAAAATTTCGCTATAGAATAATATAGCAGATATCGCGGACATTACAAAGCGTCTTACAAATGTTCATATTTATGGGAAATTATGTTATAGTTTTAAATGTCCGCGATTCAATGTAATTAAGTTCGGTTTTTGGTTAAAAATTGTTTTTATCGCGATAGCTCGCGAAAGGAAGCAGATCAGATTTTGATTTCTTCTTATCTGTGTAGAGGGGATGATTCTGTACAAAACCTCATTAGCCGTTTTTAGCCACAATCCAGGCCGACTTTCGTTTGCTTGAGGTACGCTGTGAACATCCTATGTGTCGATTTTCATGAAAACCATTTACCACGTCATGGGCTTTTCACATATACGATTTTTGTTATGATATATTGGTGGTAAATAATTAAAAGAAACATTCAAAAATCGGAGATATTAAAAATATCGCGATTTGACGAAATAGCTACGTTTTTTGTCTCTCCTGAAAACTAGTAAAAAAACACATAGGAGTTTTCGTCGGCGCACCGACGATATGTATGTTTCAAGCAGAATATGTTTGGGACAATATACTACAGAAGCGATGTTTTCAACGTGTTTGTATGTTTGGATGTTTTCAACGTGCATACGAGTATCTTTTTTTTATGTTGGCACACTTGTCTCGATCATATGTTTTTAGTTGAGTTTGTTTGTGTTTAGTTTAGCTTGTTTGTGAGAGACATAACAGTGAGACGTGTTTTGCTTGTTCGGCGAATCGGTTATTATCTGGTGAATGCAGTGATTGAGGGATGATTACGGTATTCTTTTCGGCCACAAAATAACGAACATGCGACGGTTTTTTGTTCAAAATTCATCAATTTTGGAACAAACTTTGTTGGCATGCTTCATGCCCAATTCTGAAAAAATTTTATGGCATGTGCCAACCGATATGCCGACATCCTCTGCAACTTCTCTTATAGAGATTCGACGATTCTCCATAACAATTTTCTTCACCTTCTCAACATATTCATCGTTTTTTGATGTGATGAATCTTCCAGGACGATCGTCGTCGATCTCGACCTGCTTTGAAAAGCTTGTAAACATTTTTCTGACTCAGAGTAAAATAATATGCCACTCTCAACATTTTAAGTATTAAATGTATTTGTTCCAAATAATCTATATATATAAAAATGAAACGGTCCATCTGTGTAATGGCATCACGTCAGAACGGCTGGAGCGATTTGGATGATTTTTTTTTTATTCGATTCTAAATTTTCACGAGATGGTTTATATAGAAAAAAAATAATTGGACAAAGGGGCGTGGTACCTCCCATACAAATCGCAGGTTAAAAATCCGATATTTCTGCTCCTATTATAGGTATAGTGCTGAAATTTTGTTTGTATGCATTTAATGGCAGATTATGTGAATTTTCCAAAAATGGGCGGAATCGGACCAATGGGCGTGGCCCCGCCCATATAAGCCAAATTTTGAAATTGAGATATTTTGCACAATTTGTTAGCGAGAGTGCTGGAATTTTGTGTATATGTAAACGGTGGCAGTCTACGTGATTGGTCCAAAAATGGGCGGGATCGGACCAATGGGCGTGGCCCCGCCCACATAGACCAAATTTTGATATCTTGCACAATTTGCTAGCGGGAGTGCTGCAATGTTGCGTATATGTATCTGGTGGCATTCTACGTAATTGGTGAAAAAATGGGCGGGACCGGACCAATGGGCGTGGCCCCGCCCATATAAGCCAAATTTTGAAATTGAGATATTTTGCACAATTTGTTAGCGAGAGTGCTGGAATTTTGTGTATATGTAAACGGTGGCAGTCTACGTGATTGATCCAAAAACGGGCGGGATCGAACCAATGGGCGTGGCACCGCCCATATAAGCCAAATTTAAAAAATGTGATATCTTGCACAATTTGTTAGCGAGAGACCTGGAATTTTGTGTATATATATCCGTTGGCGATCTACGTGATTGGTACAAAAATGGGCGGGTTCGGACCAATAGGCGTGGCCCCGCCCACAATGACCAAATTTTGAAATTTTTATATCTTGCACAATTTGCTATCGGGAGTGCTGCAATGTTGTGTATATGTATCTGGTGGCATTCTACGTAATTGGTCAGAAAATGGGCGGGATCGGACCAATGGGCGTGGCCCCGCCCTTATAAGCCAAATTTTGAAATTGATATAACTTGCACAATTTTTTATCTAGAGTGCTGTCATGTTGTAGATATGTATCTGGTGACAGTCCACGTGATTGGTCCAAAAATTGGCGGGATCTGACCAATGGGCGGGCCACCGCCCATATAAGCCAAATTTTGAAATTGAATTATCTTGCTCATTTTGTTAGCGAGAGTGTTGAAATTTTGCGTATATGTATCTGGTAGCAGTCTACGTGATTGGCTTTCAAATGGGCGGAATAGGACCAGTGGGCGTGGCCCAGCCCATATTTTGATATATCTTGCAAGTATTATATAGGAAATACATGAACAAAAATGCTCGGTATGCGATAATTACAGCTGCTCACTCCAATACAATCGCAATATGATAATGTGATGCAATATCAATGAAACAAGAATTTGGAAATTTTATAAGTATACATTTCTATTTTCTGGACTTTCCACTGAATTCGGTATTTTTTCATTCAGTGAATTTATTACTAATACCAGTAAGGAAAGGCAGAAAGTCGGGCGGGGCCGACTATATAATACCCTACACCTCCCTAACAATGCGATAAGGGTCATTGCGATAATAATTTGGAATAATTGGTAAATGTATTTTGAACCGATAATCGCAAAATTAAGCAATATTCGTTCTTAAATTGAGAAAAATCTTTCTGGAGAACTTTGTAATGATAGGAAGTAAAGTACAACTTCTATAGCGCTTTGTAACCAAATCTGGAGGAACATATATATGGAGGTTATATATAAATCTGAATCGATTTTCCTAGAATACTCATTCATGTAAAATAGAAACCTGTTTCTGTCGAATTTCGTACTGATCGGATATAAAACACAGTCTCTACAGCGCTTACATGTGAAATTGGGGGTAACATATATATATGGGGGCTATATCTAAATCTGAACTGATTTTCTCCGAATTTTGCGGCATTCCTTCATGTAATAAGAAACCTCTTTCTGCCGAATTTCTTACTGATCGGATATAAAATACAGTTTCTACAGCGCTTGAATTTCAAATCGGGGGTAACATATATATGGGGACTATATCTAAATCTGAACCGATTTTCTCCGAATTTGGCAGTATTCCTTCATGTAATAACAAACCTCTTTCTGCCGAATTTCGTACTGATCGGATATAAAATACAGTTTCTACAGCGCGAATTTTGACATGGGCAGCGAAGCGCACCGGGCTCAGCTAGTAAATATTTAAAATTTTTTGTCCAAATTATATTTTCTTTGAATTCAAACACAACATAAATAGCGATTTTTACCCCTGTAGGAATAGTTATTATTGTCATAAGTTAGTACCTAAAAGCAAACTTTATTCGCACATATAACCTTTGTAGGGACTTAGCGATTTTCTTCGTTATGACAGGTCTACCATAAGGACAAAAATTATCTCATCCCTAGTGTATTTTAAACTTGCAAAACAATTAGAGAATCAAACAAATACGGACAGATGAAGCCGCAAGCCCAAACCCCATACCAAATTGTGACTTTCTCGGGGTGCATTAGACGCTCTTGGGTACCATGTGTATTGGTATCGTCCCGAATTCGGCAATTTTGATTGCTCATATAGTCAAGAAATCGGCCTCATCGCTGAAGATAATATTTCGCGCGAAACGCAGCTCGAACAGAACACCCGTTTTGATAAAACAATTTTAGCAGTGTTGTTGTGCGCTATATCCGGTCCATGGTGATTTGCAAAACAGGCTGGATAAATGACAGCCAATTCGACAGATGTAGTTTCAACAATATGGCCGCTATCAACTGTCAAAGTTCGGAGGTCCCTTTTTGAAGACCTGTTCTATACTTCTTATCAATTACCTCCTAAATCGAATGCTATTCGATAAGTAAAAACTTAAGAGAGTTTTGCATCACAAATTCAGATATGTCGTCAAAGGGCGATTTAAACTGTCTATATTTTAAAAATAAAAAATAATAAATATCAAAGCAATATAATTGTCTTCCTAAGTCCAATCTATTTTATGCTAAAATATCATTTAGATATTGAAGTGTCGGGACACTTCTATATAATCACCTCAATAATTTGTAATTTGAAATGTGGCCTAACTGAGCGATGTGACTCCACCAAATAAATTTAAGAAGAAACCCTCTGTAGACATACAGATTTTTTTCCCAAAACAGAGATATCACTCTGCTACAAAAAATTAAGTCCACATCCAAGACAAGTATCCAATCACATTTTTAGTTGCATCATTTCTCATGTGTAAGTGGCAGTGCTTAACTCTCGTCCCGCAAATCGTCCTCGCAAATCCCCTGGGTACAGAGGACAGACAGGAATCGACAATCAACGGATAACTTGCAGAGAGAGAAAAAACAACCTTTGAGCACACCAGAAGAGAGCTAGTAGCAACAAAAAGTTTGCTCGTTAAGCGAAGTACGAAATGAGAATTGCATGGCTGTGTTTTGTGTTGCGCGTTGTAAGTATTTACAAAGTAATCCCATCTTAGACTCTGTCAAGTTTCCGGCCGTGGCCGGGGGGAGTTGCAAGCCAGGGGAAAGAGTATTTTGCTGTTTTTGTTACATGTGCCCATGGATGGTAATGGCATGACATGCCAAATAAATGGCATGCCACGCAACAGCCATCCGACCAGCCAAACATCCAAATAAAACCGTGAAACCGAATCGGCAACAGAAACAGAGGAGAGAATAGCAGCAGACACGGACGCCTCACCACAACACTGAGAGTTTGTGCATTGCCGATATCACTGTTTTTGCACGTCTCACCGCCCCTCTACAGCAAACATCATTTGTTAAATATAAACACAAGTAATCGAGTAATCGTCCGTCCATCGTTCACCAACTCCTTCGTGCCTTCCTTCGGTCGGCATGTTTGCCTGGTATTCGAATAAATCGGTTTCTGGTTATGCTCAGTTGTTGTTTTTTCGTATATGTATGTAGCTTGATTCTGTTGTTCTGTTTCTGCTCCTACTTCTGGCTCTACTCTTCAGAATGTTACCCATTGTGAGAATGAAGTAGAATAAAAAAGCATTCGCATTCGGTCGTACTCGTCGTCGTACGTGCTTATATGTTAAATTGAGCTCAATTTCAATTGCTGCTGCACAGTGTCATGATTCGGCCAGAAAAGGGGGACTACTACTTATACGTCCAAGACAAAAAAAGTGAGCAAACCCATAATTCTCAGAAAAATATAATGGAAGTCACTCCAAGTGAAGGATTCTAAATTCAATCTAAATAGTAGGTATCCGACGTAGAATAAAGTTATTGCTTACATGTTGGCATGATGAGGATCTGTAAGTCATTCCCTTCGGACAATTGTGAACGTAAATAACCTCACCGAATATCTCATTCGCAGGCTGGTGTAAATCAGCATAAAAGGACTTTTTAATATATTTTGCGACTAATCTACTGTCATATGTATTGCGGACAATATCTGTCTATAATTTGACAACCTTACAGCTAAGCTTACAATATAAAATTCATTAAGAAAATACAATGTCGTTCCCATCCTGGCAAGTTAGTTATCTTTGTAGTTCCCGGAATGTCGCTTGTCAACCATCTCATTAACGCAGTCGAGAGCAGTTTGTGAATTTAGCGATATAGCGTCCAGAAATGTAATAGCAACCTGACCACCCGAATAAATGATGATGCCAATGATAGTTATTATATTGCGACTAAAGCAAAGTACACACGATTGCCAGATCGGACAATATTGTCAGAAAAAAGGCGGAAAAATGCTATCCTTTGAACGTGCAAGAGTGCGAACATAAAATGTTTGTCTTGCAACGTTGGCTGAAAAGTCATTTCCAGATTGTTAGATGTGCGAAGTTTATGTATGTGACAACGGCGCCATTGTCAAAAAAAAACATTTTATTGGCAACATTGTCTATAAAAAATTTTTATTTGCAATATAAATATTTACAAAATTTTTGTAAATATATGCAATTGTAAGGTTTTCTTGCAATCGTCTGAACTGTCAATTCACCTTTGCCTAACAATCTGTCACTGCCCGTACATTTGCAGCACAGGGTCTGCCCAAAATACTTACGACTATCTATAGCTTGTAGACTGAAATGTTGGCTACTACGGAAGTAGCAGAATGGCTGCGATATAAAGTTCTGTCAAAGGTTGGATAAATATATTTAGGCGGCCCTTAAATCTCTGGATTCTATATTCCCGAATTCAAGACCAGCCCACAGATATCGCAGATTTCTTAACGAGATGAATAAGCATTTCAAAATCCAGCTGATATGAGTGCAGGGCCATGGGTTCATTGCAGGGAACTGTAGTACAGCTGAGCCTGTGAGGCTAGGAACAATATTTTAAGATCTAGCAACATACAAGCTCTTTTGAGAGAGAGAGTCCACATGACAATAAACTGTAGATGGTTACTAGTAAGGAATTGTTTAAATTCCTAAACTCGAAACGCACTACGAGGACGGCACGCTGAGAAAATCTTGAGAAATGAGTGTAATTAGTTTGGAACTTTTTAAAGAAAACGAGATTTCTGGGATATGGTTCACCTTTGCTGGAATGATTAGGTTAGTAATGTTAACACGTGACCAGTTGCCCCTCATCGGAACCTATTCGACACACAAAGATATCAATAATACGAATATCTGCACTGACCATATACTTATGTCATACTTCCTAGAGAGGCAGACACCAGAATATCAAGACGTCGTTTATTAAATTTTTCAGTGCTCCATCTGAACTGATACTAATGTGAAAAGTTTTTTTAATATAGTGCCATTATATCGAGCCCTAACCGCCAAAAAGACGTAAGCCCCACCATGATTTACTTTTAATTTTTTGAGGGAAATCGTTTACTTATGACAAATGGCATCTTGTTTCCGAAATTTATAGCTGTAAAATGTACCGTTATACTAAATTTCACAGTTATATAAACAGATGTATGCATTACATATGCATTTAAACAAAAAATAAGCGCAAAAGAAACCTTCTCCTCTAAATTGTTGTGAGTGGTGCTTACGTCTTTTTGGCGGTTATGGCTCGATATATTTCGACCTTTTCAGGTCGTATCGCAGCCAGATTTGTCTAGCTATCCTACAGGTGTCGATTTCTGTCCATCTCTCATTGGACTGCCTGATTATATATATTTACCATAATTCCTAGGAGGAGCACAGGGCCGTAACAAATGCATTAAAATTTTGTTTATTTGTGGCTAGGAATTTTATCTATATCCATGTATTTCCTGCTTTGGAAACTTCTAAGTCCACCGGACGTTTCCAGGTGTTTGCCGATCTGCCTCTTCTTCGTGCTGCCTGTGGATTCCAATCGAGGAAGGTACGTGTTATGTCGTTGGGCGGCTTCCTGAGTGTATGGCCGATCAACATCGGCGTCGAATTTCCAATTCCATTGGCTGTGGTTGTGTTGTCAACAATAATTCAGTTCTCTAGTCACTCCATTCCACGTTTCACAGCCTTACAAAAGGACAGACTTAATATAGTTCTTCTGGATCTTTGGGTTGATCTCCAAACTCGATCGAGTGAGTAGAAGACGGCTCTGCCTTTGTTGATGTTGAATTTTATGTCGTTAGCTGACCCTTCGCTTGCACTTATAATGCTTCCGAACCAGCTAGTGATGCAAGTGCAGTCAGATCCTATAACAATCCCTTTACATCAGAGAATCTGCAATTCAAGAGGCAAATATCATCAGCGTAATCAAGATTACCCTGATTGTCTAAGCCAGGCAGCTGCACACCATCAGTTTTTCAGTTCCCTGGGATATCCCTATCTCATTAAGAGAACTGCTGCAGTCGGGGGCTGTTTGTGAATTTAGGTACGAGACCTCCAGAGAATTGGTGGCAGCCTGACAAACGCCAGTGTTGGTCACTACGTTGCGACTCAGCCACTTGGTGACTTCCCTTATTGCCATTATTTCAACTTGACTCTACAGGTATCTGGTAGTCTATTAGCTATATCAACACTGAGTTCTATACAATGCACTCCAAAAGCTTGGAACCATCTATGTATAATTATACACTTATAAGTGGAGATGTTTTCTATTTCCTTTTGCTCTGCCAACCCATTCCTCTCTGCCAGGTATCTGAAGTGGTGAAGTTCCTCCCGAAGGTGTACACTGTTGGTATACAATCCACTCGGTCGGATATCATAGCACTACATTGTGATATCCTGATGTGGTTGTAGTTCTTATACCTACACATTGAAAGACATCCGTCATAACAGACACGATAAATGAGACATCCGGTCTCGAAAACGCCAGCAGGGCGTTTCGGTTTAGTTTAGCGTGGCAACCAGCTTACACAGATCAATGTAGGTCCATAGTTATACCAGGGCACAGATGCCCCTCATCGAAACCAACCTGTTTAATAAATAAAGTGATCAATAGCACGATATCGGTACCGAAAAGATCTTCCAGACTCCCCAGATAGACCGAGCCCAGTATATCCAGACGCCGTTAACTTAATGAGGGACAGTAGCAAAGCAGGTGTTCAATGATCTCCACTTTTTCCTCATCACCACAGCTCCTACATAAGTAATTGGACTCAATACTTAACCTTATGGCGTGTTCGCCGATCAGGCATTGTCCCGTATATAGTCTTTTCCTCTCTAGTTCGAGGAGATATTTTGACCTTCTCAGGTCGTATCGTGGCCAAATTTGTCTAGCTATCCTACATGTGTGAATTTCTGTCCATCTCTAATTGGACAACCCGACTGCCTCTTGTCTACGCCACAGATTGCATGTGGATAGTGGTGTTCCAATATATAAATTTTTCGGGAATTTGTAATGTCGTCCCTTTTCTAGTAAGTTCATCGGCTTTGCATTTCCCCCTATGAGGTATATACATATATGTATATGAATGGCATTACAGCACTGTGCTCCTCCACAACATAGGTCGTCCGTCCTTGTTCATACATTCGACCGTACCTGAGTGTTGCGTGTCTTGTTCGAATATTGCAACATTTGTGTTTGGCTGTGTTTGCTTCTCCATCCCCAACGCTGTGGCCCGCGTTCCCCGACAAAAAGTCGTTGTTGTTTTGTTATTCATTCTGTGTTAGCAGTAATGATGAGGTTGTACAACGAAACGAGTATGTTGTTGTCAGAAGTGCCTCTTGGCCTCTATAGCCCTCCTCCTGCTCCTCTTTATCCTCCACCAAAATACACACTCACTCATCGTGTCCGTGCTCCAACTCGATAAGAGGGGAAGCAAACGAAAATGAGGCGGGGGTCCCCTCTTAGGTTGGCTGGGATGGATGAGTGTTGTTGCCTGAATGGCTGGGTTTCGAATGTTCGCCAAAGTTCTTTTTTGCTTTTGCTTTGTTTTGTTATTGGCTTATTAAACTGCAGATGGACGGGAACGATCTGTGGGCGGAACTCAAAAATAAAAGTTAAAATTGCCGCTAGAGGGGCCAAACGAAGAAGTCAGTGCGAAGTTGTGCCGTGCCGTCTGTCGTTTGTGCTGTGTTGCTTAATCGTCGTGAACCGCACCGCACCATGGACGTCTGTCCGTCCATGAAGTGGTGTTGTTGCATTCGATAAAACACATCATGCCACGCCATAACAACGCGCGCGGCCTCTTTGCCAATTGGTGTGTGGTGAGTCGGACGTCGCTCTGGTCGCCGTTGTATTTGTTGCTATTTTCTGCTCCTTTTTTCCATTCTTGTCTCGACATTTTGCATAGCCACAGTCAGTGTACACTAGAGTACCACTACAGTGTTGTTGCTTGTGTGTGTTTGGGTGTGCGCCGTTGTCTGTCAGTCGGCCAGTGGCTCCAATGAATGTGGCATTTATGGATAATGCAACGTTTCCTGATTAAAAGTGCCACAGCATTTAAGGGATTAAATGTCTCGACTCATTGTCAATACATACATAGAGTACAGGGGAGGGGGAAGCTATGGTGGCATGAATGCCACTCATCGCCTGCCTCATCATCATCGTCAGCGGCGGCGTCATTTGAATGTCATGCTGCGCTGGCTGCTTGGCTGGCTGGGTGCACTTACTCTTCTCCGCCTTGCGGTGATTACCGCGTGTTCTTAATGCCAAAGTACTTCCGTTTGTTGCACAAACACTGAACTCTGAGAATGAAAAGCAAAAAACCAATCCAGACTCTCATTCTGAACGGAAAACGAACGGAAACCCTCGAATGTTGGTATATCCGTTAACGCCTTTTCGATAAGAACTTTTTAGTTGAAAGTATCAACAAACGACTGAAGGAGAAATGTACTTCTCGGAATTCCCTTTCTTTCTCCCTGCAACCACTTCGCCGCACAGGCTCGTCATGTCGTCAGTCCACCAACTGGGATAGACATAAACACCAATGACCTTCGACCTTCGTACAAACTCTTGCTCTTATCCGAGCACTTTACTTCGGCACAAGGTTAATGTCCTTTCTTTGTACAGAAGGGAAAACGTTGCAATCATCGTTATCATCAACGTCCGCGTCGTCGACGTCATCATCATGACGTTAACAAATCTTTTAAAAGTTTGTGGGAGAATTCACAGAATTCCAACAGTTTGGTAAGATTGAAAAATGTTAAAAGGCTTTTGCATGCAATTGATTCAGGGAAATAATGTGTCGTTTCAATATCTACAGGGCAGGTGGAAAAAGATTGACCAATTTCTTTTCAAAAATGTCGATGCACTACGGGTTCGTTAGTGGATACTTGTATACCAATGAAATTTCTCAAAAATCAAACGTTGAATTGTTCGGAAATGCATGGGGTTAGCTATTAGCATTTAAACAAGTAAGAAAGTTTCAGTCGGGTAAACCGACTAAGGTATACCCTCACTTTGTGAGTAATGTAATATTGAATATTACTCGAATTATTCTGTCAATTTGTGTGGGACGTACCAGAAGGGGTTTCTCAAATACACCTTTTTTTTGCTGAACATTAGATACTTTAAATTCATTGCACTGTGCCGACTTATAAGCATTTATGTGCACTGGTATAAACGTTATGAGACATTAAATTGTGGTATGATTTGGGCATTTTGTGTGGGAGGTACAAAGAGGGGCGTGGCAATAACGCCCATTTTTCACAGGGCTATAGACACTATAAAAACATTACACTGTACAAAATTTCAAGTATTTTTATACACTGGTTTTAATGTTATAAGCTGTTAACTTTCGGTGCAAAAAGGTACCTTTGTGTGGGAGGTACCAAAAGGGGCGTGACAACAACACCCATTTTTCCCTGGACTGTAGGCAATATAAAAGCATAATACTGTACAAAATTTTAAGTATTTTTATACACTATTATTAATGTTATAAGCTGTTAACTTTTGGTGCAAAATGGTGCATTTGTGTGGGAGGTACCAAAAGGGGCGTGGCGACTTCGCCCATTTTTCTCGAGTTGATAACGACTAATAAGCTAATACTATGTGTGGAATTTCAAAAGATTCGAATAATTAGTATAGCAGTTATTAAAGAATCAATATTTCACAACATTTTAACCCTTTGTGGGGGAGGTACTAGAAGGAGTGGACCAATATGGCCCATCTTCGAACTTAGCCGGAGATAGAAAAAAATATTACCACATACCAAATTTGAGGTCAATCGGTTACTCCTTTCGAGAGTTATCGTGCGCACCAGCCAGCAGACAGACAGACAGACAGACGGACGGACATTGCTCATTCGACTTAAAATTACCCAAAACGGATTTCCTCCGAACATACTTGGGGTCTTAGGCCACTCCTTCGACGTGTTACACTTTTTTCCGTAGCAAATGATATATACCCTCGTCACACTAAAGTGAGGGTATAAAAAGGCTGATGTCATTAATCGTCCTATAAGGTCAAAGTATGCATACCAAGTGAGCGTTGAAGATGTCTCTTTAATTATGCCTTTAAACTTATAAGTGTATTTTGAAAGTGAATAAAATTTGCAGTGATAACTATAATATGTTTTGGTTAGGTTACATGTTTTACGTCATATAATTCAGCTAGTACATCTCTTTCCGCCACTTATTTATAATCTGCAGTCAGATCCCAGTCCTGGTATGTTTTAGTAAACTACATGTTTTCTACTCAATTGGGTCAGCCCATAGAATCGCCGTCCACACAATTCTGTTGAATCGAAAGGTTTCGAATTCTTCAAGTGTATTGCTGGTACCCAAAAGACCACTCTTAATAACTCTTTTACAGTCCAACACAGTACGGGATTTGAACATATCGGACATTACTGGGTTAAGATCGTGTTGTTGTCTCACAAGCGGAAGTTCGAATATAATACGGATATGGACTTTGTGCAGGAGATGACAGAACCCAAAAAAAAAATTATAAAATTATATTTCTTTATAGGACTACAGAAGACCATGCATAAGCAATTTGACTCCGTCAAATAATATCACAGAGGACTAAATAGATCATTTAAAGGGTGGTCCAACCATAATACACGATGTAAATTGTGAGTCACACCTTAACGTAAAGTTTTTTGTAAAACTTAATTTGACATTTCTTTGTTTCAGTGTTTGACAAATTTAACCATGGAGAAGTACACAATTGAGCAGCGCGGTAACATTGTTTAAGCCTTCTACGAAAATGGGCGTTTAAATCAAAATACATTTCGTGCACTTCTTGATTTTTTTGGTCAGAATAATCGACAATATGTGTCCCTGATCGGGATAATTATGCGCAAATTTCTGCAAATCGGGTCTGTAGGAGAAGTGAAAACACCTGTGCATGCTTGCCCAGTTCGTTCTGCGAAAAATGTGGGCTGGCGGCGTCATCGGGCCGTTCTTCTTAGGAAATTAGGTCGACCAAGCAGTTACCGTGAATGGTGTTCGCTATCGCGATATTATAACGGATTTCTTGTGGCCAGAAATTGAGGATATGGACCTGGACGATATGTGGTTCCAACAGGATGGTGCCACTTGCCACACAGCCAACGAAACAATGGCTCTTTGCGTCAGAAATTCTAACGCCGTGTTATCTCACGTCCTGGCGATGTCAATTGGCCGCCACGATCATGTGATTTGACACCGTTGGACTTTTTTCTTTGGGATATTTAAAAGAAAAAGTGTACGTCAATAAGACAAGAACAATTCCAGAGCTATAGGATGAGATAATTCGGCACATTAACAACATTGAACCTCAATTATGTCTCAGAGTCATTTAAAATATGGACCATCGGATAGAGGTATGCCACCGAAGCCGTGGCGAGCATATGGCCGATATTTTGTTTCACACATAATTGTCATAGATCCTTCTATCGCAATAAAAAAAATTAAGATAATTTTCTGAAAACTTGTTTTATTTACAATTAACATCGTGTGTTTTGGTTGGACCACCCTATAGATATCAGTAGGAAATGTAGATGATCATCTACGCGCTATAGGTCATCTTCTACTCATTGGCACAATTCGATTGAAAGTTGTCACCATCAGAAACGAAAATACTACACATCTTAGGTTCTTCGTGGATAAACTTCAAAATCCCGCTAACAAATGCGGATACATCAACGCACTTAAAACCTCTGTACAGGAATATAAAGACAGCAAACATGCACGAATTTGCGATGTGGTAAGAAATTGATTCACTAATGCAGCAGCTGAGAACATAGGACACAAAGCAGAAAGGTGTGTATCTCTGATGCAACAAGGAAACTAATTTCCGAAAGAAAAGTAGTCAAACGCCTTCTAAACATTGCAAAAACTCTCAGAGAAAACGAAAGAATAAATGGGGATTATTAAAATTAGTGCATGTGACGACGAGAAAAACAGGTACAACAGTTCGTGAGAGAGATCTTTCGATATCGATAACTATGTTTTGACAGCTGATAATGTCAAACTGTGTTGACATTTCAGTCCAGTAAAGTTTGGCAAGTCGTCATGAATCGTTTAACGCCAGAACAATGGCTCCAAAATGTAGAAATTTACTTTGAAAAAAAAAAAAAATCTGTTCACGAAGTTCAAATTAAGGAACTGTGTTTAGTGATGAAGCTCATTTCTGGTTAAATGGTTAAACGCAGTAATAATCTTAAAGATAGTAAATTTTAATTAATTTTTAAGAAGAAAATAGATCTTCGTAACCGTATTTTTATATGTGAAATTGTAGATGATTTGTATATACTTTATATTTCACTAAATGCAGGAAGAGATTCTGCACTGAAATAACATGCTACATCATACCGGTAAATCGGTTTCTTCAAGCATTCTACAACATGTTGTTATATATCGCTTTGATATTTTATTCTGAACCAACGAACATCATTTATATTGTATACCTTTAATTTATGTACAATGAACCATTCGTCTATCCTGAAAAACCTTACACCTTTTTTGGGTCACCATTCCCGATTTTAAAATAAATTTGAATATCGATTCTCTGCTCAAAATTAAACATTTCATAGTTGACGAAAAAAAAAATACAAATATTTTTTCCAGATGTTATTAACATCTGAATCTCAGAAAATAGGAAAATATTCCCCAAAAATGTATGTTTCGAGTTAGGTATTTTCGAAACGCTTGGACGGATTTTTACAAATTAAGGCTCATTTTAAAGGTTGTAAGTTGTTCTTTTCATAGCAGCGATTCTTTTCTGTGTCCTTACCGTTATTAAATGCATCCGATGCATCTGCAAATTTAATTTGCATTTTACTCATCAATGACACCAACTTAAAATTTTGTGAAAAATATAGTTATATAGCCCCCATATATATTCTAAACGAATGCTAAAACTTTAAAGAAGGTGTTCCGCCCCGTTATTTTTTAAAAAATATTTATTAAAAAATTTCTGAGATGTGATTATTGCATTTGTTATATTTAAAAAGCGTTTGTGGATTTATATAAATTATCCAAGATTTGCATATATCGTTATGTATTTTTCCTCTTACATTTTAATATGCAGACTGTCCAGGAAAACTCCAACATATTTATGTGAAATATATATGGCCATGTAGTCCTTTATAATCTGAGCCAATCCTGTAAATTTAAATCTGGTATTTTCTCCAGTTGCTATATAAAAACAGTTTAGAGAAAAATGTCAGAAATCGAAATTGTTTTTTGTTGGAATGAATCTGTATATGGGTACACAGAAAGAAAAGTGCCGTACTAAATTCAAATAAAAAATTCTTAATTTAAGCCGAAATCTTACTTAAAAATTTAAGTACGTTCGTAATAAGTTTTTCTTTAAACAAGTATTAATCGGCTTAAGTTGAAAAAATCAAGCGCTGAAAGGCTTACAAAAAGTATATACGAGTAATGCTTGAAATCAAGTAAACATTTGTTGAAAAGGAAAATTAAGCCTAATATGGCTTAAAGTAAGAAGAAAAAGCTTAATTTAATCTCTAAGAGACAGAACCATTATAAAGCACAATAAAATTACCTCACCTTACTCAACCACTCTCATTTAAGTGATTGATTTTGGCTGACGCAACATCAAACACACACGCATATAAATCGACGAGATGTATATGTATAAACATTTGTGCGCAACCACATCCAATTCGTTTCTCGTTCAAGCAGTATTTGCAAATATATTACTTGGCGAGATTTTTTTTATTTAAGTTTTTTGAAGTTGTTAATAATTCTCGTTCCTTTCGTTGATGCTATTCCTTATATGTTTCATATGTAAAAGAATAATTACAGCAAAACTTTTACTATTGCTGTCAAGCAACTGTATTTTGACATACCATTTTAAAAAAAATTGCATGCTCTGCAATAGAGTGGGAAATGGTATAATTAATATCAATGGTATATATGTATAATGCGAAAGAAAGCACAATAAATCTAGTATGATCAGGCTTGAATCAAGTATTGGTTAGGCTTAAATCGGGAACTGATCAGGCTTGAATCAAGTACTGGTTAGGCTTAAATCGAGAACTGATCAGGCTTGAATCAAGTATTGTTTAGGCTTAAATCAAGAACCGATCAGGCTTAAATAAAGTATTAGCAGGCTTAAATCAAGTATTATCATGCTTAAATCAAGTATGGGGCAGGCCGTCCGCACTCAAATCAATTCCATAAAATTCGTAAATCTATCGCTTTATGCTTGAAATAAGAATATTTCGGCTTAAAATCAAGCTTAATCAGGTTTAATGAGCGCTAAGATTAAGAATTCATGGCTTAAAAATCCGTACTTGATTCAAGTATTTTGTACTTGGTTTAAGAAAACCCGTACTTACCGTACTTTTGACACCGCTACGGCTTGATTCAAGTATGGATTACTCAATTTTTTCTTTTTGTGTTGTTCTTTCACAAGTGTCACAGGTCAAAAATTAGATCTTTCTCAAATTCTCAGAAAATGTTGCCCTAGTAAGTGGGAGTAATGACCCACAATATTAAAAAATTAAATAAATATTGGAGGCGAGGTCAAAGTTCAGAAATTTCTTTTCCTGAAAATCATATAATTTATTATAATTTTAATTTTTCTTTGTAATATGGTGATTACAAAGAAAAGTTATTTGTATGCCGTTTTCCGCCATATTTTGTTTGTTGATCTTCTTTTCAAATATATTCATTTTGTAATCTGGTGAAGATTTTCAGTTATTATAATGTAACTTCTGAATGGCTCTTTGCGTCAGAAATTCTAACGCCGTGTTATCTCACGTCCTGGCGATGTCAATTGGCCGCCACGATCATGTGATTTGACACCGTTGGACTTTTTTCTTTGGGATATTTAAAAGAAAAAGTGTACGTCAATAAGACAAGAACAATTCCAGAGCTATAGGATGAGATAATTCGGCACATTAACAACATTGAACCTCAATTATGTCTCAGAGTCATTTAAAATATGGACCATCGGATAGAGGTATGCCACCGAAGCCGTGGCGAGCATATGGCCGATATTTTGTTTCACACATAATTGTCATAGATCCTTCTATCGCAATAAAAAAAATTAAGATAATTTTCTGAAAACTTGTTTTATTTACAATTAACATCGTGTGTTTTGGTTGGACCACCCTATAGATATCAGTAGGAAATGTAGATGATCATCTACGCGCTATAGGTCATCTTCTACTCATTGGCACAATTCGATTGAAAGTTGTCACCATCAGAAACGAAAATACTACACATCTTAGGTTCTTCGTGGATAAACTTCAAAATCCCGCTAACAAATGCGGATACATCAACGCACTTAAAACCTCTGTACAGGAATATAAAGACAGCAAACATGCACGAATTTGCGATGTGGTAAGAAATTGATTCACTAATGCAGCAGCTGAGAACATAGGACACAAAGCAGAAAGGTGTGTATCTCTGATGCAACAAGGAAACTAATTTCCGAAAGAAAAGTAGTCAAACGCCTTCTAAACATTGCAAAAACTCTCAGAGAAAACGAAAGAATAAATGGGGATTATTAAAATTAGTGCATGTGACGACGAGAAAAACAGGTACAACAGTTCGTGAGAGAGATCTTTCGATATCGATAACTATGTTTTGACAGCTGATAATGTCAAACTGTGTTGACATTTCAGTCCAGTAAAGTTTGGCAAGTCGTCATGAATCGTTTAACGCCAGAACAATGGCTCCAAAATGTAGAAATTTACTTTGAAAAAAAAAAAAAATCTGTTCACGAAGTTCAAATTAAGGAACTGTGTTTAGTGATGAAGCTCATTTCTGGTTAAATGGTTAAACGCAGTAATAATCTTAAAGATAGTAAATTTTAATTAATTTTTAAGAAGAAAATAGATCTTCGTAACCGTATTTTTATATGTGAAATTGTAGATGATTTGTATATACTTTATATTTCACTAAATGCAGGAAGAGATTCTGCACTGAAATAACATGCTACATCATACCGGTAAATCGGTTTCTTCAAGCATTCTACAACATGTTGTTATATATCGCTTTGATATTTTATTCTGAACCAACGAACATCATTTATATTGTATACCTTTAATTTATGTACAATGAACCATTCGTCTATCCTGAAAAACCTTACACCTTTTTTGGGTCACCATTCCCGATTTTAAAATAAATTTGAATATCGATTCTCTGCTCAAAATTAAACATTTCATAGTTGACGAAAAAAAAAATACAAATATTTTTTCCAGATGTTATTAACATCTGAATCTCAGAAAATAGGAAAATATTCCCCAAAAATGTATGTTTCGAGTTAGGTATTTTCGAAACGCTTGGACGGATTTTTACAAATTAAGGCTCATTTTAAAGGTTGTAAGTTGTTCTTTTCATAGCAGCGATTCTTTTCTGTGTCCTTACCGTTATTAAATGCATCCGATGCATCTGCAAATTTAATTTGCATTTTACTCATCAATGACACCAACTTAAAATTTTGTGAAAAATATAGTTATATAGCCCCCATATATATTCTAAACGAATGCTAAAACTTTAAAGAAGGTGTTCCGCCCCGTTATTTTTTAAAAAATATTTATTAAAAAATTTCTGAGATGTGATTATTGCATTTGTTATATTTAAAAAGCGTTTGTGGATTTATATAAATTATCCAAGATTTGCATATATCGTTATGTATTTTTCCTCTTACATTTTAATATGCAGACTGTCCAGGAAAACTCCAACATATTTATGTGAAATATATATGGCCATGTAGTCCTTTATAATCTGAGCCAATCCTGTAAATTTAAATCTGGTATTTTCTCCAGTTGCTATATAAAAACAGTTTAGAGAAAAATGTCAGAAATCGAAATTGTTTTTTGTTGGAATGAATCTGTATATGGGTACACAGAAAGAAAAGTGCCGTACTAAATTCAAATAAAAAATTCTTAATTTAAGCCGAAATCTTACTTAAAAATTTAAGTACGTTCGTAATAAGTTTTTCTTTAAACAAGTATTAATCGGCTTAAGTTGAAAAAATCAAGCGCTGAAAGGCTTACAAAAAGTATATACGAGTAATGCTTGAAATCAAGTAAACATTTGTTGAAAAGGAAAATTAAGCCTAATATGGCTTAAAGTAAGAAGAAAAAGCTTAATTTAATCTCTAAGAGACAGAACCATTATAAAGCACAATAAAATTACCTCACCTTACTCAACCACTCTCATTTAAGTGATTGATTTTGGCTGACGCAACATCAAACACACACGCATATAAATCGACGAGATGTATATGTATAAACATTTGTGCGCAACCACATCCAATTCGTTTCTCGTTCAAGCAGTATTTGCAAATATATTACTTGGCGAGATTTTTTTTATTTAAGTTTTTTGAAGTTGTTAATAATTCTCGTTCCTTTCGTTGATGCTATTCCTTATATGTTTCATATGTAAAAGAATAATTACAGCAAAACTTTTACTATTGCTGTCAAGCAACTGTATTTTGACATACCATTTTAAAAAAAATTGCATGCTCTGCAATAGAGTGGGAAATGGTATAATTAATATCAATGGTATATATGTATAATGCGAAAGAAAGCACAATAAATCTAGTATGATCAGGCTTGAATCAAGTATTGGTTAGGCTTAAATCGGGAACTGATCAGGCTTGAATCAAGTACTGGTTAGGCTTAAATCGAGAACTGATCAGGCTTGAATCAAGTATTGTTTAGGCTTAAATCAAGAACCGATCAGGCTTAAATAAAGTATTAGCAGGCTTAAATCAAGTATTATCATGCTTAAATCAAGTATGGGGCAGGCCGTCCGCACTCAAATCAATTCCATAAAATTCGTAAATCTATCGCTTTATGCTTGAAATAAGAATATTTCGGCTTAAAATCAAGCCTAATCAGGTTTAATGAGCGCTAAGATTAAGAATTCATGGCTTAAAAATCCGTACTTGATTCAAGTATTTTGTACTTGGTTTAAGAAAACCCGTACTTACCGTACTTTTGACACCGCTACGGCTTGATTCAAGTATGGATTACTCAATTTTTTCTTTTTGTGTTGTTCTTTCACAAGTGTCACAGGTCAAAAATTAGATCTTTCTCAAATTCTCAGAAAATGTTGCCCTAGTAAGTGGGAGTAATGACCCACAATATTAAAAAATTAAATAAATATTGGAGGCGAGGTCAAAGTTCAGAAATTTCTTTTCCTGAAAATCATATAATTTATTATAATTTTAATTTTTCTTTGTAATATGGTGATTACAAAGAAAAGTTATTTGTATGCCGTTTTCCGCCATATTTTGTTTGTTGATCTTCTTTTCAAATATATTCATTTTGTAATCTGGTGAAGATTTTCAGTTATTATAATGTAACTTCTGAACCAAAGTCATCTCCACTCCAAAATTTAAACTATCGGTAGAGTAGAGGAAAAAAAATTAGATCGATTCTGAAATATCGTAATTCATATTTTTATTTCCGCGAAAAGTGACTGAAATAAATTGTTTTAGATAAAATTAATATTTTTTATGAAAAGTGCCCGGAGAATCCTTTAAGAAACAATATTTTATATTTTCAATTTCTAATGTTTTGTAGCATTAAAACTAACTTCAAAAAAGCATTACCGTGGAAATAAATATTTTTTTTTTTTGGATTTTTGGTATTTTTGAGTAAGCATCAGGTGCTAATCAAAGTTGCATATGCAACTGACGCATTTAAAAACTTTAAATTAACCAGCATTAATATATGTACTTGAAAGTACAAGTCAGGACCTTACAAATGAGCATTCATTTGTAAAATTCAGTCCACGCGTTTGCATAAAACATTATTTCCAAAATACACATTTTCAGATATTTTCCCAAATTTTCAAATTTAAGATGCTTATAACATCTGAAAAAAGACTTTTTTTCTCACCAACTACAAGATGATTCTTTTCCATAGTAAAACGCATATACAAATTTTAAAGACAATCGGAAATGTCGACCAGATTTTTTTCGAAAAATCGTTCGGTATGACATGGAATGAACGATATATGTTGGAGGGAAATCAGCTTTACGTATTGTCAAATTTACAGGTGATAACAGCTAAAATACTAAAAAACATTGTTTATGATTAAAACTTACCTTTGCAACAGAATTTCTCAAAATCGGAGATGGATTTATGGCACATGTTTTTAACCATACACGTACATCTGAAAATAAAAAAAGATATATTTTTTATAACTAAGCTTTCTTCACACATTTTGTAATAAATTTAGTTTCAATATACAGAATATGATTAATTATTCTAAAACCACATCCAAAATGACAAATTACACTGTGCTGCTCCAAAAATTTAACAGAAAGGAGACGGAATGGATAGACTTATTTCGGCCATGCTGTAATCCAATGGTATTAGTCGTTTTTCTAAGTTAAAATAAACTTTTTAGAGATTTGACATAAACATATATGAAATTTTTGAGATATTCAAAGATGGCTATCGAGTAGAAACCCCAAGGAAGCAGAAGAAGATGAAGGCTCGCCAACCCATGGAGAAGACAAGTGGATTCCGAAGAAAGGATGAAAGGGATCAGCTGGACCGATATAAAGTCGATGACAAACCAAAGATGGCAATGGAAAAACTTATGGCCTTTTGTTTCAACCGTAGGAATACATTTATATATATACATATATATCTTCAGCGAATCATACGCCTCCTGCTCGTACTGATGTAACTTCATTTTAAATTCAAGTATTTTTTATAATATGATATCATAAGTTGTAAGCTCAAATTTCTCAGTGTGGAAACAGTCAGAAATTCGGAGAAAATTTCACAACCAGCTAAATTTTAACTCCAAATATACATACCAATGTTAGTTGCATTTTTATCATTTTTTTATTTTGCATAAAATTTCTTTAAGATTGCATTTTTATAGAAAATTTAATTTAATTTCGTCGATATGTGTTAATGGTTTATAAATAGTAACATTTTTAGTGCATATAAAAGAGAAATGCTAATAAAGAAAATTTTTTATATTCAAAGTTGGTGCGCTGAATTCGGGGTGTGTACACGGGGAGAAATAGGTATTTTTGATATGTTTGAATTGAAAGAAGACATGTTTGGAGAAACAATCTTTAAATATTAATAGCCTTATTCATAAAAAGACAATGAAGGTTTGTGGAAAGTTTTAGCAGTATTAAAACGTTTCTCAAACCTTCAATAAATGTTTATGTATGTATCTTTTTTAACAAATAAATTTTATTTGACAATCAAAACAATATTTATATGTATTGCATATCGCACCTGTTCCACAAAAGGGTAACAACTCAAAATTTAACAAATTTCAGTAGAGGCCAAAAACTGTTTCCGTTAATATTAATGGTATATTACAAAAAAAGAATATGTCGTTTCAAGAAAATATCATAGCTAAAATAATAACGCTATTTTCTGTTTTGTTTTTTTAGTGATTACAGAAAAATAACAACTTTTTGAGTTGTTACTCTTTTCATGAAAAAAGTTTGTACATAAATAGTGGTATTACTTTGAGTTGTACCTTTTAACTGAAAAATCTTACTCGGATTATAAGTTGAAAAGGGCACAACTAAAAATATTACTCTTTAGATGATAAATCAACGGTCCCATTTGCTTAAACACTTGGAGACAACTCAAAATGTAACTCTTTAGTTGAATCTAAAGACGTTATTCTGAAAACACAGAGAGTTTTTTATTATGAAAAAGAAGAAAAATCAACGGACATTTTTTGTAGTGGGTAGAAATTGCCATTGTGCGTTGTTTTCTTGCAAAAAAGCAAAATTAAAAAATTTTGAGTTGTTACCCTTTTGTGGAACAGGTGCGATATGTTAATATAACAGGTGGCGCAAAAGTAATCCTCCTATCAGAAAATGCTATAAATGTTGCGATTGGCCCCTAATGTCAGTTCTGTTTTGACATTTGTGTAGTAAACACATGCGAAATACACGTTAATAAACAATGTTACGCTACACTGCTCCAGAACGCGGAATATTGCTGACTATTTATTTGACCAATAATCGGTCGGTGACTTTGGCACAGATTTCCTGGCCGTCCAACGCCTACTGGTGAAACACTGCGACGTTTAGCCGCTCGCCTCGAAGAGACTGGCACAACACGAGATGCTGCCAGGCGTGGCAGACCCCGGAGTAGCCTTTCTGCAGAGAATATTGCTGCTGTAGCCGAGGATGTCATGGAAGCGCCATCGACATCGACCAGACGACGTGCCACGCAAATGGGTATCAGTCGACGGTCTCTACAGCGAATTTTGGTACAAGATTTGAAGATGTTTCCGTACAAAGTCCAGACGGTGCATCAGCTGTTAGCTGCTGACCGGCAATCGCGTCTAACATTACATCGAAAGGTTACTTTTGCGCCACCTGTTATTTCAAGATGATATTTATTGAAGACATTTTACCAAAATTTGTATTCATTATGTGACTATTTCTTTGTCTATGGTAAATGGATTCATTCTAGGATACTATCTTCGCATTGCCCTTTCTATATTCCATTACACATGCATATACATACATACATATGTATGTATTCGTGCTTCCTTGGCCATTTAGAATACTCTATTGAGGCATTTCGCAAACACGTTTGTCCTGCCACAAATTGCTTTGGCAAACAATTGTTTTCGCATCGTTTTAATTGAACACTTTTCATGGCACTTACACAAAGTCAATAATAATTTATTTGTCATGCCCGAGAGAGACGTAGAGCAGAGAGTGCGAAAGGGAGGGGAAGGAAACATCCTTGAAGTTGACCTTAAAGAGGTCTCTCATCAGTGTGACGGAGTGTGTGTGTGTGCTGTGTACGTGTGCTTGTATTAAGATTTGAGGTCGTGTCCTTTATACTTTCGTCTTGCTTTCTCTTTCTCTCTCTCTCTCAACATATGGTTTACACTTCCTGCTAAACTAATCGCACACGGATGACGATGGGTGCTGTGATTGTCGATGCCGTTGTTGCCCTGGAATAACTTCAGCAAGAGAACAGTGCCATCAGCCGTACGATGTACGATGTGGATGATTGCCACCAACAATTACCGAAAATCTAAATCTCGATTGTTATGGTCGCACATTTAGCACCCAATTTAATAGGAATTCTTCTTCTGCGGCAATGTAACAATACCCAAATATTCCAACGGCAGCTCGAATACGGATAAGGAAACACAAATCTGTCCGTCTGTCTGTCCTTGGGATTGTTTGTTCTCCTTTCAATCCGAAGAAGGCAATAAACACCACCAATACCATTTTACCAGCGCCAGGGCAGCATGATTTACGGATGCTAATGCTGAAATATGGCTCGTGTCGAGGTTTTCTTCTTGTCTTTGCTGAGTTTCTTGGTTTTTTGTTGTTAATTTGTTGCCTTTTCTCATCTCTTATTAAGCCTTAGAGACGGACGATGAAGTCAAAATATGTATTAGAATGGGTGTTTAAATAAATAAGTTGTAGCAGCTGAATCAGTTTTATGATAAAACTACGCTAGAACTACACCTGGATTGATAAAAACATTTCGGAAAAAGTAATATTAGAAAAGTAAATCAAATATAAATATGAAAATAATGGCCAAATTCGAGCGGAATAGAGTCGTAGTCATTGTCTGTGTAAAATTACACACAAAATTGTCTGAAGTGGCTGCGTGCAGCTTTTATAGAGTTTAGATGTAAAATCGGTATGCATTCATATATGGGCAAGTTTCTGGAACTGGACAGTCTACCGACCAAACATTTTTGGGAGGTACCAAAAGGGGCGGGTCAATAACGCCCATTTTTCTTTCGACTCTAGGTACTATAAAAGCATTACACTGTAGCAAATGTCAAGTATTTGTATGCACTGGTATTAAATTTATAAGCTGGTAACTGTTGGTACAAAATGGTCCATTTGATACCAAAAGGAGCGTGGCAATAATGCCCATTTTTCACTGTATTGTAGGTACTATTAAACCATTACACTGTACAAAATTTCAAGTCTTTGTATGCACTGGTAATAAAGTTATACATAAGCTATTAACTTTTGGTTCAAGATTATACATTTGTGTGGGAGGTACCAAAAGGGGCGTGGCAACTTCGTCTATTTTTCTCGAGGTAATAGAATAAAGTAATACTATGTGTAGAATTTCAGAGGATTTAAATAAGTAGTATAGAAGGTATTAAATAATCAATATTTCACTAAATGTTAACCCTTTATTTATTAATTGTAATTAAAATAATACGATATAGTTTTAAGACACAGTTGGGAAAATGCAGAAATATGGTTCCTGGGAGCGATGGAAGTATTCGGTGAGTAAACTGGACATAACAACGGATTTTTTTTGTATAGAAGGAACTAAACCCTATACGGAATCCATTATTTATCCATTAACAGAAAATAAATAATGGATGAGAGCGCCACGGTAGATAAGTTTGGGGGTCGTGGGTTCGATTCACACCGAGGATCTGGTCTGTCGCTTCGAAATCTAGCAGATGTTCCTGTCGGTACAATTAAGTATAAAGTTATTTTGTATAGTAATTCATATAAGTACATAAAAGAAATAAATATATGATGGGAGCTAAGAAGCGCACCGGGTTTTAGCTAGTCAATTATATTTCCAGAATTACAGTTACTATTCCCATTGCGATTAATTTAACGTTTTCACTAATACAACAGAAGTTGCGTTACTATAATCAGGATCGAAGTGACCCGCCTTTATAAATATATATGTACATAATATTATTGTATATGTACATACATACATACATATTATGAATACTTGCACAACAACAATGCCAGTAACTATAAAAATGAAAAAAAAAGAAAAAACATGCTCTCGAAGTGAGGCGTAAACTCATTTGTATGATGATGATAGCGATGGATGAATGAACGAGCGAACGAACGCACAGATTGTGTAAACGAGTGCGGAGCGGGTGTAATTCGATACGAGTACAACGGCTACAGGGATGGAAGATATTATATGTTATCCTTCTTGTGGAAGAAATGTGGGTATTTACGCTTAATTTCACATATAGAACAATGTATTGCTTCTAAATTTCAATGATATACTAAACCGCTTAAAACACTAATACATTACATATTTTTATTGGAACAGAAATTGTTGCCGATATATATTCACAAAGATGGACTGGAAGGTTTGGAATATATTGTATGTATGTTATTAGTATACAGGATAGACTGACCAAGTCCATTTTTCAATGTTATTCTATCATTTCACAAGGGCTAGTGCGAATACATTATGCAAACTCAAATATTAGTTCGACGAGCCATAATAAGGTTTCGTTCCTTATATTATTAAAACTAGCAATATTTTACATTCTATGTACGATTTAAATCAAATTCTAAAAATTGTCTGTCTTGGCTCATCTGGCAGATTACATTGCGACTGGGCTTTGTTTTCGACGTCATAACTATATACCTATATTTCGTCAACAGTTATGACACATTTAAGCAAATTAAGTAGGATCTATTAGACATATAGAAAATATTAAAATATTTGAAATAAAAGGAAGTTAAAAAATCCCATCTCTGTTGCATAGGCTAACGACGTTTGTATAAATGATGTTTCAATACTGAAACATAAGCAATAAACACATTTATACATTGATAGATAGACCCATATAACTACGAGTGTAGATAATCTGCCACCCATACCCTCTCTCCCACAATCATAATGTGGTTTCTAGCATTTACCCTAAACCAGAGTGTGAATGGTCGCGCTGACAGTTGTAAGAACTCTCGCTCAGATTCCCAGTTCATAGAAATACCGCCCGAAAGAAATTCGAAAATGCCTTTGAACATCCATCCATTCACTCAGTAATTCAAAGTTGAAAGTGTAAATGAATATGACAGAATGGGATGAGTGAGATCTTGAAGCAGTGATAATAAGTGACGGGACACGAGAAACAAGGGACATAAACAAGAAAGCGTTGTCGTTGAGACGTCCGTCATCTCCAAAAGGGGTTCAACAACGGAGGAATGAAAGACAGGGCTTTGAAAATCCATTTTGAAATTTAATTGAAATATTGTTCGTTAAATTTAAGAGTGTAATTAAGGCACATTTAAAAGGCATTAATGTAATCTAAATGAGGGATATAAGGCTGAGAGCCAAGCTAGAAGCGACAAAGTAGGTTGTGGTATGGGTTGTTGTACGTATCACAGCGCTTATAGTTTAGTAAGCCAAGTTTTTTATCCACTTGACCATAAAAACTTAAAGTATACCAAAATGTCATACAAATTGTGACAATTTACATATGGAATCTTCGACAAAAATATACCTCGCGAGAAATGACTAAAGGTGTCCCGTTAAAAATCTAACAAAAAACAAAAGGTTTCATAATATCGCAGGTTTGTTAGTTTGCCTTGTATGGACACTATCCCAACAACTACACTGAGCTCGAAATGGACACTTTGAAATTGCAACAGAAAGTATACTCTATGGATATACCTATTTCGATGATGCTGAATCGAGTGGTATCAGCAGTTTTTCTAGGCTAGCTCTGGGTTTGGAGCTATTCGCCTACAAAGTTTGCTGGGTAACAAAGAGGTTACACAGAAAGAAAAAATTGAGTAATCCGTACTTGAATCAATCCGTAGCGGTGTCAAAAGTACGTTAAGTACGGATTTTCTTAAACCAAGTACAAAATACTTGAATCAAGTACGGATTTTAAGCCCTGAATTCTTAATCTTAGCGCTTATTAAGCCTGATTAGGCTTCATTTTAAGCCGAAAAATTCTTATTTCAAGCATAAAGCGATTGATTTAAGAATTTTATCGGATTAATTTGAGGGGCTTCAATGAAGAAATTTTTGATTGAATTAAGCCTGCCCAATACTTGATAATACTTGATATAAGCCTAATCAGTTCTTGATTTAATCCTAACCAATAATTGATTTAAGCCAGATCAGTTCTTGATTTAAGCCTGGTCATACTAGATTTATTTTGCTTTCGTTCGTTTTATACCTATATACCATCTATATTAATTATACCATTTTTTTCCACTGTATTGCAAAGGATGCAATTTTTTAAAATGGTAGGTCAAAATACAATTGCTTGACAGCAAAGGAAAAGTTTTGCTGCATTTATTCGATTTAAATATGAAACATATAAGGAATAGCATCAACGAAACGAATAAGAATTATTAACAACTTCAAAAAACTAAAATGAAAAAAGTCACACCAAGTAATGTATTTGCAAACACTGCTTAAACGAGAAACGAATTGGATATGGTTGCGCACAAATGTTTATACATATACATCTCGTCGATTTATATGCGTGTGTGTTTGATGTTGCGTCAGCCAAAATCAACCACTTGCATGAGAGTGGTTGAGAGGGTAATTTTATTGTGCTCTATAATGTTTCTGTCTCTCAGAGATTAAAGTAAGCTTTTTTTGCTTACTTTAAGCCATATTAAGGCACAACTATAATATGCATAAGCAATTCCGTACGGAAAGTGCGTTCAGTTTCGCACCCTGCTTAAGCAAATGGGAACTGAGAGAGAGCTGAGAGAACTTAACGAAAAGTTCACTTAAGTACATTATAGTTTGGCGCATGCGATCTCATGCATTCGCACAGTTGCTTAAGCTAGCTTATGCATATTATAGTTGGGCCTTTAGGCTTAATTTTCCTTTTCAAGAATTTTTTATTTGATTTTAAGCATTAAATGCTTATTGTAAGCCTTTCAGCGCTTGATTTTTTCAAATTTAAGCCGATTTATACTTGTTTTAAGAAAAACTTAGTAGGAACGTACTTAAATTTTTAAGTACGATTTCGGCTTAAATTAATAATTTTTTACTTGAATTTAGTATGGCATTTTTCTTTCTGTGTAGTAATCTCGAAGTGGAAGACTTTGTAAAAGGAACTTTTGGATATTTTTTTTATTTCTAAACAGGTATCCACGCTCCTCACCTCCTACACCTGAAAAATTGCAATCAAATCTTAAGATATGTTAAACGTCATGCAAATCGTCGACATTTTTTGTTGGTATCTTTGAGAAAAATATTCCTCGTGAAAAATTGATATGCTTCTCCTTTCAATTTATTTATGAAAAATCAACAGGTTTTGTTGATTAGCCTTGTGATTTCCATAGAAGCTAACTTACAATAATTTAAATTAAAAACTAATATCAATAAATATTTTCAGCTATGAGTAAAAAAATACACCACATCTGTAATAACTCGAAATCTGCTTATTTCTAATAAAAAGATTTGAGAAAGAAAGGACTCATAATATTTTTTGCAAGGAATATTTTTCTGAAAGACGCCAATTAAAAATGACGACGATTTGTACGATTTTTAACATATGATAAGATTTCATTGAGGGGTGAGAAGAGAGGACGACTGTTTTGAGAAAAATTATTTTCCAAGGGTTCCCTTTACTAAGTTTCTTGGACTAAAGCGTGTTTTCCGGAGCCTTCTACATCAAAATCGCCACCGAGATAACGAATCACTCTGTTTTCACAGGAAACAAGAGTTAACATAGTTTTCTACGGCTAATGCCACCGGATTTAGAATTGCCGAAAATGGTTTATCAATTGGGTCTCCTTTTTGTTACATTTTTGGACTAGCGCAGTGATATTTATAAAAAGCTAAGTAGGAAAACTACATGGGGCAAAATCGCCTTTCTGTTATATATAGTTGAATCGAAAGAAAATATATTTGAAAAACACATTTTTAAATATTATATATTTCTGAGCAAATAAATTTTATTTGAAAATCAATAAAATATGTTTGGAACGCATACATATATTAATATATTACAACAACATTTATTTGCAAACTAAATTTCTCAAATAAAATACGTGTTTAAATACCAATAAAATTATTGCTTAGGAATTTCTCCAAATATATTTTATTTAAAAAAATTTCAAAACATTTACTGACTGGTTCGAATTTCAGTTTTAATTTTTCCTCGTTTTCGTATTGTACTTCCCAGTAATGATACCATATTCACTTCTGTTTTAAATCAATCAATTAAATTTTCGGAGTATTCCAAGCCATCATTCACCCTTATCGCGAATGAAATTCCCCTCGAAATGTGTTCCCTTTCCGCCAAATCGCAATCGCCAATCTTGTTCACGGGGAAAGGTGGCAACTTCGAAAAATTTCCCCTTATCGTGAATTATTTTTTCGGGGAATTTTGTTCGCCATTTTCATTTTTTTGTTCACTTTGCTTTCGAGTGGCGAACAGTTCAAACGTTAAATGTAAGTATATTTTTTTTTTCTTTTTAAAATAAAAATTAACATTTTTTTAGGAGTAATTTAACCAATAAAAAACAAATGGATATTTTGCTGCAAAGAATGCAGGAAAATCCGTCCATAGCTGGTGGTTATACTAAAGAATCAAAGCAAGATGTAACATCCTTTTGGAAAAATTTGAACAGCGAACTTAACAGTGCTGGACCACCTGTAAAATCAGTATTTGAGTGGAAAAAGGTAATATTTGAATAAGCATTAATGGATTAGTTAAAATGTTTTGATATTTTTTAATTGTAGGTATGGACGGATCAGAAGAGGTATGTCCGCAAAAAAGCTGCTGCAAATGTGAGGGAACGAGATGCAACTGGAGGGGGCCCATATAAAATGAAAACGCTCTCGCCAACAGAGGAGTCCATTTATGAACTCGTAAAAATGCGAGAGTCTGTAGAAGGCGTTCAAAACTCTTCCGAATTCGGCGTACCTATACCATCTTCATCAAATAAAGAAAATGAACTCCCATCTTATGACATTGTCGATGAAATCATGGAGGAGATTACAATTGAAGAGGTGTCCCCAAACCGTCCGTCCGTACAGAAAAGGAAGGCAGTAAGAGAAGACACAAGAAGAACATTGTCTACAGCGGAATTAATAGAGAAGGAAGTTGTGACACAAGATAAACTGTGTTCAAAAGTTTGCGAGTTGATCGATCTTGTGAAAGATGGGAACTCAGAAACTCAAAATATGATGAACAGGATGTGTCAATCCCTAGAACAACTTAATGACAACCAACGGAGTACATTTAAGGAACTTCAACGACATAATACTGTAATGGAACAATACAGGAAAATGGAAATTGAAAGCAAACTGGAAATAAACAAAAAACTTGTAGAAGTTGAGGATATTAAAATCTCCTTAATGCGTGGAAATGAGTAGATTTTTCCATTATTTCCATTTCTTTATATTATTTAACTAATTTTAAGAACCATGAACAGTTTTTTTTTTATTTTTTATATTTCATTTATAAATGAGATCGTGCATTATTTTTGGTTTCAAAAACCTTATAAACTAAATAAATATGTTATGAAAAAGCTACAATGAATTTGCAATTCTATCACGAATCCTCTTTCCAACAGAAAGGTATCCACTGTTTGGCGGTGTTGTGTCCCATTCATCGTCAATGTCGTCTTCGTTCCCAAAAAACTCATTTACTTGGTCACACTTGTAATGGATACAAATGTTGTGCAAAGCGGCGCAAACATTTGCAATTTTAATAGCTTTCTGTGGAGCATAATAAAGTTCTCTGGCGCCGAGTAAGCATCTCCATCTATTTTTGAGTACGCCATTGGTCCTTTCTACGATGTTTCGGCATTTGCTATGGACATCATTAAATTTTTCCTTTACTGAATCCGTTGGATCCCTATAAGGAATTAAAAGCCATGGTTCCAATGGGTAGCCACCATCACCTTAAAAAGTATATGATAAGAAGTCGATACCAAACATAAATGTTGTGGATAAAACTCACCAAGCAACCACATACTAGTTCCTTTTTCTAAATATTCTTGTTCCAATGCCTTTTTGAATCCACTCATACTCCAAACAAAAGAATCATGGCAGGCTCCAGGATGTGTGGCATTAATGTAGCGAATCTTCATTTCGTGGTCACATATCTGTAAAAACGTTTTGGTCAAGTGTAAAGGTGCTGTTTGTTTTCAACTTACTAGTGTTACATTTAAGCTAAATCGGCCTTTTCGGTTATAATACAGATGCTTTGCTTCCTTGGGTGCTACTGTAGTAACGTGTGTTCCATCGATACATCCCATGACACTGGGAATTCCAAATTTATTAAAAAAATGTTGAGCGCTGATTCTGCGTTCATTTTCCGTTGGATAAGTTATCCACTTTTGACAAAGAAGAACTTCTAACGCATTCAGAACTTCTGAGAGTACCTCACTGAACGTGGATTGAGCCATTGCTACATCATAATCTCTGCCTACACCTTTCTGATAACCACCCTCGGCGAAAAAACGTAAACAAGCACTGAGTTTTATAATAGGAGGTATCGCAAACTTTTTCTTTGCGGATGGCAAAGAATTTGTAAGTATTTCTAAAAGATATGCAAATGCAGATTTATTAACCCTATAATATTTAGAAAATCTGAAAAAAGTATTCGATAGATCATTTAATATCGTATAAGAAAATCGTTCATACTTACTGTGCAGCTGGCATTTCCAAAGGATTTGAGGCATCCCGCAAATTTCTTCTGATCATTTTCTGTTTCCAATTTCTCTCGCTGCTTTCTTCGTGAAGTAACACGATGGCACCAATTCGAAACATGTTTAATTTTAATTTTATCTTGCAGTTCTTAAATATAAATTGTCTATTATTAAAAACTCAACGAAATGATTTTGTTAATAAAATCCTTAAGCAAAACAGCTGATCAATTTCGAAACCAGTCATATGTTTCGAAGTGAACAATCATTCAGGTGACATTCACGATAGCAAAATTTTGTTGGAGGGAACAGAAAATTCCGAGTGAACAAAATGTTCGCATTTTATTCGCGATAAGGGTGATTAGTTGTCAATTCGCCAAGTAATTTATTTTGATCCAAGATTATACGATTTCAATTATTTTTTTACGAACATTTAACATTAACTTTAAATTACTGAAAAATTTAACACAATTTATGTATGTTTCGAATACTTAAATGCAACTAAATATTTGTTACGGAAATAATAGTCCCAAATAATAACATATTTGGATGTAGAACGAAATCTTACCAAATATATAATTTTTGTATCTACCAAATACTATATTTATAGAGTGTACCCTAAATATATATATATATGTTTCAAGCCGAATATGTTTGGGACAATATTCTACAGAAGCGATTTTTTTTTCAGCGTGTATCTATACTACAACTTTTCAATTGTAATTCCAAAAAATCTGCTCAATTTCAAATAAGATCAATTGAAATTAAAAATTTTCATTTGAAATTAAAAAAAACAACATATTCTGCATGAAAAATACATATGTTTGGGGTACACTTCAAATATGTAATATTTGACGCACATAAATATTATATGTTTAGAAGGATGTTGTTCTAAACAAAATTATCAGTTTCAGACAAATATTTTTTTATTTTGAAATAATATTTCCGAAAAAAAATTAATGTGTATTAATTATTATATTGCATTAATGGTTTGGCAACAAGTAATGAATTGGAATATTTATAAATAGACCTCAGATTATTTGCATACTTTAATTTTTCATCCGATTGGAACCAAACTTTGCATTTACAGGGTGGCTGATATGTAATGCAACAAAGTAAAGCGCTATATTTTTTTAATTTTTTTTTAAATTTTATTGTTCAAAAGCAAAAATGTCGGAAATAACATAAAATTTTAGAAACAGTTTAGATTTGTTCGAATTGGCCACCTTTGGCACGAATTATGGCCTTCAAACGGCCGACAAAGCCATCACACGCTGGCTCTGCGGTATTTTGGCCCATTCCCGGCGAAGCGCCGTCTTGAGATGATCGATACTTTGGTATTTTTTAGTGCGAACCTTACTCTCTAAAATGCCCCAGGCGCAAAAGTCCAACGGATTGAGATCCGGAGATCTTGGTGGCCATTGTGCGGTAGAAATGAAGCGAGGAACCCCCTTTTTAATCCATTCTTGGTTGACGCGTCCTGAGTGCGATGGTGCTGAGTCCTGTTGGAATGTCCATGGTCTGCGGCCGAAATGTTTGTCTGCCCAGGGCTTCAATACTGTCTTTAGGACATTTTCCCGATTCGTTGCTGATCATTCGCAGTGAACGGACGTGTTTATCACATAGCGGATAGTTACCAGTACCTATTACGCAATAGCTAAAATCTGTACAAAGTCTGTAAGGCCTACATCGTAGTACCTATTACGGTCTAATACAGACAAAATTAAAATAAATTCTCTTGACGGGGATGCCTTCGTGTTCCGATGGAGCGCGGTTCCCCAATCGTCCGACTGTCCGTCCGTTGGTCTTGGCCAAAGCCGACCACACCAAAAATGGTGAAAATCTCCCCCAAGTACTCACAACAGGTGGTGCGGTGAGGTGAAAACGTCATGTCCGACCGTCAAAACGGAAGCACAATGAGCATCGTGTAGCGCTCAGAGTTTTGACGAAGTTGGAGGCTGTTGAGGTTTCGGCTCTTACCGAAAAACAAAAAGAGTCACTTACCTGGGCTAAAGGCGTCATAGATGCTTCTAAGGCCAATGAGTCGGCTGAAAGAGCCACAAATTCAGCTGTGTTAACGGCTAATAAAGTAAAACGAATCAGATCACCTGATGAACCCCTGCCTTCGAAAAAGGCAAGAGGCCCTAATGTCACCATCAACAGGACACTCACCAAGCCCTTCAATGAAGTGGCGAAGGAGAGTCTAGTGATGGCTGTTATAGACAGAAGTAGTGAGGATGGATCCATCCTCAAGGACAAATGGAGTCATGTACAATCAGCCATTATGGCTCATTACCTCGATGTCCGTAGAGAAATGCCGGGCAAACCACCAATCTGCAACGATGCAGGATGGCATCAGGGGAGAGTAAAGCTCTTATATTTCGGTGATGCCAGATCAGTAGACCTTTATAAGGCTGCTCTGAGTCGAGCGGGTGAGGTGTGGCCGGGTGCCCAGTTGGATGTTGTCGAAAAAAACAACATCCCTAGTCACCCTAGAGCCATCACCTGGGTTACAGAAGAGCCCTCCAACCCGGCTGACATCTTAGAAATAATAAAAGATTCCAATCCTGGTCTGCCGGCCCATAATTGGAGAATCAGCAAGGTGGGTGAGGCGGATGGTAAAAAGCGGCAGGTCAATCTTATCCTAAACGCTGAATCCACCTCCCATATACAAAGTGCGAGTGCAACCCTACAATATGGCTTCGAGACTATAATCTTGAAGATATACAAGCAGGATATAGCTCCCACTGCAGAAGGTGAGTCGTCCACCGTGGCACTTTCTGTAAGTGCGGAGGTAGCCACGCCTATTATTTCTGGTGACTCCAACTCTAACAGAAGATCTGTAACGTCCTACTCTGAAGACGAAAGCTCTACTTCTGACACAGAGGGGCTGAGGGGAGTCTCCGGACTCTTTGACGCATCTGGCGGGGACATGCTTCTCGACGATACGGACGAAGAGTTCGATAACACCCTTGTTGGGGTGGATGTTAATCTGTCAATTACCAATGATGGTAAGAATTCTACAGATTAACCTCCATCACGCTAAAGCAGCCTCAGCGGCTCTATTGCTGCGTCTGTCCACAGGCGCAGTAGACATCGTCCTGATACAGGAGCCCTACGTAGTGGGAGGAAGGGTGTGCGGTATTAGGACACCCAACTTTAAACTGCTTGTGGCCAACTGTGAAGGCACTCCAAGAACCTGCATTTTGGCCAGGAAAGATCTAAGTATCTTTCTCCTGACTAATTTAAGTGGTAAAGACCAAACAGCTGCTAGCCTGGAGATCGGTAATCGCATATATTGGGTGGTCTCCAGCTACTTGCCATATGAATCTGTAGTACCGACTGCTCTATTCAGGGAAGTAGTAGAAGAAGCAACGTCTGACGAGCTCGAGCTGATTATTGGCGCAGACACGAACGCTCATCATACTATCTGGGGTAGTACGGATATAAACAATAGGGGTGATTCGCTTCTTGACTTTATTCTAACTACCAATCTTAGTATTTGTAACATAGGTAATAAACCGACCTTCACAATTAAAGACAGACAAGAGGTACTCGACGTAACGTTTGCTACTGACCGGCTGTCAGACAAAATTATTGGGTGGAATGTACTGGACGACCACTCATTCTCAGATCATCATTATATTGAGTTCAAACTCGCGGAAAAAGCGCCTAAACCCGCCGTCCACAGAAATGTAAGGAAGACAAAGTGGCATCTGTATGAGAAGAATTTCAAGAAAGTCCTCAACTCTAAACTTCCGTACGAACCGAATGACAAAGCCGGTTTGGATAATCTGGTCGATCATATCACCATATCATTCAATAGATCCCTTGAAGAAGCCTGTCCAAAAACAAGGTACAAGGGTAAAACTAAACCCCAATGGTGGACTTCTGAGCTAACGGCTATGAAAAAGACCTGCAACAAGCTATTCAATAAGGCTAAATCTACTGGGGTCGCTAATGATTGGGATGCCTATAAAGAGAAACTCAAGATCTATAAGAAGGAGCTTAGAAAGGCGCAAAGGCGCTCTTGGTATACCTTCTGTGGTGAAGTGGAAAAGGTCTCCGACGCCGCTAGGCTGAGGAAGATATTATCTGCTTCACCCTGTACAGTGGGATATTTACAGGATGAGGCAAATAACTGGACCAAAAACAGCGAGCAGTCGCTCAATGTACTGCTCGACACACATTTCCCGGGGAACTCTATAACAGAACCCGAGGATCAGCAGGACCAACAAGAGTGCGAGTGGACTGCGAGCGTCGCTAGCTTCTTGACTGAGAGATCCAGAATAAGCTGGGCTATTAACAGCTTTGAGCCCTTCAAGTCACCTGGACCAGATGGCATCACTCCAGCAGAAATGCAGAAAATGTTAAAGTACATTATCCCCTGGCTGGAGAAAATTTATGTAGGCTGTATCAGGCTTTCATACGTCCCGAATCGATGGAGGGATACCAAAGTGGTATTCATACCTAAAGCGGGAAAGATATCACACACTAGGCCAAAAGACTTCAGACCAATTAGCCTATCCTCGTTCTTATTGAAAGGTCTGGAAAGACTTTTAGATCATTTCATTAGGGAAAACCTGGATACAAAACTCCTGTCGGGGAACCAACATGCTTACAACAAGGGCAAGTCTACTGAATCAGCCCTGCACGAACTTGTGAGCACTATCGAATCGTCCCTGCATTTCAAGGAATTCACCATGGTGGCATTTCTTGACATAGAAGGGGCTTTTAACAACATTCATTCCGATGCGGTAATTGCGGCACTCTCACATCTAAAAGTTAACACTAGTTTGATTAGACTAATTCAAAGTCTGCTCACCAGAAGACGCATAACAGCATGTCTAGGGTCCACAACTCTAACAAGGTATGTAAACAGAGGGACCCCGCAAGGAGGAGTATTGTCTCCACTAATTTGGAACCTAGCAGTGAATGAAATCCTGCTAGATCTAGAACGTTGTGGCTGCAAGGTCGTGGCATATGCGGACGACGTGGCAATCGCAGTGAGTGGCAAATTCGTAAACGTCCTCAGAGACATCCTACAGGTGGCTCTGAACAAGTTGGCTAGATAGGCCAGAAGCAGCGGTTTGGGCGTTAACCCCAACAAGACAGAATTGGTTCTCTTTACTAGGATGAATAATGTCCCACATGTGGACCCTCCACCTCGGATAAATGGAACAGATCTAGTCTTTTCTGAAAGTGCAAAATTTTTAGGAATAATTCTAGATAGGAAAATGTTATTTAGACTTAACGTATTGGAACGTGTAAGGAAGGCCAACGTCGCCTTATATTCCTGCAAAAAGGCTGTAGGGTCGCGGTGGGGACTCTCTCCTAAAATCGTCCACTGGATATATATAGCAGTAGTTCGTCCAATACTGTTATACGGTATTGTGGTATGGTGGACGGCAACTGACAAACTAACCATTACCAACCTACTAACAAAGGTTCAGAGGACTGCCTGCCTGAGCATAAGCGGAGCCTTAAGGACTACAGCGACCGAGTCTCTACAAGCCCTACTCCATATACTGCCGATTAATATTGTGGCGAGAGAAGTTGCAACCAAAGCGGCAATAAGATTAAACTGCCTATCAATGTGGAGGTACAAGAACTATGGTCACATGAGGATATCAAAGTGTAGTGCTATGGTAACCGACCGAGTGGACTATATACCAACAGTGTACACCTTCGAGAGAAATTACATCACTATGATTCCCGCCAGAGATGAATGGGTCGGCAGAATACCAGGTAATATAAACCATCTCCACTTTTACACGGATGGTTCGAAGCTTGATGAAAAGGTTGGCTTCGGAGTACACTGTGAAGAACTTAGTCTGGATATAGCTCACAGACTACCAGATACCTGCAGTGTCTATCAAGCCGAAATAATGGCAATATGGGAAGTCGCCAAGTGGTCGCAACATAGTAACCAACAATGGCGTTGTCATTTACTCGGACAGCCAGGCTGCCATCAATTCTCTGGAGGCAACATCCCTAAATTCACAAACAGCCCTCGACTGCCGCAGATCTCTTAACGAGATGGCTGAGCAGTTTAATATACACCTCATATGGGTGCCTGGGCATAGGGATATCCCGGGGAACTGCAAAGCCGATGAACTTGCTAGGAAAGGGACGACATTACAAATTCTCGAAGAATTTGCATATATTGGTGCGCCACTATCCACGTGCAAGCTTTGGCTTAGGCAAGAGGCAATCAGGCAGTCCAACGATAGATGGACAGAAATCGGCACCTGCAGGGTAGCTAGACAAATCTGGCCAAGGTATGACCTGAGAAGGTCAAAATATCTCCTCGCACTAGAGAGGAAGCGATTGTCTACGTTAGTACAGGTTCTGACGGGACACTGCTTGATCGGCGAACACGCCAAAAGATTGGGTATTGACTCCAATGACTTCTGCCGAAGCTGTGGAGATGAGGAAGAAGTGGAGAGCATTGAGCACTTGCTTTGCGACTGTCCCGCTTTGAGTAAACGACGACTGGATATACTGGGGTCGGCCTTTTTAGGCAGCCTAACAGATCTTTCCAGTACTGATATTCGTACTATCGATAAATTTATATATCAAACAGGTTGGTTTCGATGAGGGGCATTTCAGCCCGTGGTAACACTAGGGACCTAAACTGGTCTATGTGAGCTTGTAAAAAAATACGGCTGCCACCCTAACCTAAACCTAAACCTTCCCGATAATATTCGGCATTTATTTTGACCCCATGGTCGATGAATACGAGCGTGGAGCGACCATCGGCCGTTACGGCGACCCACACCATTACCATCGGCGGCGCTTGAGTTCTGGTGGCCAATCGAAGGTGTAAATTTCAGCTGACCTCTTTGGCAAATAAACCCGATCATTTTGTTTGTTCACAAACTGCTCAATTTGGAATGGCTTCTCATCGGAGAAAACCAAATACGGTAACTGGCCACTTTCGTGCAAGCGAAGCAACTCCTTGGCTCTTTCCAGTCTAACTTTTTTTTGTGCATCGGTGCGCTTATTGGAACTTCAATGGCTTTAGTCCAAGCTCATTTTTTAATAAGTGTTGTATCCGTTCTCGCGATATGTTCAGCTCACGAGCAATTTTTCTACCACTGCGGCGTGGATTTCGATCAAATCTGGCCTTCACTTTTCGGATCATTTCTAGTGTTGTTACCGTTTTTTTTCGTCCACTTTTTGGACGCGATGCAACACTGCAAGTATCACGGTAACGAGCAATGGTACGAGAAACAAAAGATTTATTCACATTTAAATGCTGGAGGGCTCTAACGATAGCCACTTGTGTTTTTCCATCCAAGTATAAAGCAATCACACTATCACGCTTGAATTCCATCACGAATAACTTTTTTCTGAATGCAATAGATCAAAATGCTTTTAGAAATGATAGCAACCTGAAGTTGGTTGCAATACATATCAGCCACCCTGTAGACGTTTTATGTAAATTACATAGTGCTATAAAATAAAAGTTAATCCTGATTATGAAATTTTTAACTATGAAGTATAACACGAAATCAACGAAAAATGTAAACAAAAATTCTAAAAACTCTGCAACGGTTTAAAAATCTTTTGTAAATAAAGTATAGTTGGAAAAATTCTTAAACGATAACTTTGTTTGTGTGTTAATATAGCGTGATCCATTTCGAGGTTCCCTACTTTTTTAAAGAAAAACCAGTAAGGAAAGGCAGAAAGTCGGGCGGGGCCGGCTATATAATATCCTACATTGCCATAATAATTTGGAATAATTGGTAAATGGGTAGAAACATATTATCTAATTCTAAAACCATAATAGATATCTGGAAAATTTTAATGATCGGAAGTAAAATACAACTTCTATAGCGGTTTGATACCAAATCAGGAGGAACATATATATGAAGCTTTAATATAAATCTGAACCGATCTTCCCTGAATACTCATTCATGTAAAAAGACCTCCTTCTGTCGAATTTCGTACTGATCGGATATAAAATACAGTCTCTACAGCGCTTACATGTCAAATCGGGGGTAATATTTATAAGGGAGCTATATCTAAATTTGAACCGATTTTCTTCGACCTCCGCTTACAGGTCAAATCGGGGGTAACATATTTATGGGCGTTATATCTAAATCTAAACCTAGTTTCTCCGAATTTGGCAGTATTCCTTCATGTAGAAAGAAACCTCTTTTTGCCAACTTTCGCACTGATCGGATATAAAATAACATTTTAAAGCGCTCACATGTCAAATCGTGGGTAACGTATATATGGGGGCTATATCTTAATCTGAACCGATTTCTTCCAAATTTAAAAGTGTTCATTCATATAATAGGAAACCTCTTTCTGACGAATTTCATACTGATCGGATATAAAATACAGTTTTTACAGCGCTTACATGTCAAATCGGGGGTAACATATATATGGGGGCTATATCTAAATCTGAACCGATTTTCTCCGAATTTATCAGTATTCCTTCATGTAATAAAAAACCTCTCTATGCCGAATTTTGCACTGATCGGATATAAAATAACATTTTAAAGCGCTCACATGTCAAATCGTGGGTAACGTAGATATGGGGGCTATATCTAAATCTGAACCGATTTCTTCCAAATTTAACAGTGTTCATTCATATAATAAGAAACCTATTTCTGCCGAATTTCATACTGATCGGATATAAAATAAAGTTTTTACAGCGCTTACATGCACGGGGGAAAATCGTCATTTTTGATATGTTTGAATTGAAAGAAAATATACTTGGAAACGATTTTTTTAAATATTATATATTTGTTAACAAATAAATTTTATTTGAAAATCAAGAAATTTTGTTTGGAACGCATATATTAATATATTAGAACATAATTTATTTGCAAACTGACTTTCACAAATAAAATATTTGTTTACACACAAACAAAGTTATTGTTTAAGAAGTTTTCCAAATATATTTTATTTAAAAAAGATTTTTAAAACTTTGCTGACTTATTAGAATTTTATTTAGTTTTTCCTAGTTTTCGTGTTAAACTTTATAGCTAAAAATGTCTTTTAATTTATAAATATTCCAATTCATCACTTTTTGTCAATCCATCAATGCAATTTATATTTACGAAAGAGTATACGATTTAAGTTTCAATTAAGTTTTACAAAAACATAAAATTTATAAAAAAAAATTGCTCTTTGAACATCTGGAAAACAGAAAACTTGTTCTTATATTAAAGCATTGATACATTGCCAAAATATTTAAAGAGAAATTAATCTTTGTTTCAGAAAAACTAGTTCCAAATAAAAAATATTAGAATTTGAACATATTCACAATATCCTCCCAAACATATAATATTTGTGGGTGTCAAATATTATATATTTGGAGCGTACCCTAAACATATGTATACTTCAAGCCGAATATGTTTGGGACAATATACTACAGAAGCGATTTTTTTTCAGCGTGTGTCAAATCGGGGCTAACATATATATGGGGGCTATATCTAAATCTGAACCGATTTTAACCAAATTCAATAGGGATCGTCCTTGGGCAAAAAAAAAGATATGTGTAAAGTTTCGTCGAGATCGGACCATAATTGCGACCTGTACTTTGATTACAAGAATACATGCACAGACGGACAGACAGACGGACATAGCTAAATCAACTCAGAAAGTGATTCTAAGTCGATCGGTATAATAAACGATGGGTCCTTTTGGGTGTTACAAACAAATGCACAAAGTTATAATACCCTGTACCACAGTGTGGTGTAGGGTATAAAAACACAGACAATTCAAATTGAATGGGGAATGTTTATTATCATTTGAAAGAAGATTCGTTGGCATTTATTTTTTGAAGATTATGTCTATCAAATTTTGGCCGCGGCTACGATGACTCGTTCGAGCATTTCGAATGGTAACTGGCGAATGACACACGTGATGTTTTGCTCCAAGGCCTGAATCGAAGCTGGTTTGTCCGCATAAACTTTAGACTTTACATATCCCCACAGGAAAAAGTATAACGGTGTGATATCACACGATCTTGGTGGTCAATCCACAGGCCCAAAACGTGAAATTACCTGTACACCGAAGTGTTCTCTCAATAAATCCATTGATTGATGCGATGTGTGGGAAGTGGCGCCATCTTGTTGAAACCAAATGTCGCCGAGATCACGAGCTTCAATTTCAGGCATCAAATAGTCGGTTATCATGGCACGATAACGGTCGTTATGACGGTTACGTTCTCACCGGCATCATTTTTGAAGAAATATGGACCGATGATTCCGGTACGTCGGATCGGGAATCGGTCAATGGCAAAAATATAGCTCTTAACGAGAGCTAAAATATTGCTCATGGGTGTCAAGGTCGTGGGTCGACTGGAAAGTCTTTTTTTTGGATTTAAAAAAAATGGACTTAGCACAATTGGCGAACGATTATTTTGATAATAAAACTGAATAATTTGTAAACGCTGTTCAGGCGCAAGTCTTTCCATGATGAAATGTCAAACAATACTTAACAAAAATAACATGACAGCATCACACGTGATCTGTCAAAAAAAGGCTATTGGAAAAAGTTTCTCTACTTAGATCACCCTATACATATTTTGTTTGTGAAAGTCAGTTTCCAAATATATTTTGTTGTAACATTTTAATATAAACAACATTTCTTGATTTTCAAACAACATTTATGTATTTGTTCACAACTATATAATATTTAACAATTTTGTTTCCAAATATATTTTCCTTGAATTCAAACAAATCAAAAATTGCGAGTGTATAACAAAATATGCAAAAATAATTCTAATATTAACTCAATAAAAAGCTATAACTTTTAAGACCGGCAAGGCTCCACTTACAGTTTTGCAGTGCCAGTTCAGAATATTTAACCTTTAGCATCAAAAAATACATACTCTTTTTCACTATTTTGAAGAGGAGTAGCAGAACTTTTCATTGGTATTAATATTTTCAAAATATGCACGGAATCGGTTATGAAGATATGGCAATTTTAACAAATGATAATTTTGAGGATATTTCTTAAAAGAGGCACCATTGGAGCTCTGTACAACAAAAACGACACCGAATTTTAAACACCACGAAATTCTTTAAAGGGGTAGTTTTTTGCGTTGTTCGAACGTCTTTGGTAACACAAAAACACGAATCTTTTTTTGAAATTCCCCGGACACCACCACAATCCATATTTACGGGTAAAAAAAACGATTTTCTTGCCATTTTTCACTTGAACGCCTATAACTTTTTTAATTATTAACCGATTTCCAATCTCTTATTTGGAAAGAAGAGAATTAGACCTTTTGAACGACATATATTTTGTTTATTTAAAGCTGTAGAAATATATCGTCGGTGCGCCGACGAAAACTACTATGTGTAATTTTTCGAATTTTTTTATTGTCGAATTAGAACGTCCTAGTGGACATACGACTACCCACCAAAGCATTTTGCGCTATCTTCACCGGTTCCGAAGTTACCTATAACTACTATTTTCATCCCTCTACACAAATGCTCCGACAAAAACGCGTATGTGTTTTAAGCAAAGCGTGTCAAAAACAGTATTTTCACTAAAAAAACGTAATTGTTTTGATTTGTAAAGAAAATTACGGAAATTTAGAACTGTAACACAATTTCTTTGAATGTGATCATTTGTAAGACGGTTCGTAATGTCCGCGATATTTGCAATGTTTTTATATTGCGAATTTTTTGTAATCCATAAATTCGACTTACACCGCCAAATGTTTACAAAAATATTTTACCGAATTTAATAAGATTATTATATTGGCATTCTATGATCTCTGAGGAATAAATTGATATCAGCATTTTCCGAAATTTGAATGGTCTAATTCTCTTTTTTCCAAATTCGTTTAGAGATTGAAAATCGGTTAATAATAAACAAAGTTATAAGCGTTCTAGAGAAAAAATGCATCCGAATTTTGGGGGTGTCCAGCAAATTTCGTAGAACAAACGTTGTTTTACTCGCCAAGACCTCCCAGAAAAATAGTATCGCGGATTTTGGTTTTTGGACTGTATCACTGTGTAATTTAATGGCCATACGATTTTTTTCTCAAGGTGGATTTTTTGCACTTGTTCTATATTTTTTTCTCGTTATACCGTACGGAATATCTCTTTTGTGTCTGAAGCAAAGTTGTAGATATTTAATAGGAGAAAAAATGCGAAACAAACCTACCCGGTCCAGTGCCTTAAAAATCGCAAAAATGCCCACAGTCATAAAATATTTGTCAGTAAAATATTTAAAAATACGTATACGTTATATGTTTACGTAGGGTCCTCTTGATTGCACAATAGACTTAAGACGTAAATAGCCGCAACATCTTTCTATATAGGCACACACCCGTGGGATTAAATACATATATACATACCTGTGGAATCCCGTTCCTAACCTCCAGCAACTGGTCAATCCCATCAGCTTTTTCGGAATGTTGGGTGTTCCCTCACCATGTAAGTAAATACGCCGCTCGTCAGCTGGATCACTCAACAATTTAATGTTCAATGTTTTTTTTACGATTGTTTACAATAACAATTAAAGGGCAAATAAAATATTCCACAAACACGACACGATGCGCCATTTACTTTACACTGTAGTAGCAACAACAACAAATGAAAACGTAGACCCCATAGCAAAACACACTCGTTCTCGCACATACACTTAATCGACGAAATGAAAACAAACAAAACAAAAAATACGACACAAAGTGGACCCCATCCAACCGACCGAACATTGCCACTTTTTATCGTTGCACACTTTGGTGCCTTCACGAAAATTAATTAAAAAAAACTCACTGCCTTGTTCACTTGTTGTTCGATTGACTTCAAAGTCATTTTTCTACGCTTTTTCCACCAGAATTTTTAATTAAATTTTCTTAATTTCACAAATGTGTTGTGTACCTCCGCCACCGGTCGCAAAGAAGGTTACAACAAACTAAATGTCATTTTAATGACAGTGAGAGTGATTGGGGTGTGAGTGAGAGCTTATGAAGGCAATGCATGTCGGGAAAATGAGAGAACAGATTTACTGCCGGGAGTACTAAGTGATTTGGGGATCGTAATCGAAAGGGTATGATTTAAATGACGACGTCGTCGGAAGACGTCTGATAAGTTGTTTACACATAGTCTGTCGCAACGTCGAAGTTTGAGTCATTACCCAGACTGTTCAAAAGTGGCAATTACTTCAATTAGTGAGATGGGGACGTTATTTAGACCAATTGGGGGATTTAAGTAAATGAGGAATGCGTACCGTTTAGGGAGGAATGTGATTCGTAAAGGAAATGCAAAACATAAAATTGCAATTTTCATAAAAAATAAATAGTTGCATATTCAAATAAATTAAACGATATCGTAGACATTTGCATAAACTAACCAAGTCGAAATGCGACAATAATTAAAATAATCGAATTATATACAAAATATTTATTGAAGTGGACTTGGTCAGTTAATGCACTATACCACCGATATATCAAACGAAACTAAATTAATTGGGGTAAAAATTGGGAAGAAGTCTGTAAGAACATTTCTAAAATGAGTGGTCGTTATAAGTCGGTATTAAAAACAACTTATTTTAGTTAAAACTACGCACAAAAAAATGATTCGGCTTAAAAATGCTACAAAAACTCAATTTTCATAAAACAAATAAACAACAAGTAAAAACTACATTAAGTTCAACCAGAACCGAATCATACCTGAATGAAGTCCATTATATTTATAATAAAAAAATCTAATGCTACAGGGTTTTCCAACAAGAGGTGTTATTTTTAATCACCCGGTATTTCGGTAGCTGTCACTTTTGATGCTTTTATTCTTTGACATTTGACAAGTAGAAACTACGCCATTACTAAAACTGGAATGATGCACGATCATCGAACGATACAAAACGATCGAACAAAAAACGATACGAACGATACAAAAGCATCTTGACTGATGAGGCCCATTTCCACCTCGGTGGCTATGTCAACAAGCAAAATTGTCGCGTCTGGGGCTCGGGAGCCGCTTTGCGATTTGGTTATGGAAAATTTCATGAAAAGGATATGGTCCTGTCCGTCCACACGACCATTTGGCTGATGTTGTTTTTCATTATTAACTGCATACCTTCCTCTTTATTATGAAATAAACGTCCTTTCATTTATCTCAAAAAATGTAATTTTTCTTTGAATACCAAAATAACACCTCTTGTTGGAAAACCCTTTATATAAGAACGAGAACCAAAAGTCAAAGTAAGGAGTCAAATTTTGTATAAATAGGTAACCTAAAATAATCCTTGTACCAATTTTAATGATTGTATTGGAAAAAGCATTTATATACGCACGATGTCCGTGTGAATGGTTCAAACTACCAACTTTCATACTGATTACACAGTACAACACATGATTTTACGTACGATATACCGAGAAAAAAATATAGAAAAAGTGCTAAAAATCCACCTTGAGCAAAAAAAAATCGTATGGCCATTAAATTATTGAGTCAACTTGACTAAACTAAAATTGTTGGGGCTACTTTCATGTCCAATTCTCAGAATTTAGTCCCAAATCAATAAGCTGAAAAATGCTGTACGGTGTTAGTTAGAAATTGAGGTTTCTATGGCGAGCAGAAATCAAATGGGAAGGAAGCGTTTTATGGGAGCTATATATATAAAAATTAACTGAAGGTATATGAAGAATTTGTACCAAATACCATTCTAATGGCTCAATTATTTTAGACTGTGACGTGATTACAACAGAAGAACGGAGGGGGCCAAATTGACTTATAATAATACGACCAATATTTATGGGTTCTCTGATCAATATTCAGACGTATTAAAACGGAGTAACAAAATTTTCCTATGGTGGAGTGTAAGCGATAAGTGCATTCTCTTGATGCATATAAAAAGTTGCAACAATCTTGCGTCGTTTGTTCAATGTTAACTCAGTTGCTTGAATTTCGTAGTTTTTGTAAGGACAGCTTTGAGCTCTCCGATGGTGTTGAAGGTTCTTCCAAGACTGTGAGATATGCAGTTAAAGTCCTGTAGTGTTGATCGTCGCCAGGTGGTTTTGTGCCGCACTCTTTTTCTACTTCCTTGCAGGTTGTAAACAAGAGCGTGGTTGGATATTTCTTCAGATGTTTTTCGAAGTGTGTGCTCTACCCAGTCTAATTTTCTTCTACGAATTTCGATTTTATTATCACCCATATCTGATTTGTTGCAAAGTTGTTCGTTAACTACTGTGCGAGGCCATGATAATTGTATAATTTTTCGGATGCTGTGATTAACGAAGACGCTTAGTTTGTTTCGTATAATATCCGACAACACAAACTAAGTCTCGCATCCATAATGAAGCACGGAGAGCGCACAGGCTTTGAATATATTCACATATGTATTTTTGTTTTGACGCTGTCTGTAATTGAGTTCCATATCCTATGGAGTTGTTTGAATGCGCCGATTGATTTTCCCTCCGCTCTACACAGTGGACCTGATTTTGTAGAATGTTCAATGGATCAGTTGATGCAGTGTTTATTCGCATCTCCTTTGTTGGATTCTAAGGGTACGTCATTAAGCTTTCGTTACATGTCACAGAATCCGTGGCAAAGCACGCACTTTCATCTGCATAATCAAGCGATTCTAGTCGGGTTTCTGGTCGTTGAGAATTCCATACAAATCTTCGTGGAATTTTCTCGTTTGTGCATCGGCAGACTGCATCCATTACTATAATAAACATCAAACGTGATAGCACACAGCCCTGTCTTGCACCTGATATGATGTTAAACGGTACAGAATAACTGTGCTTTGAAAACTTTTATAGTTGCTGCCTATTACAGATATGATCTTATATGGAACACCCGTAGTCATCAGTTCAACTCATATACATTCTCTATGACCCGTATACTTTATCATAATACATGAATAGCATATGGAGATTGAAATGGAGATCGAATTTCTACTAGCCCTTAATTATTAGTTCGGGGGTGTTAATTTCATCGACACATTGAATGCTACTTCTGCAGCTAACTTGTTCTGGTTACTCCTTCTTATCAAAATGTTTGAGTAATTTTTTCAGGTCTCTAGCTTCACAGAGACTAGTTATACAGCGTCAATTCTTACAATGGACATTTCTGGAGATGATTTGGTCTGGATATCATTGCCCAATAAAACAAGTGTTTAATGAAACCGTATGTCCAAATTCATCACGTCAAGATGAAACCAGAATTCCCCTATCACGGTCCTGTAAAAAATTCCCATAAGATGGCATACCTACCGTTAGACCTGGAGAATGCTTTTGTTTCCCATGGATCAGATTTTGAATTTCTGAGCTCCACAAATGCAAAAATTGTTTGTAATGGATTTTCAAGACGAACTCTTTCCTAGCGTAGCGCTCCATTCTGACCAATCGAAACAATCGTGGAAGACAGTTGTCAAATTGTAGAGCTGTCACCCGAATCACAACGCCGATGTGATCAGATAATGGAAATACGCTATTATCTTCAAAAATTTATTTTCGCAGCAAAGTGAAAAACTAAACTCGTTAGCTTGTAACAAAAACCAGTCGATTATAATTATAAATAAAACACAGTTTCTATATGTTATACGCATTTTCTGGTATTTATTTCTTGTGTTAAATATTTTGATAACTTTATTGAAAAGAATAACATTACTATGATTATGATTACCATATATGAGAGTACATTTGTTTTAGTTAAACATCTAAAGTGGTTGTTGTTTTTTTTTTTGTTTGTTTGTTTTTCTTGACGTGGAATTTGTTTAGGGGTCTAAAAGATTCACTAAAGTTTTGTTACATTACATTATTTTGTTTTTTTTTTCACTTCATTTTCAATTAAGTTTTAGTATTGTGCTTAAAAAGTTATAAAACTAAAGTTTGTTTCTTCTTTGCTTTATAGAAATAGCCTTGTGCTGGATTAATATTAATGTGTTATTATCATATTCATTTGTTTTATATTAAATTTAATTTTAATTATACATATTTATGTACTTGTATATATGTAGGTGAATACATATAGACGAAGAGCCTTATACATAGCTATTATTACACTGTGTTCTATAGTTAGGGAAATTAAAAACTATTTCAAGAAAGTAATTTATACATAAGAACGAAACTTAAATTAAAACTTAATTTGCAAAGATAGAATAGTAATTTTTCTAAATTATCAGAAATGTTATATTACATAGGATAATTAAAAAATAACAAAGTTTGAGTATACATTTTAAAACAACAAAATTGCATCGTTCCAGGTTTTATATTTTTTAAGTCAATAATGAATATTTCAGATGTAGACATCTTGAAGATGACCGGATTTTTGGATAATTATCGAAATGGTTTAATTTTTGTTTGTTTGTTTTTTTTTTTCATTATTTACAAAAAGTAATTTGGTATTAAATTAGACATAAATTGTTTATGTTTTTATTGCAAATATGCCCAATGAAATTCTATTTCATTTGGAGATTTATTTTTTTTTTGCCACAATTCCCCATCCATTTTCCGCTTCATATTGCCCAGGCCTTAATGTTTTCGGGCAGTTTCACTTACGCAGTACACAGTTTTTCTTTTTTTTGTTTTCATTTTACTTTACAAATAAATAAACTTTTAAAGTCATAACACAAAAAGAGAAAGACAAAGTAAGCAAAAAAACTGAAAAGAAACGTAAATAATACAACAGCAACAACAAGGGAGCAACCTCAAAACGGGTGGAAACCACACCACGTCACGCACATCACGAAACGTCACGTCATTTTACGAGTATTTCAGTAATTCAGTGTTTTTTATATGTGGATATTTTTCTTTTTCTTCTGTTTGGCATTCGTTCATGCCGTGTCTACTCACTCACCTCTCTCACACTCGTCTCTGCTGTAGCAGCTGATAGTGAGAAGGGGGTCTGAGCATCATCATCACTCGACAAGTGTTGCCAGTGTTGCCGGACTAAGAGGAAGTAATCAAAGGAATCCAGTCATTTATGATTGTATAGGCGGAGTTTTTGATTAAGCTCTTGCTTTAAGCCTCATCAAATTTTTTTGTTTTGTTTGCGAAGAGATTGTCAGCGAGATTTTCGGTCCATGTGGATTTTTTATTTTCTCTTCGGCGTCCTTACAAGTGTTTAAGGAGATTTTTGGTCTTACCTTTAGGAAAAGCATCTCCGTATATGTGTGGCAATATCTGAAACAAGTAAAATAAGAGGAAAAAAACATATCTTTAGTATCTGCACCACAAGTGGCTGTGACGACAGCTTTTGGATATCAAATATTTTGCTGATGTTGGCGGTGGTTTTGTTTGTTTTTTGCTTTTGATGGAAATGCCGTAGAGCAAGAAGTTGAAGAAGAGTAAATAATGCTGCCTGGCAGCGGAGGAATTGGGGGATTGGTGGCGCTGCTGCTGCTGCCCTTACTTACAATCACTGATGTTGTTGTTGTTGCCTATTTACTGTTCATAAAAAATAATATTTGATGATTTCTCGTTGCCGATGAATGTGTGTTTGGATGTCGGTATGTGATGCGATTATGATCTAGAAGACCCAAAAGATTAGTATAAAAAGATAAAAATTGTTTTTTTTTGTGGCCATCGTCATCATCATCAGAGTCATCATCGATGGACGAGGAGATGATACAAAACGAGTGTGCGTGCCCGTAGTAGTTTGGAAATCGTTATTGTAAACAAATCAATCCCATAAATATTTATGTTAATCAAATCTTCATCAAAAAGAAAAAAATCGCCAAAGTAAAAAAAACAAACCACTATCATCGGAGATGGGAATTCTGAATCCCACCGTCATCTTTTTGTATAGAAAACTCATCAAAGACGATCTTTACGTATTGAGAAGTCATCAACGGCTATATTTTCGATTAGGTAAGTCATCAACGATAAACTTTTCGAATAAAAAAATCATCAATGATGATCTTTTCTTATAGAAAAGTCATAAACGATGATCTTTTCTTATAGAAAAGTCATCAACGATGATCTTTTTAAATAGAAAAGTCATCAACGATGATCTTTTTAAATAGAAAAGTCATCAACGATGATCTTTTCGAATAGAAAAGTCATCAACGATGATCTTTTCGTATAGAAAAGTCATCAACGATGATCTTTTCGTATAGAAAAGTCATCAACGATGATCTTTTCGTATAGAAAAGTCATCAACGATGATCTTTTCGTATAGAAAAGTCATCAACGATGATCTTTTCGTATAGAAAAGTCATCAACGATGATCTTTTCGTATAGAAAAGTCATCAACGATGATCTTTTCGTATAGAAAAGTCATCAACGATGATCTTTTCATATAGAAAAGTCATCAACGATGATCTTTTCATATAGAAAAGTCATCAACGATGATCTTTTCGTATAGAAAAGTCATCAACGATGATCTTTTCGTATAGAAAAGTCAACAACGATGATGTTTTCGTATAGAAAAGTCATCAACGATGTGCTTTTCGTATAGAAAAGTCACCAACGATGTGCTTTTCGTACAGAAAAGTCATCAACGATGTGCTTTTCGTATAGAAAAGTCATCAACGATGATCTTTTCGTATAGAAAAGTCATCAACGATGATCTTTTCGTATAGAAAAGTCATCAACGATGATCTTTTCGTATAGAAAAGTCATCAACTATGATCTTTTCGTACGAGCATAGAAAAGTCATCAACGATGATCTATTCGTACGAGTATAGAAAAGTAATCAACGATGATTTTTTCGTATAGAAATGTCATCAACGATGTTCTTTTCGTATAGAAAAGTCATCAGCGATGATCTTTTCGAATAGAAAAGTCACCAACGATGATGTTTTCGTATAGAAAAGTCATCGACGTTGATTTTTTCGTATAGAAAAGTCATTGACGTTGATTTTTTCGTATAGAAAAGTCATCAACGATGATCTTTTCGTATAGAAAAGTCTTCAACGATGATCTTTTCGTACGAGTATAGAAAAGTAATCAACGATGATTTTTTCGTATAAAAAAGTCATCAACGATGATCTTTTCGTATAGAAAAGTCATCAACGATGTGCTTTTCGTATAGAAAAGTCATCAACGATGGTCTTTTCGTATAGAAAAGTCATCAACGATGGTCTTTTCGTATAGAAAATTCATCAACGATAATCTTTTCGTATAGAAAAGTCATCAACGATGATCTTTTCGTATAAAAAAGTCATCAACGATGATTTTTTCGTATAGAAAAGTCATCAACGATGATTTTTTCGTATAGAAAAGTCATCAACGATGATTTTTTCGTATAGAAAAGTCATCAACGATGATCTTTTCGTATAGAAAAAAGTCATCAACGATAATCTTTTCGTATATAAAAAAGTCATCAACGATGATATATTCGTATAGAAAAAAGTCATCAACGATGATCTATTCGTATAGAAAAATGTCATCAACGATGATCTTTTCGTATAGAAAAGTCATCATCGATGATCTTTTCGTATAGAATAGATCAACGATGATCTTTTCGTATAGAAAAGTCTTCAACGATGATCTTTTCGTACGAGTATAGAAAAGTAATCAACGATGATTTTTTCGTATAGAAATGTCATCAACGATGTTCTTTTCGTATAGAAAAGTCATCAGCGATGATCTTTTCGAATAGAAAAGTCACCAACGATGATGTTTTCGTATAGAAAGGTCATTGACGTTGATTTTTTCGTATAGAAAAAGTCATTGACGTTGATTTTTTCGTATAGAAAAGTCATCAACGATGATCTTTACGTAAAGAAAAGTCTTCATCGATGATCTTATCGTAAAGAAAAGTCATCAACGATGATCTTTTCGTAAAGAAAAATTATCAACGATGATCTTTGCGTACAAAAAATTGGCAATGATGATCTTTTCGTATAAAAAATTCATAAAAAAGCGATCAACGATAACAGTTTCATATACTACAAATCAAAACAGGTTGCGCAAATAGAAACAGACTAATCTTACACCCATCAACTTTTACACCTCTGCTTCCTATGGAGGAATAATCGCCCATCACCTTTTACACCTCTGCTTCCTATGGAGGAATAATCGCCTATGGATAGCTATGTATGCATGAATGTATGTAAATACATAGTCGCAAGAAAGCCAAATACGGACAAAATGTTTGTTTTCACAATGACCAAAAAATTCAATGAATGTGAACAGAATAATAACGAGCTCCCCTTTCGGATATTAATTTATGGTGATTCTTAAAAAAAATTCTATAAAATATTCAATGACTATTTCGATCGATTGAAGAATTCACTTCTGGAGGAAAAAACTGAGATGTGATAAGGGATATGACTTAATTTTAGATATGTATTAACTTAATTTTAGATAATTAAATCGATATTTCTGTTGCTTCCTACATATGTCACGCGTCCGGGAATACAGAGAACGTTAATGGATAACTTTCAGGTATTGACAAAAATGGTATGGCGAAATAAAATGTTAAATGAATTTATTTTGATTGTATATGCAAAGCTAATTTTTTGTTTAATACATCGTTATAGCTATCAGTGGGTATGTCATCAGACTGCTCCATTGACTGAGCTTATAGAAAAGAAGAAAAACGGAACGGGGAACGTTTTTGTCTAAAATACAGGATACAAATAGTCTATGATTTTCTTCCTTTATTTAATTACTGTTAGATTTTTTAAAATGTATTTACAATATTCCAGGTACATTCCTATAATGATATTATCATTAGTAATTTTTTACTGGATTTATTTCCGTATTATCTTTAAATTCCACTATGTATCGCAATTTGTTGTGTATTCTAATAGCAGTAATAACATTGACTCTGAATAATTCCCGAGGCATGTTTTTCTCTTTCTGCAAATTGTTATAAATATGCTAAAATTGCATACCCATTATCGATATCCTCCCAAACGTTCATCATCACACAACATATCATCCATCGTCAGTATCCCTCAATACTCCCTCGTTCGAGTGCAGTGCATTTTTTGTTGATATCCAAATGAACTTCGTGTTTCACATTTAACGAACTGTGAACTGTTTAACTGCAACAACACGAGCCAACATCGTAATCAGCAAGAATACCAACAACAACGCCATAGAATCAACTGCAAAAGCTTCAATAACAAGTGCAACACGACACGGCTCTAGTCAGAAAATCAAGTTACAAACGAAAAACTCGTAAGGGAGCGGAGAGAAGGATCGGAATAAACTAATATCATTTATATGCACACGTATGTACTGTACACGAGATATGTGCTAATGTTTGTGCACTTGATTGTCTGTATGGGCATATATGCATACATACATATGTACAATTACAAGGGCAAGGGTGCAGATTAGCATATAAATATACAAACGATGCATTTCCAGATTTTGGGACTATGATACAATGTAGAGATGGTAAGTTCATATTTCAGGATAAAAATGTATAGATGTGTTGTAGGGATTAAGTGGTGCTCAGCAAACACCTACTCATATCCATATGCAAACGAAAGCAAATAAATTGTCCAGAGAGAGGATATATGTTTGAACATATTCATATTTATACTTAGTCTTACTTTATACTTATCCTCGGCATACTGCATAAACTGACCAAGTCCATTTTCCATCAAGTTTGTTATTGAACATTCAATTTCATTCACGATAAATCGGCTCATTTCATTACAGAGTTTTCTTTCAATTTATAGAAGAGTAGGTCATTGGTTTATAATAAAGAAAAGTATAATAAAAATTAATCGTGTAAAAATGTATATTAAATTTTCGATAACAAATTTATCGAAACGGATTTGGTCAAGTTATGCAGTATAACCTTGATTTGTAGATGTACTTAGTGTGTCGTCACTCACTACATAAACTGACAAAGTCTATTTTCGATAAATTTTGTTATGTAAATATAAAACCATAACATACACAGTAAATCATGCCATATAATTCGATCATTTTATTTAAATTTATAGGGGAAGAGCTCTTCTATAAATTCGTAAAGAAAAAATAATTAATTTAAATTTTGATAAAACAAAAAATTCGATTTATAATTGCGATAGATAACATTTATCGAACTGGACTTGATCAGTTTATGCAGTATACCCTCGATATTGTAGGCATACTGCATAAAAAGACCATTCAAGTTCATTTCGATAACTTCTAAAAATGTGAAGCCATGATTTATAAGTAAAGTAAGTCGGGTCATATCATTGTTGTACTTTCTCTTTATATGGAGGAGGTCATCTTCTATCAACTAGCAAAAAAATAATTTATAAGAATTTCGATAAATGCATAAAAATCCTAATAGAAATTTCATAAAAAATATTATTTGTCGAAAAGGACTTGGTCAGTTTATGCAGTATTCCATCGATATGTTTAATGAAAATATGTATGTCAGAATGATTCCGTAATATACTAAATATATACACAAGAGGCAAATACATATGTACATTAGGTCGGTTCAAAAAAAATATATCGAGGTTGTCCGCATCTCAAATAAAAGTTTGTGAATATCCCCAAAATATTTCGGCTATATTTTGAGCCGCGATATTACATAACCTCTACATGCATGTTTTTCTTGCAATTATCGGACACCTTGGACTAAAGCGCGACATTTTTTGCATGATCATGCTGAAAAAATTGCTTCTGTAGTATATTGTCTTAAACAGCGGATATCCGTTTTGGGTCCGTCCGTCCGTCTGTCTGCTGGCTGGTGCGCACGATAACTCTCGAAAGGAGTAACCGATTGACTTAAAATTTGGTGTGTGGTAATATTTTTTTCTATCTCCGGCTAAGTTCGAAGATGGGCCATATTGGTCCACAGCTTTTAGTACCTCCCCCACAAAGGGTTAATATTTAGTGAATTATTGATTATTTAATACTTTCTATACTACCTATTTGAATCCTCTAGAATTCTACACATAGTATTAGTTTACTAGTCACTATCACATTTGAAAAAATGGTCGAAGTTACCACGCCCCTTTTGGTACCTCTCACACAAATGGACCATTTTCCACCAAAAGTTAACCGCTTACTTCAAATTTTGTACAGAGTAATACTTTTATTGTACCTAGAGTCCAGTAAAAAGTTTGGTACCTCCCACACAAATGTACTATTTTGCATCAAAAGTTAACAGATTATATCTTGGATACCAGTGCATACAAAGACTGAAAATTTTGTACAGTGAAATGGTTTTATAGTATCTACAATCCGGAGAAGAATGGCTTTATAGCCATGCTCCCTTTGGTACCTCCCACACAAAGGTTCGATTTGTTGTACCAAAAGTTTACAGCTTTTAACATTATACTTAGTGTCTACAAATACTTAACATTTTGTACAGTGTAATGTTTTTGCAGTTCCTTTAGTCTGTCGAAAAATGGACGCCTCTTTTGGTACCTCCCACAAAAACGTACCATTCTGTACAAAAAGTTAACAGCTTATATCGTGAATATAGATACATATATATATAGTCAAAAGTGTTTCACAGTGTATAGTTTTAAAATTCCTACAGTCCTGTTAAAAATGGGAGTTATGACCACACCCGTTTTAGTACCTCCCATACAAAAAGAGCCAAGACATACTAAAATTAAATAGCTCATAATATTAGTACATATACCAGTGCATATTTAAGCTTCTCGCAAAGTGAGGGTATTACCTTTGTCGGTTTAGACGACTGAAATTTCTTACTTGCTTTTTTTCTTTTAGGACCATTATTCCGAAACAAAGTTTTATTTGCATTTAAGTATTCATAAAAATAGTATCCAGAAGAAAATTTTTTTAGAATTTTTTAATATTTGTTAAGATGCTTTATCGTATAATCTTGGATTAAAATAAATTATTTGAAGGATTGGCAGCAAATGATAATTTGGAATACTCAGAAATTTGAAATGAATGCTTTAATACAGAAGTTAATGCCGCATCTGGCATTTTTAACTGGAAGGAATAATACGAAATCAAGAAAAAAATAAAACTTAAGTTCAAAAATTTCATTAAAGTTTTGAAAATATTTTTAAATAAAATATATTTGAAGAAATTCCTAAAAAATAATTTTATTTGTATTTAAACACACATATTATTTGAGAAAATTAGTTTGCAAATATATTTTGTTGTAATGTATTAATACGAGTATATGCGTTCCAAGTAAATTTTATTGATTTTTAAATAGTTTATTTGCTCAGAAATATATAATATTTAAAAATTTGTGTTCCAAATATATTTTCCTTCGATTCAAACATATTAAAAAAGGGATTTTGCCCCGTGTAAATCTTGCTATTCTGCTTAAAACAGTACCAATATTGTATACTTTTAATAGTCTCAAATAAAAAATATTAGGATGGAGACAAAAATTTGTTTAGAACAACATATTCCCAACTATATAATATTTGTATGTACCAAATATTATATATTTAGAGCGCACGCTAAACATATACGTATATGTTGCAAGCCGAATGTTTTTGGGACAATATACTACAGAAGCGATATTTTTTTCAGCGTGTAGTTATGAGTTATTTTCCATTTTTATTTTGTAAAATATCTCCTACAAGACATCCGATAAACCGAAAAATTCCCTATTGTTTTAACAATGATTTAAGTAAGCTTTTTATGACTTTTATGAGAACTTTTTCTAATTTGTACTTTCCCCTCATTATTTTCAATGTTTCGTAAGTATTTCAAAAAAAAATTCAAAATAATTGGCCATTTTGGCCTCTGTTTTTGCTTCTCATCCTAATGTACACACAATATGGCAAGCAAGAATAAAACGAATAATACAGCAATGCTTATCTCTCGTTTACTTTGCATTTCCTCATTTCTTTTCATTCAATTTTGCCAGTGTTGTTGTTCAGTTGAGTTCATTGATTAACTGCATTTTAAATCCACAATCTCACTCATTCTACTTCTATGTATGGAATTTAAGTTAACCCTGCAAAGCTTTTGTGATATTAAATAATACTCTGTTGTGCTGTGCACAATCGTAGGATAAGTACACTAAGAAAAAAAATGTTTTTTATTATTACGTACATATAAGTATAGGTATGTAGCAAAAAATCTATACAATTTTTCTTCATGTAAGGTTACATTCAAATTTCGATGATTGACACATTTACAATACTTTTGAAATATTTCTGAATTTTATTCTTTGCCAAGCTAGGTAAAAAAGTAATAAAGCTATAGGCCCCAAGCCTATATGGGAAATATCGAATATAGTAATGAGTAATAAAGATTATAATAAAACAAAATTTTGTTTTAAAATTATTATCCACTTTAATCCCATACATTTATCTAACAACATGTGATTCACACTGACCTCTGGAAGATTGCCAAAAAAAATTCCCGCACAGTGTACTTTCATTTTGATTTATTGTTACAGTGAGTACTTATCATTGTGTTTCACTTTTTTATACCCTCCACCATAGGATGAGGGGTATATTCATTTTGTCACTCCGTTTGTAACACCTCTAAATATTGATCTGAGACCCCATAAAGTATATATATTCCTAATCGTCGTAAAATTCTAAGACGATTTAGCCATGTCCGTCTGTCCGTCCGTCCGTCTGTGGTAATCACGCTACAGTCTGCAATAATAGAGCTAGGTTGATCAAATTTGGTACAAATACTTCGTACAGTTGCAGGTTGTTTGGGATTGCAAATGGGCCATATCGGTCCATATTTAGATATAGCTCCCATATATAGCATCTAACTTGCTGTGATTCCTACTGTTCTCATCTACTATATTTTTTGTGTTTTCGGTGTTATTTTCTTTAGGTTTGAGTTATTTTGTGAGGTCACATGAGGAGGGTATATAATATTCGGCATGGCCGAACTTAACGCTTTTACTTGTTAAATATTAAAATGTTTCCGCATTGATTGAATTGCTCTAATGGTATGAAAACCATTTTAATTAAAAAATTCAATAAATACAATTTGTCTGGTGCAATAAAAAAAACAACACTATGCATATTAATATTTCTGTCTTGAATGTGTTTATAAGTAAGTATGTTTAACCAGAAATAAAATAGAAATAGTTCCTTATTGTTTACAAACCGGAAGCTTAACGTCGCAGAAGCCAAAAATAATAATTATATATCGCACCTGTTCCACAAAAGGGTAACAACTCAAAATTTATAAATTTTGCTTTTTTTGCAAGAAAACAACGTATAATGGCAATTTTTACCCACTGCAAAAAATGTCCATTGATTTATCTTCTTTTTTCATAATAAAAAATCGTTATGACTCTCTCTGTGTTTTCAGAATAACGTCTTTAGATTCAACTAAAGAATAACATTTTGAATTGTCTCCAAGTGTTTAAGCAAATCGGACCGTTGATTTATCATCTAAAGAGTAATATTTTTAGTTGTACCCTTTTCAACCAATTATCCGAGTAAGATTTTTCAGTTAAAAAGATACAACTCAAAATAATACCACCCTTTATATACAAACTTTTTTCAGGAAAAGAGTAACAACTCAAAAAAGTTGTTATTTTTCTATAATCAATAAAAAAAATCAAAAAAGAAAATAGGGTCATTATTTTGTCTATGATATTTTCTTGCAACGATATATTCTTTTTTTGTAATATATCATTAATATTAACGGAAACAGTTTTTGGCCTCTACTGAAATTTTTAAAATTTTGAGTTGTTACCCTTTTGAGGAACAGGAGCGATATATTTGTACTTAGTTTTAAATTAACACATTCGTTATTGTCACGGATTTAAAATATGATAAAATATAGATTGATAGGCAGTACATACAGTGTCGTTATTATGGCCCTATTTTCCACATTGGAACGACGGGAATAAATATATGGGGAATTCCACGACAAATCGACGGGCTCAAAATTTTAGATTTTTCCCATTTTTTTATTTTTTTTAGTACTCCTGAAGAAACGCTTTGTGGAATTTTTTGAGATTTTTTCGATAAAGCATTCAGAAGTTATCGATATGTAAAATATCGTTAAAATTTCACTCTGTGTATCTAGTTTTTAGCTATAACTTCTTAAATTATGCTCCGATTTACAAGGAATTTCTTTGTCGAATAAATCACCTAAAAAGTTCATCGAATTCTTCTACTTTTAATACATAGTATTTTTTTTTTTGGGATTATCAGGTGTACGGGAATCAACCGGGGTGGCAGGTGTGTTGGAGGAAATACTTCTTGAAGTGTCTCCTTTATTTTGTTCGAACATCTATTCCGAAGCCTTCAAGCCAGAAGAACAGTGGCCTGCAGGGAATTTTTTTAAAAATTTTAAAAAAGCTAGAAAAATATTTATAGATATATTTAGGCCATCAAAAGCTTATATGTTAGAAAATTATTAGAAGTTTAAAATATAACAAATTCTCGAAAATCGTAGATTACAAACAATTTAAAAAATTGCATTTACATTTTAAAATTTCATAATCGCACACAAAAAAACTTCAATAATTTTTGTATATTTTCTTCTGAAAAGTACCAAAAAAATACCAACATTAAAAAAAGGTATTTCAAATCGGACCATAACGTAAGAAGTTATGACCACAAACCCGATACACAGAGTTTTTAACGATTTTTTAAATATCGATAACTTCCGAACGAGTTATCGGAAAAATCTCAAAAAATTCCATAAAGCGTTTCTTCAGGTGTACTAAAACTATAAAATATGGGAAAAATGAAAACAGAGGTTTTTTTTAAACCGACGATTTGTCGTGGAATTCCCCATATATAAAATTGTTGCTTTCCTGCATAGACTAAACCACTTATTTCTGAGAAAAATTACTGTTTTTGATATGTTTGGATAGAAATTAATTTACATATGTACGGGTTTTCCAATAAGAGGGATATGATTTCTTTGAAAAAAACACACTTATTGTTAAGGAAATTAATTTGAAGTACAATCGATACAATTAAGTTGTAAATACAACGTCATTCAAATGGCCCCCAGGACTTCTTCTGCAGGAACGAATTCGATGAACCCAATTTTCGAGCACTTTTTCCACTAAATCAAGTCGTATGTCATAAATGGCACATTCAATATTGACTGGTAAAGCTTGGAGAGAGTCTGGTTTATTTCGAAAGACCAATGACTTCAAATAACCCCACAAGAAATAGTCTAATGGTGTTAAATCACAACTTCTTGGAGGCCATTCAATATCACAATTTCTTGAAATAATCGAATCTCCAAACTTTTCTCGCAACAACTCAATTGTTTCATTTGCTGTGTGGCACGTAGCCACAATCTGCCAATGGCAAAAGGATAGCTCTTAACGAAAGGTAAAATTTACTCATGGGTGTCAAGGTCGACTGGAAAGATTTTTTTTTGGATTTTTAAAAAACATGGACAGCATCATTTTCAAACGTGAACGGAAAGTTTATTTTGGCTCTAGCTCCTTAACGGTACGTCGGATCGGGAATCGGGCAATGATAAAAAGATAGCTCTTAACGAGAGCTAAAATATTGTCGTAGGTCGACTGGAAAGTGTTTTTTGGATTTAAAAAACGAAAAGTTGCAATTGGATTGTTCTTGCGTATATCTCTCCATGATGAAATTGTAAACACTACTGAATACAATGAAAACCAAATGACAGATCATGACATATTACAAATGGCCGAAACGTCACTTCAAAATCATACCATCCCTATTGGGAGAGTAAAATATTTAAATCAATATATATTTTGGTGCAAATAAATTTTATTTGAAAATAAATAAAATTTATTTGGAAAATATGTATGTATGTGTTTAGGCACACACAATATACATATGTAATTGTTTCGGAAACCATAACAAATTTGGAAAACTCTTCTTTATTTCTTAACATAATATATTAAGAAATATGTATGTTTATTGTAAGAACTGTCTAGTTCTCATCATCAAGTTCTCCGTTAATATGCGATGTATAGCAATTTTTGAAAAGCCTATGACTTCAGATAGCTTATGAAATTTCTTTTTCTTTGTTTTTGTTTTTCGATCTGTAACTTTGTGTAACACATCGATGAAGTGACGTAGGTCGTTAACTATTTTCGGCGGAAATAAGTTTTGGGTCATTTTAAGTTATTTGAGCAATGTTCGTCCGTCTGTCTGTCTGCTGGCTGGTGCGCTCGATAACTTCTAGCAACTCCCCCACAAAGGGTGAATATTTAGTGAAACATTTATTCTTTAATAACTTCTATACTACTTATTCAAATCATCTAAAATTCCGCACATAGTAATAGTATATTAGTAGCTACCACAATGGTACCACAACTTATAACTGTAATAATAGTACATACAAATACTTTAAATTGTACAATGTAATGCTTTTATAGTACCTACAGTCCACTGAGAAATTGGCGTCATTGGCATACCCCTTTTGGTACCTTCCACACAAATGGACAATTTTGAATTAAAAGTTAACAGCTTATGACTTTAATATCAGTGCATACTTTAAAATTATTAAATGGAATTTAAATTGATAATAATTTAATCAAAATGAAAAAAATTACGAATATTTTTTGGGACTGAAAGTTAAGTCGAACTTTCTTACTTGTTTTAATACGATCCGGTTCGAGATCTTTGTTTTAGTTTTCTGTAAACAGAAAACAATCTTCTTTGAAACAGCTCCCATGAGCAATAATAATCGTTGAGTCACCAAATAGGAAAAGCGAGAGAACGTCTGCGGTGAATCTGTAATCACATTATTTTGTATTTTCACGACACGTTTGAAAATCACATCTGTGATTTGGACATGTCTTGAGGAAACTCATTAAATTTGAATTATTGACTGGCCGATTGCAAATCAAGAGATTCTCAAAATGTTTCTACACAGAAAACCTTTTCTGTGAATATTGCAAATTTTATCACTACGATTGGTTTCCAATCATAAACGGGGCTTATATTTGTTCATGTATGGACCGAATAGGATATGCATTCAACCAACAATAACCAATTCATATCCTATTTCAACAAACTACACCTTCAACATTTTGCAAAAGTGACCAGCATTTTTCTTAACTTCTCTATAAAGTAACATTTTCGGCTGCTTACCTGTTTCCCTCGTTGCTCTTCGTGTTCCTGTTGTATAATGTTCCCTTACTTCGCTTCACCCGCTTCACCATTCAACTATTCTAAATTCTATTCACGTTTTCCTTCCTTGTCACATTTGCAACGGAGTCATCGTTTTCCATGGCCGAAATATTGTACTCAACCTCAATTTCAACACGTTCCAATTTCCAACATTCATTTGTGCTGGAGACGTCGGGGGTGCTAGGGGAGACAACAAGCTCATTATGGAACTGTTTTTTTTGCCGCTCTAGCTGTTGGTGTCTTTTTTGTTATGATGATGACGTTTTGTTTTGAATTTATTGTTTTTCTTGCTTTGCTGTCTGTATATTTGGTGTTTGCGCTTTTCTGTTTTGCTGTGGCTTTTGTTTGTTTATTTATTTGCATATCGCATGATGTCAATATGTCTCTGCGATTTTGCAATTTTGTTTGAATTGAAATCATTTTTTGCGGCCTTTTTTCGCGCTCACTCTCTCTCTTTCTACCGATATTGTATATGTTAGGTTTTTGTTTTGTTATGACGAGTGCACTGCTACGCGTGAGTGTTTGTACAAGTGTTGAAACATACATAGCTGACATATTACGTATGTATGTAAGTGCGAGAGGATACATTCAATCTACTTGTAAAGAACTCTTACAGTATGTATAAGTATTGGCTAAGAAGAGTATTGAGGTGGGGTTCTTTTGGGGGTGCATTACAACATACATTGCATGACATTGTATTGCAGTGCCGCCCGACGACACACTGATTCAACTGCAATAGGCCTCGTAATATTCATAGCTGATACTGTGGGGAATAATGCCTGAAAGTAGAGCGAATAAAAAATAAAAAACAAAACAATATTTTTGGATTCAGTCATACACATATGACATTAATTTTAATTAATTTATAAACGAGTGTTTTAGACATACATAATATGTATATTATATACATACATATGCATGTACGAATGATACACAATGTACCTACATATCGTCGGCTTAATGCTATTTTGGTCCATACGCCATTTTTGGGTACTTTGAGTTAGGTGTTGATTATAGGGGTTTCAAGCATGCTTTTTCATAATCTGCAATCATTTTTTTCCTATCTCATCTAGTTTTCGAGATATTGGTAGGGTAAATCGATATAACTCTGATTTACGGGAAATAATTTTGATATTTTTGTTCTATGTCTCCATTTTTCTATCGCCCTATATTTTTGACACACTATTTTACGTTCTTTCGATCACAATTTGTAAATTACTCTCCTTCCATACCGACCCTCTTTGTGGTCCATGCAATACAAATACAAAAAAATATTAAAATTAAAGTGGATATGGACCAAAATGCCATGTAAAAAAATGTTTATAACTTGCTTATTTTTTCAATGTTAAGTCATAGAAATGCATGAGAATCATACAAACAATGTGGGTAACACTATGGAATAAAAAGTGTATAACTCTTCAGCCCCGTTTTTACTCAAGCAATAAATTGCGTTTTTCTCCGATCATACAAAATGGCGTATGGAACAAAATAGCATTAAGCCGACGATATGCATGTAAAGCTAAGAATACACGATTGCCAGATCGGACAACGTTGTCAACCCTGTTAAAGTGCTGCAAATGTACGGACAACGACAGATTGTTAGGCAAAGGTGAATTAACAGTTCAGACGATTGCAAGAAAACCTTACAATTACATATATTTGTAATATATTTTGAAAATATTTACATATACATACATACATATGCCGGATTGCCAATAAAAATATTTTAAAGACAGTGTTGTCAATAAAATGTTTTTCTGACAATGGCGCCGTTGTCACATGCATAAACTTCGCACATCTAACAATCTGCAAATTATCTCGCAATGACTTTTCTGTCTTCTGATCGGGATGAAACGGGCACCAAGTTGAATTCTATTATGAAACAAAATTTCAACGATATCAGTCAAGGACTGTCCGAGTTGGAGGTGGTTGAATTTTGAAATTTTGTTCAAATTTAAAATTTGTTGTCCAAAGTGTTTTCGATAGTTTCTTCTACAATCCTTTTAAGAGAATACAAAAATTCACAAAAGTTTTGTTTGTGATTTTTTTTGTGAAATTAAAACTTGTTTTTACATTTCTGTAAAAACCCATATTTGGCTTTAAATAATCCTAAATTATGCAGCCTTCATCTTCTTCTAATACAATTGTTTCATGTCATTGGCGCTTTCAAAGAAATCTTACAATATATTGCACAAAACTTCTTTTTTGAGAAAATTATACTATTTTTTAATTAAAACCTCTTAAAAACATCGAAAAAAGCACAATTATCACATTTTTATTATTTTATCGTTATAATTGATCGGTTACATTATGCTACAATTTTTTTTTTGTTTCCGAGCCTATAAACTTTTTTTATAGACTGAGTAATGCATTAAATTTTTTATGAATCCAAAACAACATTTTTTTCATGGTAAAGTTTTTTTTAATTTTTTTTCTAAAATTCTAATTTTTATGCAAGTTATCTTTAGTTGATAAAGATGGTGTACCATTTAAATTAAAGGAAATTATAAGGGCTAGAAATGCTGAAAACATTAGTTTCACGTAGAAAAGGAAGTTTAGCAACTGTCGTTAAATTAGAAACAAATTTGATGTTTTCAAAAAAATCATTATTTGATGGCACGAAAATATCCATAAAAATGTAGAAAAAAAAGCAAAAATGCTATCATCCTAACGAAGAAAACAATGCCTATTTGCAAAATATCAATGGATAAATGTATAAATTATGACGCATACTGTAAAAATAGGGATATCCAAAAAAATAATTTTTCGTATTTTTTATTTTGGCAATTTTGTTTGGGAGGTACCAAAAGGGGCGTGGCAATATACGATGGATACTATCAAAACATTCCACTGTACAAAATTGCAGGTATTTGTATGTGCAGGAAACCAAGTTATAAGCCGTTAACTTTTTGTGCAAATAGTCCATTTGTATGGGAGATACCAAAGGGGAGTGTCAATAACGCCAATTTTTCACGGGACTGTAGGTATTGTAAAGGTATTAAACTCCACAAAATTTTAAGTATTTGTATGGAATGGAATCAAAGTTATAAGCCTTTAACTTTTTGTGCACAATGGTCCATTTGTATGGGACGTACCAAAATGGGCATGACAGTAACGCCCATTTTTCACGGGACTGTAGGAATTGAAAAGCATTACACTTCACAAAAAGGGGCGTGGCAACTTCGGCCATTTCTCTCAAGGTGATAGTGACCAAGAAACTAATACTATGTGTGGAATGGGCAAAGATTTTGAATATTAGTATACAAGTGATGAGATAATCAATATTTCACCAAATGTTGACCTTTTGTGGGGGAGGTACTCGAAGGAGTCGACCAGCATAGCCATCTTTGACCTTAGTCTGAGATACAAAAAAATATTGACACATACCAAATTTCAAGTCAATCGGTTAATCCTGCCGAAGGTTATGATGCGCACTAACCAGACAGACAGACGCACAGGCTGACGGACATTTCTAAAATGATTTAAAATGGCCCAAAATTGATTTTCGCCAAATATTTATGGTGTCTCTAAGGTCACTCCATCGATATGTTACACTTTTGACCTGCAGCATCTGATATATACCCTTGTTTACAATAGTGGGGGTATAAAAACTGGATTACGTTGAAATTCTCTTATTTCTATAAAAGTGCTATAATAAAAAGTGGCCCCGTTTCTACTCAAAACATAAAATGCGTTTTCCACTCATACAAAATGGCGTATGGCACAAAATAGCATTAAGCCGACGGTTTGTAGACTTACTTAAGTATCTACAACCATTTCGATGCATAGATTTTCTTCAGAATGGCCTCATTTTATTCATGACCGATCAGACTTTACGATATGTATATTGTAAGATATCTTAGAGACCACTGATGGGATGAAGAAATTAATCTAATAGTCTATTTGAAAAATATATATGTACATATATTGATAAATAGATAATATCGTCACCTGAAATCCAAAATAACGTAACCCACATGTTCATGATTTTTCAGGAGAAGAAAAAAACAAAGTAAAGTAATTTTAAGCTTTTGACCAAATTTAGGGATTTCTGACTATTAAGGCGAAATCAAATAACAAATCCAGCGCAATTAATTGTGGCGTACATTCGGAATAAAATAAAATAAAATTTTATGAATCTTTCCGGTTTTTTATTGACCTTGTTTGCTGTAACGTCATTTTGATTATCACTCATAAAATGGTAAATTTTTGATATTGAACTTCAAAATTTTGTAGGAATGTGTAGTTTAGCCTAATAGACTATAATCAATCACAAAATTAATTTTTATTTTTTTGATGTTACGATATTTTGGATTTCGGACGATATACTCGTATTAAGGAATCCTCTGATTTTTCGAGGTTATTCGTAGTAACACGAACTGAGGATGTGAATAAAAGTCCCCTAATTCTGACAGAGCTGACTATTCAACTTTGAACGAATAATAAAACAACTACGCATCAAAAAACTCTTCGCTTACTTACCGAAAATGCATCGTCAAATCTCCCGTTTTTAAATACCCACATTAAATCTTAAATAGATGTTTTGTTTTTCTTGTTTTTGTCTCTTTCTTCACAATGACATACCTTTTGTTATCGCTCTAGTTGTGGACGTTGTGGCGTGTGGTGGAGGTTCAAAAGCCCGCACTGCTTGTGGTCAACAGACTGGATGTGGGTGTAGAGACATTAATCACCGACGTCACAAGATTTTCAACCTTCGACACAAGCGACGAGGAAGCTGCCAATGTGGAGGACGATGTAGTGCCATTGCTACTGCTGGTGTTGTTGGTGGTCGCAAAGAGTGCTTTGACTTCTCGCTGTTCATCCGCCAACGAGGATGACGACGACGACTCGGTGAATCTTTCTTCAGGTTCTTTTTTAATTTCCACGATCTCCTCCGTGGATGATGCCACCACTGCTGAATGCACCGTCGAAGAGGGCTGTACGCATTGGACGTGTGTTGAGGCTGTAGCCGTCATTGCTGCTGTTGTTTGCTCCAAAGTTTCCTGTTTTATTTGCTGCTTTAGTTTACTTCCTCCGCTGGCTTCCGCTAATGACGACGTGGATGTCACGATTGCCATTTCGTCCAATTGTTTTATATTGGATTTGGCCGTTGCTTCGGCGGCAGCAGCTGCGGAGGCGCGTATATTCAGACTGGCGGCCACTTGATCAATGGAGGGGTGCCTTTTCGAGGATAGCGAGGTGGCTGCAGAGTTGGTACGTGAAGGCGAAATGGAGGAGGTAGTAAAGTTGGGGCTCTGTGGCATTGCACTGAGGGGTGATTGAGGTGTAGAAGATTGCCTGGAAAGAAGCGGCTTCTCAGCGTCAGTGCCGAGTATCGAAACGAGTGGTGCTGCTATGGTTACCATGGGTATATTGTTGGTGGGCTGATGATTGCGAAATGCCAAAGCTGAAGGATTCGGAATGCTTCGTACCGAAGCGTTCTGTTGTCGCACTAGGGAATTCTGATTGATTTTAGGCTTCTCGTACAGGGACGCTACTGCAGACGAAGATGTCGGCGAAGTTATGGCGATTTTCTCTCTGGCTGTGGCAGACTCAGAGAGCAAATGCAAATTTTGCAAATCGTCCGAGTTGGGCTTCAAATCCAAAGGATTCGGTTTGCTTTCCTGACTACTGACACTGTTGGTCATGTTTTGTTTGATTTTCGTTAAGGCCATCTCCAGTGACGAAACGGTCGTCGTTGTGGGAGAGGCGGGAATGTTAACTGTAGCATGGAGGTGTTTCTGCTCTGGAGCCTGCAATCCATTTGTGGATTTGGGCGCGGAGGACAGATCCAAAATGTCTTGACCTGATTCCCTGGAGGGCAATCGAAATTGTCGTAGACTACTTGTAGGCTTCTCAATTGATCCGTTGACATTTTTAATGTTCACAAGGTCCGGTTTCTTCTCCGTCAGCTGTGAGGTGGTGTTTGTTTGGCCCAAACTGGGTCGCGAATTCAACATGGTCAATGATGTAGTGCCGACTGTTGGAGAGTGGGCTTTATTCGCATTCACTGGGAGAACTGTGCCCAAAGGAGGCGATTGCAATGACGTAGGTACTACTGTGTTCAGTTTTGGCAATGGCAAAGGTGGTCCCATTAGTGGTGATGTTTTGTTGGCACCGAAGTTCATTCCCGATGTGTTTGTGGCGGAAATGCTGGTTGTAGGCGACGTTATTTTTGCCATGTCCTTCTCCGGTTGTTTGAGAGCCGTGCTTGTGGTAAATATCGGAGACTTGTTGCTGGAACCCGCAGAGGTGCCCGAATTTAGGGAAGTCGGAAGAGATCTCACACCAGGTAAAGAACATTTGGGATTGTAGGACGCCGATAGAGGAGAATAAAGTGGTATCTCAAATGTTGCTTTGGCTGTAGACGAGGTTGGTGTGGCGGGTATTTTCACTCGGGTGACCTGTAGATTGCTGCCATAAGCACTGACGGTAATCGGATGAGGTTTATCCAATTTCACATGTTTTGTCATCGATCCCGTCGAGGATTTTCCTTCGTCCAAAGAGGCCGACCGCTTTAGTAAATTGCCCATTTGCTTGCTGGCGGAGCTGGCAATAGACGAAGGTGTTGAGGTGAGGAACTTTGAAGAGTTTGACGCCATTAATCTGGGTAGGTTAGGAACTGCGAATTGAGGCGGTTTCATCGGTGTTGGTAAAGGTTTGGCGGTGGGCATAGGTTTTGGCGCCAACGGTTTCATTCTTATAGATTGGATGGGCTTATCCTTTGTGTGTTTGGCGGGAGTGGCCACAGGTTTTTGCTTGGCAGCTGTGACAACGTTGGGGGAGAATGTCGGAAATGTTAGGGGTGTTGTTTTAAAGAGACTAGGAGGCAGAGGAGGTGAATGTGGCAATTTTGAATCCTTCAAATTTGCCAAAGGTTTGCTAAGAGACAAAGCGGTTGTTAAGTCGGGTATGCTAATGTCATCGTCATCTTCGAACTCCTTAGAAGTCGTCTTAATTGCCAACGGCTTCAGTTTTAGTGGGTCCTTTGCGGCTTTGTCCCACGATGATTTGATTTTTGCCTTAATTGACTGATCCTTTTCCATTTCAGTGTCCCTTGGTTTAGGAGCCAGCAGCAAATGCGGCTTTTCAAATGCAATTTTCGTTTGCAATTCTGGCGACTTTTGTGGCTTCTCAAACAATAGAGGGGGGTTTGGGGTCTTCTCAATCATAGGAGACTTTTTACTTTCCAGCTTAGATGGTTTAATGTTCAACGGTGTGGTCAATTTGACTTTCATTTTCAGACTTTCATCTGCTGTTTGAGACGATATTTCAGCGTGCATCTTTTTCCTTTTGGAATCCCGCGGCTCTCTGGAATGTTTCTTCTTTCGTTTCTTGTGCGATGAAGACGAAGATTTCGTTATTTCGCCTCCCACATGCAGATAACCGTTGGAAGAAGATGTGGTTGAAGAGGAACATGAAGACCTTGGCGAGGCATTTGGAGTAAACTTTTCCGTCGATTCCAATTCTGTGGAAGTAGTGGTTGCTGTCGTCTGCACCTCTATGGGTTTCAGACCAATATTCTTAACATAAGTCTCTAAGTCTACCTTGTCATTGGATATTTGTGGTTCATCCAAAGAGAATTTCCTCGGTTTGTGATGTTTGATTATTAGAGAGTCTAGCCTAATGTCGGCCGATTTTGGTTTCTCTATCAGCTTGGTCTTCAGACTGTTCAATTCTATCTTGAGTTTGGGAACATTTCTCACTTTTTTGCTGCTTCCCATGGAACTGGACTCATCGACACTAAGCGAAGAGGTTAGCGAACCCGAGGGAGGATTCGGTGATTTCTTGCTGGCCGTCTTTAATTGGGACAAAGGTTTCGAGTCCCATTCTTCCTGCATTTGATTGTGAGGAATGCTTACCACGATATGACATTTAGCAGGTTTCTCTTCTTTCACTGCTGAAGGAGGAGGTTTCACCTTTGCTTTGGTGGTCGACACAGACGCAGTTGCGTGTGAAGCGGGCGAAGTGGTAGTGGAGGCAGTTACAGCATAGCTGTGACTGTATCGTATGTCATTACTTCGTAGTGATTTAAAATCATTGGTGGTGGGTGGAGTAAAATCTTCCACCAGGGAAGATCTTTTTGAAACCGTTTTCTTAGACTCTGTGGGCCTGGATGAAATGGTCATTTTTACTGATGGATTCGAATTAGACGATGATTGTACTTGTTTAGAGGAGGAAGATTTGCTAGATTTCACTTTAGTTGGAATAGGAGTAGGTGAGACGAATGACAAAGACGACTTAGCTGCAACATCTCCATTGAGAGATTTTTCGTGTGTCGTCTTGGGCTGTGTTGACTCTCCCGCCGATTGATCTAAATCTTTTGGTGGGATATTGTCCGCTACCATATCCTTGGAGGAATTATCATTTTCTGGCTTATTGAACGGCTCATCAGGATACAGTAGTATTCTGTAGAACAATCTAAGAGGAGCTTGCTAAAGAAAATAATTTTGAAAAAGGAGGAAAGGAAACGACGATAAAGATTATCCACAGTAACATCCGGGATTGTTTCAAATGGAGGAATTGTTTATAGAAATTTTTATTTTTCTATGCATTATAAATCACTTACCCCTTTATACTGATAGCAGTAAGCCACATCCATTAACGCGAAATCGCTGGGCAAAACCTCTTCTTCGTAGATTATCTCTATGTCCACTTTCTTATTACAGGGATCGATGTCGAATTTTGAACATAAAAAGCGCTTCAAATGCTGTACCTTCAGGCTGGCCAAACACTTGAGATACCTAACCGGAGGTACATCAGCGTCGGCACATTGCTGAGCTAAATGTGGATGGAATTCCAGGGACAAACTAATAGAATCTCTGGGTGTAAAGAACTCATCTTCACACTCCAACAGAGGGGATAGTGAGTCCGCAGCGGAGGAATCTAAGGATTGGTCCTCATTTTTGGTATTATTTACAAATTGCACTAAACGCTCACGTTCTTTTTGATATAATCCAGGTACCAATTTGTATATGATCGAACGTAGAACATTGTCAGATCTTTAAAAACAGTGAGGGGAAGTAAAAGAAGAAATGAATTTGGAATTAATTTCCAAGTACACAGCTTAAGTATGTATGTATATAGGGGAGGAAAACCTACTTTAGATTTGAGAGTGTTAAAACTTTGCCACCGTTCCCTTTGCACTGGGGACAGTAGTCATCTCCAACCAGATGTTTCACAATACAACTACGACAATCTAGATCAAAAGAAGACATCCGTTTTTTATTGGTCACAGTCTAGACTAGCGGCACGGTTCTTAGGACAGTTACTTACATGTATGCATACAGGCATCAATGGTTGTCGGATTGATCAGGTAACCCTGACACAGGTGACACCTGAACAATTCATTGAACGCATTGATTTTTGGTTTCGGTGGATGGAATCTATCCATGTTTCCCGATGTTTTGGTTTGATTTACATTGCTTGTGGCACTGCTTGTTGTAGTTGTTACTGTAGATGTAGTTGTTGTTGTAGATTCTGTTAAAAGTTGCATAATTTAATTTATTTTTGTGTTTGGAAAATGTTTCCTGGAGCCTCTTTTCGATTGCACGAGCCACTTCTGGCTATAGTTGTTGTATCAGAAAAGCGTTGCTGATTTGAAGGGATTTTCCTAGAAAACACAATCCGATATGGGAAAGAAAGTTAGAAAAATCTGGCAAGGGCAACAAAAATTAAAAAAAGAGAAATATGCAAAAGGACCCCCAATAAGAAATGCACTTTCCATGGAAAAGTTGTAGTAATATTCATCGAAAACTCTTACTCGACCAAAGAAAGTCTTTCAACATTTTTTTTTATTTTAAGTGACACTCTTGCAAGTCAAACAATTCATTCAGACAAAAAGGGGACAAGTAGTATGTTGTAAATGGTCGTTCCCTTGTTCGTTCGTTCATTCACTTCAAAAGTCATCGAGACCACCGAGGGTTAAGACGCAGTTTTCTCTCTCACACACAGTCCAACTTCAAAGAAACAAAAACGAGGCGTGTAGAGAAGAGCAACTAAAATACTTGCCAAGAAACATGGCTAGGCGAAGAAGCAAGAGGTGGCCGGGCAAAGCAGAAGAGTTGAAGAAGAAGCCCAAACGAATTAACAAAAGTCATAATTAAGTTGTAAACTGACGCAAACGAAGAAAAATGATGTCAAAAGTCATTATTTTACCATCAGCAGCCGCGACAACGACGCGGGAGTCGGAGCTGACGAGGGAGACGACGACGGCAAACAACACTTCAACTTTGCAACAAATGCAAACGCTGAGAAGAAAACTAAGCCGCCATTTGGATGATGAGGAAAACTTGTAAACTTTAACAGTTAACTCACGAATAATGATTTAGTGGAATCATAAATGAAATGAAATGAAATTAAAAGGCATCGCATCGTAAACTCTGAAAGCAGACCACCAAATAAAACTAATGTTCCTTCACAATTTCGGGAAATTTAAGACTTTGTGTTGGCGGTGATGAAATTTTGTCTTTCAGCTTTGCTCGGCAGTGGCTAGCTACCCCACCATCAACAAGTGCAGTAGTTAAACTCAACTCGCTTCCATTAATAGGCTATGTAATGCATTACGTCGTATGTATTTATTGCCGGCAGCAGCAGCAACAGCCGAAAATGTTGATTAAAGACAAACAACAACAAACACGTGAGTGAATTGCATGGTGGGAATGAGAAATGTGCCATCTCACAATCCCCCTTCTCCTTATTTTGTAACCAACCGTCAATGCAAATAGAAAAAAGGGAGACATTAGTTATAGCGATGTAGAGAGAGTGGAAGAGAATGCGCGAGGGAGTGAGATCAAAACACAGTCAAATGTCTTCGGGCATTAAATGCTAAAACGTGATATGAAAAGTATATTTATCATGTTAGCGTTGGTCTTTGATTCTATCACTTCCACTTGTTCTTCGGATTTTTCGACGCTTCTCTGATTTTGGCATAATGATATGAAACTTTTGCTACCAAAAACCTTAAACCTATGAGCGTTACGAACGTTTCTGGTGCGTGAAGAGTGGAGACACTCACGGTGTGCGATGTGTGAGTCTGTGAAATCCGAGGAAGAGCAAAAACCGAAGCAAGTCTAAGCAAAGCGACAAGTACACGAAGAGCACAAACAATGCTTGTCCAAACACACACACACACACTGTAATCGTTTGGAGTAGGTGGTAGGTGATTGCAAACGACACGCTACATGTGGCATAATGGACTAGAAGTCATTCATATTCGACATATTATTATGTATATTAGTACCTAGGAACATCCCAGCGGTAAAAATCAGGTCTTAGGCGGCAAGCTATCAGGCCTGATTTAAGAGCCACGAGGCCTGGCCGCCGCATTCAATCTTTATTTCTTTTTTACATGGAGTGACATTGCGAGGCCAGGCCTTGCATCTCGCGGTAAAAATCATGCCTAACAAAGGATTGTCGAATGAAGGTCTGATATAGGACTTCGAAAGGAAGGTCTTAAGAAGGGCTTCGAAATGAAGGTATGATTTAGAGCTTCGAAATTAAGGTCTGATCTAGGTCTGATGTACAGCTTCGAAGGAAAGTCCTACAGTAAATCAAAATGCAGACCAAATAATGTATTTTAAATGAATGTCACATTCAGCACTTCAAATGCATAATATAGGAGTTCGCAAAGATAATATAGAATAATTTTGATAAGAATCTATCTTAATATATCACAAACACAAAGCAACTGATCTCTACAAAACCTTTGCAACGACTAATTGTTTGTTAATTTTAATTGTCTTCACCTTCACTTTTCAATTTGTGTAGCGGTATGTCTTTTTTTTTTTGCATAAAACTGGTTTTGAACTCTCGCAGTAGCAACAAAGTTCATACTTGAGGGAGGGAGAACGAATTCGTGTACACTCTGCCTTCCTTCTCCCGTCTTTTATCATGCATGATTATGTCCACACAAAATTTAAATGTTGTGTGCTAAACACCTTCAATATGATATATTTTTAGAAGGACAGAATCATGCCTGATAAAAGACGGGAGCAGGAAGGCAGAGTGTACATTTTTCTACATATGCAAAAACTTGAGAGAGAGGGAGAACGAAACGCATCAATATATGAACATATATCGGCGGTGGTTGTCAATAGTTCAATTTGACTGCTGATCATGAAGAGCGACTTTTCTCTGACATCTTTTAGAAGGCGTTAGACATGTTTGAAAAAAGACGGGAGCAGGAGGCACGGTTACTTTTTTAGAAGTGAGAGATTGCACATTTTTCAGGCCTTCATAAAGAAGGCATGCGTGCCTTCCAATAGGAGGTGTTGGAAGCCCTTCTATCAGGCCTGATGCCTGGAAGGCCTGGACCATTTTACCGCTGGGATACTGCATCAATACATACCCAACAATTTGAGACAAATGGAAATATGGCGAAACGGGACTAATTAATACAGTCTGTCAAGAATATAGATGTCAAACGGAATTGGTAGTCACAAATCCCGGATTCGGGATTTTTAAATTGCAAATCCCGGGATCTCGGAATTTTTCGGGATCCCAAAATTTTTGATATCCAGGGATTTTCGGGAATTTCTTTCATTCTTAATAATGTGATATTTCGAGATGGAGTACAAACATTTTAGTTCAGTTTTATTTTAATTTTAATAAAATATAATTAGGATGGAATCATTTTGGTCCAATTTCAGTTATATCGTTAAACAACGAAAAATATTTTTTCAATGTGAGAGATTGACTAATCCCGTTTTTATGGGAACCACATCTATCTATCTATCAATCACTTAAAATTATATACGAGACAGCTTCATATGTTATTATTAAAATATATGAATGAATCGGGATTTCCCGTTTGACATTCAATTTTGTTAATAATTAAAATTTATACAAATATCGAAAGAAAATATTTTTATAAATAATAACGGGTTTTCCAATAGGGATGATATGATTTTGAAGTGACGTTTCGGCCATTTGTAATATGTCATGATCTGTCATTTATTTTTCATTGTATTCAGTAGTGTTAACAATTTCATCATGGAGAGATATACGCAAGAACAGCGTTTACAAATTATTCAGTTTTATTATCAAAATAATCGTTCTCCAATTGCAACTTTTTACCATTTTAAATCCAAAAACACTTTCCAGTCGACCTACGACACCCATGAGCAATATTTTAGCACTTGTTAAGAGCTATTTTTATGCCATTGACCGATTTCCGATCGGACGTACCGCTAAGGAGCTACAGCAATAATAAACTTTCCGTTCACATTTGAAAATGATGCTGTCCATTTTTTTTTAGTAAAAAAAACTTTCCAGTCGATCTACGACCTTGACACCCATGAGCAATATTTCAGCTATCGTTAAGAGCTATCTTTTTGCCATTGACCGATTGTGGCTACGCGCCACACAGCAAATGGGACAATTGAATTGTTGCGAGAAAAGTTTGGAGATTCGATTATTTCAAGAAATTGTGATGTTGAATGGCCTCCAAGAAGTTGTGATTTAACACCATTAGACTATTTCTTGTGGGGTTTTTTTGGTGGAAAAAAGTTCAAGACCCCTGCTGGGTGCCCGTACTAGGCCAACCGGATAATACCCTCCAAAATTTGGTCTATACAAAAAAATGGCCCGATGCATCCCATTTATACTAGGGACAATAAGGTCCAATATAAAGTGTAAATTCATAAATTTGAGCCAGATCAATTGAAAAATGTGTTCTCTATATTGTCAAAAAGTGACGTCGTCGGTGGGGACTTTTATATAGGGACAATACCAAAACATGCACCGCTGCACCAGGGATGATATTTTAGGTTGACCAAATGTTACAAAAATCGTTCTTAAAAGATACTTTATCCACCCAATTTTAAAGTTTGTTTAAATATATGTGTACCCAACCAAAATTGAGAATATTTAAATACACGGTACAACACATGATTTTGGGACTCAATTCTGAGAATTGGACGTGAAAGTAGCCCCATCATTCGTTTAGTCAAGTTGGCACAATTAATAATTTAATGGATATACGAATGTTTTTGCTCAAGGTAGATTTTTAGCATTTTTTCTCGGTATACCGTACGAAATATATCTTTTATGTCTGAAGCGCAAAGTAGTAGATAATGAATTTGAGAAAAAAATGCGGAACAAACATACTAGAGTGATCAAAACCGGTTTAAAATAAACCGGCCCACCGGTTTTTTGCTTCCACCGTCCCCGGTTTTTCTCAAAATCACGAATTTCGAACAACCGGTGCAACCGGGTTTTTTCGTTTGTTTCCACCGGTTTTCCGGTTTTTTTTATTATCACTAAAATATTAAAAACCAGTAAGGAAAGGCAGAAAGTCGGGCGGGGCCGACTATATAATACCCTACACCTCCCTAACAATGCGATAAGGGTCATTGCCATAATAATTTGGAATAATTGGTAAATGGGTAGAAACGTATTATCTAATTCTGAAACGATAATCGCTAAATTAAGCAATATTCGTTCCTAAAGTGAGAAACATCTTTCTGGAAAATTTTAATGATCGGAAGTAAAATACAACTTCTATAGCGGTTTGATACCAAATCAGGAGGAACATATATATGGAGCTTTAATGTAAATCTGAACCGATCTTCCCTGAATACAGCGCTTACATGTCAAATCGGGGGTAACATATATATGGGAGCTATATCTAAATCTGAACCGATTTTCTCCAAAATTGGCAGTATTCCTTCATGTAATAAGAAACCTCTTTCTGCCGAATTTCGCACTGATCGGATATAAAATACAGTTTTTACAGCGCTTACAGGTCAAATCGGGGTTAACATATATATGGGGGCTATATCTAAATCTGAACCGATTTCTTCCAACTTTAATGGTGTTCATCCATATAATAAGAAACCTCTTTCTGCCGAATTTCATACTGATCGGATATAAAATAAAGTTTTTACAGCGCTTACATGTCAAATCGGGGCTAACATATATATGGGGGCTATATCTAAATCTGAACCGATTTTAACCAAATTCAATAGGGATCGTCCTTGGGCCAAAAAAAAGATATGTGTAAAGTTTCGTCGAGATCGGACCATAATTGCGACCTGTACTTTGATTACAAGAATACATGCACAGACGGACAGACAGACGCACAGACAGACAGACAGACGGACATAGCTCAATCGACTCAGAAAGTGATTCTAAGTCGATCGGTATAATAAACGATGGGTCTATTTCTTCTCCTTTTGGGTGTTACAAACAAATCACAAAGTTATAATACCCTGTACCACAGTGTGGTGTAGGGTATAATTATTTACAACTTTATATACAAAATATCACAAATTAAGATAATAATATGAAAGATCTCCTTATATGGCCTAAAAAGACTCGGCAACTTTGCTAGAATCCGAAGCCATTCACCAATTTCTATACAAATTACAAAAATTTAAAGAAAATAAATGATTCATACGCGCAGAAGTTGTGTGAAAAGTAAACGCATTCTCCCACTTACAAACCGAAAGAAAAACAAGTAAGAAAATGTCATTTGGGTAAACCGACTAGTGTATACTCTTATATATTTATATGTATACCCTGCACTAAAGTGTGTATATAAAATATATATGTATAATAAAGATTTAATACCTCTATTAAATATTCTATTTAATATCCCGAAATATTAATATTTGCTTGACTGTAGTTCAGTAAGGGGAATTTCATGTCAAGTGAGTTAATTTTTAAAAGGGATGTCTTCTGTCGGGATGAAAATTGCACCAAGTAGCCCTATCAGATAGTAGTTATGAGACACAATTCCAACGAAATCGGTTAAGGACTTTCCGAGTTGGAGGGTGTCAAATATTGACATTTTTGTCAAACGGTTGTTTTTCCCATCTGAAATGCTAATATGTTTGGTTGAACGTAAATTTGTTTTCAGAGGTTTATATTTATTTTGATAGATCAACAGGCCCCATCCCATTAATAGGTCACAAAGCTTTTAAAGGAAATTATCTAAGCTTTCTTTTGAGCAAAAAAATCAAAAATTAAAACATAGGTTTTTACCAAAATTTCAAAAAAGTTTAATTTTGCAAAAAAGTAATGAAAATATATTTGCTAATTTTTTTAAAAGGTTGAAGAAAAGACTATCGATAACACTTTTGGAAAATGTTTCTAAATACAATAGCTAATTAGTTATAAGTATGAGATAAAAGGACCGTTTGACTCAAATGACAATATTCATCACAATCCAACTCATAACTACTATCCAACAGGACTAAATTTGGTGCAAGATTCCTGATCAGAAGACATCGCTTTTATAAATTTAATATTAAAAAATCGCCTATTTTGTTATTAAAAAGGAAAATGTTTTTCAAACGGTAATTTTCATACTGTTTTGTTATGCAGAAAAAAACCGGTTCTACCGGTTTCCCCGGTTTTCTTCGAAGAAAAAAACCGTCCACCGGTTTTTTTAAAACTTAAATAAACCATCCACCGGTTTTTTATTTTTTCAAAAAAACCGGTTTTTTGATCACTCTAAAACATACCCAAAAAAGTGCATCCATCCAGTGCCATAAAAATCGCAAAAAAGTTCTGATCTGTTTTGTAATCTTCCGTTTTATACGTATACGTATCACGATTATGTATACGTATAGGAATTTTTCAATATTTTAGTGACAGATATTTTATGACTCTGTGGGCATTTTTGCGATTTTTAAGGCTCTGGATGCACTTTTTCGTGTAGGTTTGTTCCGCATTTTTTTCTCCTATTCAATATCGACAACTTTGCTTCAGATACAAAAGAGATATTCCGTTCGGTAGACCGAGAAAAAAATATAGAAACATGGACCGATGTATCACATTTTTACTAGGGACAATAAGGTCCAACATAAAGTGTAATTTATTAAATTTCAGCCAGATCAATTGAATAATGTGTTATATAGAGTGTTAGGAAGTGACATCGATGGGGACCCATACATGGGGTGTTATATATAAACATGGACCGATATGCCCCATTTTCAATAGGGATCGTTCCTAGCCTAAGAAATGCCTCTGCACCAATTATCGTAAATATTGCGTCATATTTGCGACCTGTACTTTTATCACAAGAATACATGGACAGACAGACGGACATGTCTAAATCGACTCAAATAGACTATGGGTCTTTATTTTTTACGCGTTAAAAACAAATGCACAAAGTCAGAATATCCTGTACCACAGTGTGGTGTCGGGTATAAAAATTGTCTCCTATGGGGTATGTCCAAAGCCGACTACGCGTACAAAAGAGTTTTTGCGTGGATGGCTTTCAGCCGAACTTAACAATTTTCTTCTCCGGGGTATATACAAAGACTGACTGGCTGAGTATAATATTGCTGCCGAAATATCAACCTTTTCGATATTCTTTTAACTTGACTATTATGATACAGGACTTGATTGAGCATGATCAATACTATATCCATGACCTCGGATCTAAAATCCTAAGACCCCCACAATCATATTTCATTCGCTTCTTCGGTGTTAAGAGCAATGAGCCGATTTATTGCATCATGGATATTACGTTAGATGGTCCGACTTAGTCATATCAGGCTCCCAACTGCTAGGTTCCATGATACAATTACACCAGGTATTATTATATCAACTCTGGGGGTATTGTGTTTTCGTCATTTGCTTGTTGGCAAATATCAAATTTACCAGTTGTTGTATGAAACTTTGCGCGTTGTTGTTGTATAAAACAGCATACAGAGTTGTATGAATTTTACAACCTAAGACCTCTGAAAGAAAAGATTTTAAATCAGCTATTAAGTTGCCACTACCTGATAAAATTGTATCATGGTAGGTTGTGTGATCAAATAGACATTTTCAGGAAAACGATTTATTTTAGCACTAGTCAAGACAATGAGAGGTACATATGTATGTTGGTACGAACATGGTTTTGAAAATTATAATTTTCAATCACTTGAGAGGATTCATAGAGATTTGGGTGCGTCTATACAAAAATATTACACAGACATCTGTTCTATCTGATAAAGTTATCAACTGTCAAAGCGTACATATTTTCTGCTCATCATAAACCTGTTACAGAAACTTCCAAAGGTAGTGCGCCCTTCAGTCGTTGTTGATGGTTGTTGTAGTTTTATGGATGGCGCTGCAGCACAAAGCAATTGCGATAAATTCCAACTTATAAAAACGTCAATTAAGTGTTGGCTGGATTGTTTGGGTGAGAGATATAATTATTTTGTGTTCTGTTTTTGTTCCCGTTTTTCCCAAACAAACACACAAATACGGGACAAGAGCGGGTACTCTGTTGTGATCGAATATGTTTTACAAGTCTCAAGCGAATGGGTCGCACAAGCGGGAACGGGGAATTGCTGGTCATCGAAAAACGTGTGTTCAATCAATGCCGTCCGAATTGTGTAAAGTGCTCTTGTGTCTCGTCGTTGTTGGTCTGTTGGCGGGTTGGAGGCGGACGGACAGACGGCCGGTTAAGCACATGAAGTATGTTCTTTACATGTGCGTGCATGCATGAATATGTGTGAGTGTTTGAGTTTGTTATTGTTTGCCGCTCGTTGTTGACTTTTTTTGGTGTTTCACGCACGCATTTTTCCCAACATACGCACGTACACACGCATTCATTGATACGCTATGCGCAGCGATACGATTTCGGTATGTCTACCCGGGCAGACAGACAGACGTTTTACACCGGCTTTTGTGGCCTCTTCTGTTAAGTTTCGTCCGTCCATCATTTCAGAGCAGAGCATTGCGAGTAAACCACGGCACACAACTCAAAACCCCACAGAAGGGGAGAGAGCCAGAGGCAAACGAACGAACGAACGGGTGAGCATACAAACCGCGAATCAGTCAAAACAGTGGCAAAAGAAATTCACTTTGTTGAAATGCCGACTCGACTCAACTCGACCGAACGACCAGACCCAAACGAACGTAACAAAACAAGTGTATCAGGCGAATAACATTGTATGGATGTGTGTGTGTCCGTGTGAGTATGCCAGGGTGGCTATATGTATGGCTGTCTGTATATTGTGGAGATTTTTAGTTTGTTTTGTTTTTATCGTTACATTCTTACTGTTGTGCGGTAATGGGGGGCTCTGTTGTTACAAATTCACATCATCGTTTCATTTCGTTTTGATTTACATCATTAGCATCCCGCATCCCTTTTTCAGGTTTTGGCACACACCACTCCGCGCACCGACAGAATTCTTCGAACACAACAAATGTGTATCCACTGGGAGAGTTTTGTAATCATTACTTTTTCTTTTCTCTTGCCACAGACAGACAGACACTTTACATGGGTGGTTGTAACTACAATGGTTATCATTGGGTCCCTTCTCTTCGGATTTGAGTCGAGTTCCCGTTCCCGATCCCGTTACCGAGTTTGCACAACACACGGAAGAGATGCGATGTGATGATGGTCCGCCACAGCAACCAGTCCGGCAGCCACCTAAAAATTCAACTGAGTTGGACAAAACTTTGAGTTTGCCAAAAAAGCGATTTATGTATAGCCAGAGTCAGCCATAAACACACGAAAAGTTTTACAGTCTCAGCCATTTTTGTTCGTTCATTTCATTTCTTCATCTATCTATCCATCCATCCAACCATCCATCCGTCCACCCATCCATCCACCGAGCAAAGCAGGCAATCGTTCAGCGTTCGTCGCCGTATGTTAGTAAATTTGCTGTGTATCTATTGTGGATTTTTTGTCTTCCTTTTGTATCTATCTGTATATTTACTATATTATTTTTCTTCTTCTTATTCTCCTACGAATGTAATGGCAAAAAAGCTAAACAATAACGCGCGCGATTTTTCTTTCCTCCAAATGAAATGTATTGAGCGAGTACTTGCGATGTGTTCATAATAAAAGAGAGTTGGTCAGAATGAGAGAGAGGGCGAGATAACTTGTGCTGCCTGAGAACCCATATCGTAAAGATTTGTGGTGATGTGAAACTTTCTTCTCTCTAAAAAGGTTCGACGCACGACGTACTAAATATGGAGCGGTTAAGGTGACCAGTTGTGATCACAATGAAATTGTCGTATGTTTGATTATTTTATATTGAATAGCAAAAATATTGGCGGATTTTCTTTGTTTCGACATTTCGGTTGGTGAAGCTACTACAGTAGTTGAAGTTTACACCATTTTTAATTGTAATTCGACACATATCAACTGAACTTCAAATAGGCATTTCATTCAAAGGACATCAATTAAATACAATAACATACATTTGAAATTCAAAACACGTAGATTTTAATTCAAAACACGTCAATTGAAATGCAAAAAACGTCAATTGAAAAAAGCTATCTTATTAAATATGTAATTATAATCCAAATCCGATTCGTGGATACCCTGAATTATATCGCTAAAGGGCGGAAATAATACGTTTGCAGACGGAACTAATACGTGTCCTATAAAAAGTGGAAGCGCTATGTCGTTGTGGTATGGATACTTTCATTCCAAAGTATGCTCAGTCGATTTAGCGTATTTTTAGGGACACTACATTTTCAAATTCTAAATATTACAAATTATACCTATTCAGTAAAATTGTGATGCTAATCCATCAACCCAATACAAAGTTAGGCACAAAACAATGAAGGTCTATAATTTTTTTAAATTTAAGTTTGTTTTCGCTTAGCATATAATGGAGGTATTTCTTGAATCCTCCAAGTAATTTATTTTGATCCAAGATTATACGATTTCAATTATTATTATGTTTTCAAACATTAAAAATTTCTAAAAAATTAAATCTAGTTAAAAATTTAACACAATTAACGTATTTTCTGAATTCTTAAGTGCAAACAAGTAAATCTAAACATATATGTTTCAAGCCGAATATGTTTGGGACAATATACTGCAGAAGCGAGTGTTTTCCAGCGTGATTGAGTCAAATGATTACTCAGCAGATGAATTAGTAACTTGCGGAAATATATCAATAGCAAAAAAGCTTAACTGTGATATCGTCATCATCATTTTCCGTTTAAATTCTTGCACAGCATACACGCTGAAAAAATCGATTCTGTAGTATATGGTCCCAAACATATTCTGCTTGAAACCCACATATGTATGTACCCCAAAGTTTTAAAGGCAAGTTTTCTATTTTTCATAAGTTCAAAGTTATTTTTTTTAGAAATTTTATATGTTTGTAAAATTTGATTTAAATATATATCGTATAATCTTTCGTCACTATAAATTGCAATTATGGATTGATTAAACTCGATGGATTGGAATATTTATAAACTAAACATTAGTGCTGTAAAATAAATGCTTATACTGCTTTTGACATTTGATTTAAAATTTGAAAAAGTCACCAACGATTTAAAAATCTTTTTTAAATAACATATATTTGTTAAACTTCTTTGTGTGTGAAAACACATATTTTATTTGTGAAAGTCAGTTCACAAAATATTTCGTCCTAATATTTTAATATGTGTACACGGGGCAAAATCGCATTTTCTGATTTGTTTGAATCGAAAGAAAATATACTTGGAACACAAATTTTTAATTATTATATATTTTCGAGTAAATACATTTTATTTGAAAATCAATAAAATGTATTTAGAACGCATATGTTAATATATTAGAATAAAATATGTTTGCGAACTAATTTTCTCAAATAAAATATGTGTTTAAATACAAATAAAATTGTTTATGAATATTTCCAAAAATATTTTATTTAAAAAAAAAGGTTTTCAAAACTTTGCTGAATTTTTCGAACTTTAGTTATAATATTTTCCATGTTTTCGAATTATGCTTTCCTATTAAAAATGACATACTTAGCATTAACTTCTATTTGAAACCACTTATTTTTATTTTCTAACTATTCCCAGTCATTATTTTCAATTATAAAGAAATTTTACTAACATTAAAAATTTCTAAAAATTACCTTTCAATTGATGAACACTTAAAACAATTAAAAATTAGATATATATTCACGCAAATAAATTTTTCTTTGGGAAATAACATATGCAAATAAAAAATATTAGCATGTAAACATAGTTTTGTCTAGAACAACATCCTCCCAAACATATTTGTATGTGTCAAATGTTATATATTTGGAGTGCACCCTAAAAATATATATGTTTCAAGCAGAATATGTTTGGGACAATATACTACAGAGGAGATTTTTTTTTCAGCGTGTGTGTGTTCCAAACTATATTGATTTTCAAATATTCTGCAATCTAACAATTGTTGTTCCAAATATATTTTCTTTCAATTCAAACATCAAAAATAGCAATTTTTCCTCGTGTAGGGCCTCTACAAAGCCTTTCCAACGTTCACGGTTGTTTGCTTAAGTCTTTAATTCATCCAATTTGTGACAGTGTGAGTTTTTATTCGTCCTACTTTTCTGCTGCCTTGTGGATTCCAGTCAAAAGCTTGGAGCCATGGCTCGTTGGAGTTCTTTCGTAGGGTGTACCCGATAGCTTGGAGCCATGGCTCGTTGGAGTTCTTTCGTAGGGTGTGCATGTCGAAGAAAGATCGGAGTTGCTGATCACGTTTGGCCAAAATATTTTTAGAACACGATGAATACAGCGATCTTCGAAACTCTGTAACTTATTAATAATAGGTACATTTTTGCAGAATTTAATTTGTTTTCATTCTACTGTTCTGAGAGTTTCCCTCAGTGTACTGGTACTCATTTTCGTAGAACGGTTTATTTTTACAGATGCAAAATAAATTGGAGATATACAAAATTCGTAACCAACTGACTGAATTATTCACTGCAAATTATCTATTTTTTGTGGAGGATTTTCTCCGTCAATCAGGTCTGTTCTGTAGCAAGGTGATTTGAAATCACGGTGATTTTAAAATCACCGTCGACTTAAAATCATTGTTGGAGTTCGAAATCGCCCGGTTTATTATTCATAGCCTCCCAAAAAAGATTGTTCGAAATATGTTTGGGTGATTTCGAACTCCAAAAGTGATGTTAAGTCGCCGGTGATTTTAAAATCACCGTGATATCAAACCGCCGTGATTACAGAACAGACCCGAATATCTTATTTTGGGTTACAAAATTTGGGATGGAAGTTTTCATTTATTAATTTAAAAAACATATATACAATTTCACTGAAACTTTATTGTGATACTTATATCCAATCCGTTTTGTATTACATATCTGATATAATATCCACATATTAGTACTGTTATTTAAGGAATCTGTGCAAAGTTATTTGCAAACATTTGAAAAAGCCGACTTTATATTGTACACTTCCAGACCACACAATATCAAACCAATAGGGTCAACACAGATGTGGTTCTCTCAACATCTGGTAACCCTAAACCCTTATTAAAGTTGAAATTCCAATACGCCACAGTGCTTTACCATCCAACGCAAAGAAGAAATAGTCAAACACACACACACACACACCTATACACACATTAATGAGATACACTTCATGACGGTGGTGACAGAGAGATATGATGAGAGAGAGCGAGGAGAATCGTACACCAAAACGACGACGAATGTCACGTGTCCCCGTAATAACAAAACAACATTTCTTCTTCTAAACAACTCTCACTTAAGGTACTCTCAAAGCAGAAGCACCGAACGAAAGAAAATAGCAACAACCACCCCAAAAGAAAAAGCCTCCGCCGCACCACAAGCACTTACAATGAACACATTCACACAAACGCGCGCTCACAAACGAACTATACACATTTAGAGAAATTTTGTAAGGCGAAAAACAAACTTTGTGCTCTTTGAATAGAAACAAAGTGAAATTTTTTACGACGTTCATCGCCGTTTTCGCTGCTAGCTAGCTAGCCAGAGCTCAAACTCTCCCTTCGCCGCTGTCACTACTGCTGCTGCTGCTAACTACACTATATTGTTGTTGTTTTCATTTTTCTTTCCATTTGAACAAAATAAACCACAAACAAAAATAAACGAATACCAGAAAAGCGAAAAAGGGCAATATTTTCGACAATATTAAATTTTTTCCACATTAATACACAAACTTCATTATCACAATGAAACATTTCATAGAATCGTTGTAACTTTGTTTCGATATTACCGGCTTTTAATTTTTTATTCTTTAAATTATATTATTTTTGTGTGGTGGGTACTAACTTTTTTGGAATGATTTATTGATTTTTAACAAAATTCCCATATAATTATTGTTGTTTGTTTGGGCTTTGCTTCGTCGATATTTTTCGTTGATTTGCAACAAACGCTTTCAGTTGTTTTTACTCTTTGGTGCACTCTTTTATTTCATTTTGATAAAAAAAATTGTGTAAGCACGCAGAAAATCGATCTGAGATTTCTGTTGTTGTACTTGTTTTCTTTTTAGAAACAAAAAACAATCGAACTGCATGAGGCGAGGCAACGGCAACAACAAACAAAACTGTGTGAGATTTCAGATTTCTTCTGTCAAGTGTCACGCGAAACGGCGAACGCTTAATATCCGCCGACCGTCTAACCGAACTTTAGCAGCACTATCCACAGACTAACGGGCGCAATTGGGATTTTTCGCCAGCGAGCAAAGCACAGCAAGCACACGACGATATTTGCCTCATTTCCTATTAGACTCTTTGCCGTGGTGCGCCGAGCTATGCTGTGAGTGTTTGTTTCCTTGTGTGAGTGCGTGTTTTTGTTTGTTTCATTTGCTCACCATCAACGATGCCCATAATACTCTCCCACTCTCGCTCATGCAAATCACCGCTCGAAGAGAGCAAATACGGCGCACACATTCATTCGCACCGCGTATTGGTCCGTTGCAAAGTGGTGCCTCCCGCCATATCTTAAGCCACTACGCCTACCCCCTGTTCAACAGCATACGGGCTTCTGATTGGCTGCTCGTGGTTATAGCGTGTGTCATCGTGTCGTTAACGAACGTTAACCGATTGTATACGAACCGACTTCATTTTATTTGTTGTTGCTGTGGTTGGATGTGTGCGTGCGTGTTCGGGGTGTGAGTTATGGGTTCGTTTCTTACGATGCGTGTTCAAACGAAAACTGGAGGTGTGGTGTGTTGTCCATCATTAAAAAGAATTCGCCGTTGTTAACAGCCCCTTTTTTGGTCGGTCACTTAATAACTGAGAATTCGGCTCCACTTTGGTGCGCGCGCACATCCACTCTCACTGTGTGCCAGAGGTCTCTTCGTGCTTCACAAATATTTTGTGTGTGTATACATTTTAAAATTCATCGGACGCCCGTTTTCTTTGCCTTTTGTCGACTGAGAATTGTTTTCATTTTTTTCTGAATTTACATTTTGTATAACGTAAATCGGTTTGTTTGTCACAGGCAATTGTGTTCGTTGAAATAGCACTACTCAGAGAAAAAATAATTCATTGTTTTTCAGCCAAAGAAAATTCATCTTTACTTTTAATGCATCATAAAAATAAAGAAGTTTCTTTGGCTGAAAAACAGTGAAATAGGAAAATATCTGTTAATAAACCAAAGAAGTTATTTTTTTCATGAACATGAATTGTAAGATGTCTATATTTCATTAAAGAGTAGAATTACATATATCTTGAGAAGAAACAGTTTTTGGCATGTCGGCGGTGTATTAAGCCTGGTCTATTTCTATACACCAATCTCTCTATTTGCACGATACTTTTTACAGTACATATTTTTATTTATTTATTTATATGAATTACAATACAAAGTAAATTTATATTCTAATTTTACGGTCCAGGGAGAAGCCGGGTGACAAAGACCATGTTGCTTGTTAATTTTTGTTGCGACAGACCAGAGCCTCTGGTGGGAATCGAACCCACGACCCCCAAACTCATAGGCGAGCTCGCTACCAACTCACCTACTGGGGCGCTCAACATATTTTTGTTTCCGAGTAAATTGAGAGATTAATACAAATGTAGTCAAACAGAGCACAATATACACACAGAGAAAAATCGTTCTATTGCTTACTTACACGCTGAAAAAAAAATATCTTCTGTAGTATATTGTCCCAAACATATTCGGCTTGAAATATATATATGTTTAGGGTACACTCTAAACTAATATTTGGTATTCACAACAATTATATATTTGGGAAGACGTTGTTCTAAACAAATCTTTGTTAAAATCCCAATATGTTTATACCCTACATCACACTGTGGTACAGGGTATTATGACTTTGTGCATTTGTTTGTAACACCTAAAGGAGAAGAGATAGACCCATTGTTTATTATACCGATCGACTCAGAATCACTTTCTGAGTCGATTTAGCCATGTCCGTCTGTCTGTCCGTCTGTCTGTCCGTATGTCCATGTATTCTTGTAATCAAAGTGCAGGTCGTATTTATGGTCCGATTGTGATGAAATTTAGCATAGTGGTATTTTTTGGCCCAAGGACGATCCCTATTGAAATTGGTAAAAATCGGTTCAGATTTAGATATAGCCACCATACATATGTTACCCCCGATTTTACATGTAAACGCTGTAGAAACTATATTTTATATTAGATCAATGCGAAATTTGGCAGAGAGAGTTCTCTTATTACATGAATGAACACTGCCAAATTCGGGGAAAATCGGTTCAGATTTAGATATAGTCCCCATATATATTTTTCACCCGATTTGACATGTAAGCGCAGTAGAAACCGCATTTTACATCCGATCTTTATGAAATTCGGCAGAGAGAGTTTTCTTATTACGTGAATAAACACTACCAAATTCGGAGAAAATCTGTTCAGATTTAGATATAGCCCCCATATATATGTTTTACCCGATTTGACATGTAAGCGCTGTAGAAACTGTATTTTATATCAGATCAGTACGAAATTTGGCAGAGAGAGTTCTCTTATTACACGAGTGAACAGTGCCAAATTCGGGGAAAATCGGTTCAGATTTAGATATAGTCCCCATATATATGTTTCACCCGATTTGAAATGTAAGCGCTGTAGAAACCGCATTTTACATCCGATCTTTATGAAATTCGGCAGAGAGAGTTTTCTTATTACGTGAATAAACACTACCAAATTCGGAGAAAATCTGTTCAGATTTAGATATAGCCCCCATATATATGTTTTACCCGATTTGACATGTAAGCGCTGTAGAAATTGTATTTTATATCATATCAGTACGATATTTGGCAGAGAGAGTTTTCTTAGTATATGTATGAACACTGCCAAATTCTTACCGCAATTCCCATTTTCGCATTGATAGGTAGGTGTAGGGTATTATATAGTCGGCTCCGCCCGACTTTCTGTCTTTCCTTACTGGTTTTAATTTGGTTCATTGTCACTTATCGTTTGGGTAAGAAAGCTCTTTTCTTCATCGTCTTCCTGTCAAAGACCAATATTACCGTCATGTTGTTATTGACATTTCTTAAAGCTTTTTCCACACGAAAATATCAGAACGGGGGCAACCCTATCTAACAGCTGTAAAAGTTGCAACAGCTGTTTCTAGACGATGAGAAATAATTAAAAAACCGAAAACAAACACAATTGTTTTTTTTGATCTAACTCGGAAACCTTCTGCACCCATTTTAGTAAGTCCTTGAGTTAAAAAGGAAGTTCTTGCTAAATTTCCTAGTGATCTGAGCATAATTGTGACCTGTACTCGGTACATTTATAAACAGACGGACGGGCAAAACCAAACCAATTCAGAAAGATATTCTAGGTCGATAGGTATAATAAACAATTGTTTGGGTCACCTAATTTAAGGTATTACGAAAAAATGCAAAAAGCAACAGTGTGGTTGTAAGATTTCAAAACATTTTATACAAACTAATAAAAATACATTTTTTGAAATTTTGGTGGATACTTCAGCAAAAGATACATGTGTATGTTGGTTGGTTCATTTATCCATTTATCCAACAATTGTCACTTTATCATTCAAAAGGGCGTAAACATAACCGACACGAATGAATTTTTCTGATCGTCTAATTTGACATTTCATTTCGTTCGTTGTTGTCTTATAAGAACCAAAATGTTGGCGATAATTGAAAGCTTCTTTGTTTACAATCAAAACAAAGTGTGCATAAACCAAAAATTTCATTCGCTTGCCAATAGACGTGCGAAGTGACAAAAAATAAGTTACAAAAACAGGCCCTAAGGAACGGTTCCTTAGCGTTCTGTACCGTTCCTTCGTCGCGAACGGATCAGTATCGCAACCCTTACACGGGAACAGAATACACTAAACATTTTTGTAGTGTTACTGTTCGCGAACGGTACCACTACGATAACGTACTATTCTTAGAACACGGCGAACGGTACACACCGATAACGTACCGTTCATAGAACAGTATCACCACGTCGTAGTTCTTTGATATAGCCCCCATACGAAGGTCCCTTTCGATAAGACATATTTACGCACTAGAGAGCTAATTTTTTAACCGATCATGCCAAAATTTGAATATATGTTCATTCCATTGCATTCAATCATGCCTAGTGAAAATGATGCATATCGGTCCATTTTTTGATACAGCCCCAATACAAAGCTCCCTTGCTTCATATTTGCGACCTGTGGTGTCAAATATAAAAAAGAACGGAACGCTAAACGTAGTGATACTGTTAGTGTTCTGTTCAAAAGAACAGTATCACTACGTCGTAGTGATACTTTTCTATGAACGGTACGTTATCGTAGTGTACCGTTCGTCGTGTTCTAAGAACGGTACGTTATCATAGTGGTACCGTTCGCGAACAGTAACACTAAAAAAATAAATAACGTTAGTGTTCTCTGAAGGAACCGTTCCTATAACGTACTGTTTTTTTCTGAACACTGGCTTTAACAAAAAAGTAAATGCTATGAATGGAATTTTGAACTGGAATATATATTTCGAACACAAAGAAAAAATTAAAACTGAAGTTCGAAAAATTCAGCAAAGTTTTGAAAATCTTTTCTTAAATAAAATATATTTGGAGATATTCATAAACAGTACTTTTATTTATATTTAAAAATATATTTTATTTGAGAAAATTAGTTCGCAAATATATATTTTGTTCTAATATATTAACATACATATGCATTCCAAATACATTTTATTGATTTTCCAAAAAAAAATTATTTGTTCAGAAATATATACTATTTAAAAATTGTGTTCCAAATACATTTTCTTTCGATTCAAACATATAAAAAACTGAAAATTTTCCCCGTGTACAAACACAACACTGAAATTAAAATGAAAATCTTTCTTGGAGAAATTCCTAAACAACAATTATATTTGTACTTAAGCACATATTTTATTTGGGAAAATTAGTTCTCAAATTTATCTTCTTATAATATATTTTATATTTTTTTTTTGTTGATTTTCAAAAAAATATATTTATTCAGAAATATATAATAATATTTGTTTTAAATATATATTTTTCCCAATTCAAACATATTAAAAATTACGATTTGTCCCCGTGTGTGAATATTAAGCTCTTTTGACAATTCGATATCTCCATTCTAAAACATGCTAAGTCGACTTAGCGTGTTTTTAGGGAGATTGCATTTTTATTTTCTATATCATATTCTGTAACAATTTGGTGATTATCCGTCAAGCCAATAAAAAGTTATTCACAAAACAGTACATGTCATTCGATTTGCATTATAAAGAAATTACACACAAATTTAAAAAACTCATCAAACTTTGATCGCCTCTCCTGAAAAACTATAATTTTGCACTTAGCGTTGTTTAGAATGGAGGTATCGAATTTTTTTCCATTAAAATGAAATCTTATGAAATTTTCTGTAAAAGTGCAATTTGAAAGGGGAAGAACCCGTGACTCCAGTGGACCGTAGCTATATACGAGTAAAAACAATTGTATTGGTGGATGTTGTAAAGGGGTTTCCAATAAGAGTGATATGATTTCTTTGAAAAAAAACACACTTATTGTTAAGGAAATTCAAAAGATTTTTATTTAATATGAAGTACAATCGATACAATTAAGTTCTAAATAAAACGTTATTCAAATGGCCTCCACGACTACTTCTGCAGGAACGAATTCGATGAACCCAATTTTCGAGCACTTTTTCCACTAAATCAAGTCGTATGTCATGAATGGCACTTTTAATATTGACTTGTAAAGCTTGAAGAGAGTCTGGTTTATTTCGAAAGACCAATGACTTCAAATAACCTCACAATAAATAGTCTAATGGTGTTAAATCACAACCATTCAATATCACAATTTCTTGAAAAAATCGAATCTCCAAACTTTTCTCGCAACAATTCAATTGTTTCACTTGCTGTGTGGCACGTAGCCACAATCGGTCAATGGCAAATAGATAGCTCTTAACGAGAGCTAAAATATTGCTCACGGGTGTCAAGGTCGTAGGTTGACTGGAAAGTGTTTAAAAAAAAAAAAAATAACTTAGCATCATTTTCAAATGTGAAGAGCTAAAATATTGCTCAAAATAGTGTCAAGATCATAAGTCGACTGGAAAGTGTTTTTTTTTAGCGCACGAAAATTTGCAATTGGAGAACGATGATTTTGATAATAAAACTGAATAATTTGTAAACAATACTGAATACAATAAAAAACAAATGACAGATCATGACATATTACAAATGGCCGACACGTCATTTCAAAATCATATCATCCCTATTGGAAAACCCGTTATTTAAAATATGTTAATATGTACACGGAAAAAAATTGCTTCTGTGTGTATATTGTCCCTAACATATTCAGCTTGGACTGACTGCTATTTGATATTAACTTAAACTGGAGATCCGCTTGCTCGTCCCGTTGGGAAGGCCTGCTTTATCCGGTATCCGATTAGTATTTTGAAGTTTTGTAAATCAACGAGTTGTTGAAGGTAAACAAACATTGAGATATTGATGATTGTCGATCTTCTGCTATTTACTCAGGCAATTGTGTTAACACGTGCATATACACGCACACTCCCACACACACAAAAATATGTTTATTATTATAGTGACAGAGAGAAAAGCACGGCGACCGTTTGTCACCGTCTGTTTAGTTACGGGTATTCAAATGCATGCAATCATCCGTCCGACCGTCCGTCCGTCCTTCTGTCCGCACCTTTGAATGACCGATGGCTTTGCTATTTTCTTGTCCAGCACTGTGTTCGTGTGTCAGTGTGTGTCCGAGTTGGTCTGCTGCTGCTGTGGGTTTTGTCCGTCTATTCGGCCCCGCAGCCGTCGCTCGCTTGTTCGTCCGTCCGTCTGATATTGGTATTGGCCTTGGCGTTAATTAAAAATATCAATTTTTTATTGCTGTTTAGTTGAGCGTTTGTTTTTTTCGTTCGCGTTTGTGTTGTTGTGGCTGTTGTATGCCTAAATGATTGACGACTGGCCAGTGTTAGATTTTGATGATGATGTTGTTGTAGTTGTTGTTATTGTTACTGTGTTATAGCTTTTCATATTTAGCTCGTGCCAACGCGAGTTCTGAGCGGTGAGCAGCCGAGCAAGCGAGCGTGTTGTATCTTGCATATCTATCGCGAGTCGCCGTCAAGTCAGTTCATTTATTAGTTAATGTTTTTATTATCATCGCTGTAGCTGCTGCTGTTGGTGGTGTTTGTCCGTGCTTATTGTTTGTGCCATTGTTGCTGTTGTTGTTCTGATTAATGCATAAATTGGGTGGTAGTTGGGTGAGCGAACAACGAGCAGTGAGTGATCAGCGGTGGATTGGTGGGTAGTACCTACAAGTGCAGTGGTGGCCTGCCTGGCCATTACATTCGCCTGACACGAGCTGTGCGTCTGTCGGTTGTCGCCTGTCGCCTTATGGCTCGTTCGTCCGTCGTCTTTATAAATCAAACTCGTTTCTCGCTTCATCGAAAGCATTCAGCAGCAGCATTTAGACATCAGACATTCAGTCAATCGGCATTCGGGGTATTCGGTATTCTCGGTGCAAATGCAATGCAAAATAATTCAAAGGTGCGGTTGTTGTCTGCGGTTGGTTTTCGCCTCCACCGTCTGTTTGTTTACTTGTTTTCTGTGGCTGTTGTCTGGTGGGGTGGCTGGCTGACGCTCTGCTGCACCGACTGGTTGGTTGATTTGCTGGTTTTATTAGCATTTGAACCTGATGCCATTATCCATAAATAAATGACTCTGCACCACTGTTTGTTGATGTGGTGGATGGGGGAATCGGGGAAATGACTGCAATTGCGTTTTTGCGGTTTGCATGTTTAATTACAATATGTCTATTTTTATTGCTTCCCTTTAGCATACCACCACCATCGCCACCACCAACAACAACAGTTCGTCGTGCCTTTGCCCATGTTCATTATATAACCACACAATGTGTTTTCGTTTACTGTCAATATTCGTCCAGAATTTTCCCCGGGCCACAAATATCGTTGGACAGCCTAAAGATAACCTCTGCTTTCCATATTGGTTCTATTCAAACAATTCAAATGTTTTTAAGAAAAGGTTATGGTAATAAACTTTCTAGAGTATAGGATCTAGATCAGGCCTTCCCAACCCTCTCAACCATACTGCTCCCCACAAAGGGGAAATATGTATGAGTCATGCCCTTTATTCCAGAAATTGTACTTATTTTTTATTACAATTAATAACAAACAAGGCGAATAATTAGAAATTGTCGAGAAAAAACATTCAAGTTAGGATTAATTTTTAAATCCAACTTGCACCAATTTTAGTCCTGTTGAATAGTAGTTATGACACAAAATTAGAATGAGATCGGCTAAGGACTGTCCGAGATGGAGTGTGTTGAATATTGACATTTTGGTCAAACGCAGTTATCAACAAACATTTTTCGGAAAGGAGGACGGACATTTGTGGAGACCATTTGTGACATTTGCAAAAGAGCGTATGGAACCCTCGGAGGACTTTTTTAATTAAAAAATAAGCAAAATTGGAAACAATAAACCTTTCATTATGATCAACTATTATTTTTTTTTCCAAAAAAAGCGCATTTTAACAATAAAAAAACACTACATTCGTAGTACTAAAACATAAACATAGTCTTATTTAAAATAATATTAATACTATTTACACTGCGCGTCATCAGGTTAGCTCCCCCCTTTCGTTCATTTGTTTTTGATATTTTCTATTTTCCTATTGCACGCAAATTCGTAGTTTTTGCTTTGGTTTTGCAGCCATTATGAGTGATTTCTCCCACAAAAAAGCAAAGCTCGAGAGAAGAACCGTTATATTTTATTTGCTACTTTGTTTCATTTTTGACGAAAAGTCATGCATGTATTTTGCGTCATCAGAGTAGCGCCTCTAAATCAGGGTTACCATACGTTCTCCTCCTTTCCTTTTTAACCAATTTTGGATTTGTCCTCCTTTTGTTACAAATTCAACTTTTTCACAAACAGTAATCCCCCACATGCATTATATGCGCAACTAGTTTTAGTACAAAGTTAGTGAATTTGTCCATTTGTAAACCCTCCAAAGTAGGATGGTTGAGTCCTCAGTTACGTGCCTGAAATTTGGAACAGGTACTTTTTACAACTGTAGGTACCATGGGATTGAAAATGGGCATATCAGGCCATTTTTTGATATAGCGCCCATATGTAGAATCTCCCCGATGTGACTTCTTAACACAAATTTCTAGTGATCGGGCTGAAAATTGCACCCGAAACAATTAACATGCGATCCATGGTGGATGGAAAATAGGATTCGGCATGCCCGAACTTAACACCACTTTCACTTGTTTCTTATAAGTTTGTTTCGAGACAGATGTTTGTAACACCTCAAAATACTGGAGCTAACCCACTTTAAAGTATACCGATTCGTCCGCCTGTCTGTCCATTCAAAGTTGTTAGTTAAGTACAGGTCGCATTTTCACTCCGATATTGCTGAAATTTTACAATGCACTCTTTCACACCTGGAATAAATTGGTCAAAATCTGATTTAGATATAGACCCCATATATATTTTCTTTAAGAATTGGTCTTTTAGTTTTTTATATCCAATCACTTTGAAATTAGGCAGAACAAATTTGAAAAAACTCATATATATGTACCTCCGATTTGGCATCTAAGCGCTATAAAATAAAAATTGTTGGACAAATCATTAGATAAATAACTTTTATTAATATTTTGTCTTATCCTGCTCCGATAGGGTGGCGTACGTTATCATATATTAGGCTTTGTCGGACTTTAGACCTTCCTTACGGGTTTAAAGTTTAATTTTTGATCATAGTTAAATGCTCATCCTCTCCAATTACTGCATTTTTTAAATGTCCTCCGAAAGTCCAAAACTCTCTTTGTAAATGACACAAATGTCCTCTTTTTCTGGCTCAAAAGTCCTCCTTTGTGAAAAAAAGTTTACGGTAACCCTGCATGCTTAGTTATCTCGTTTGTTTTTGCAATTACGGTTACCAATTTTTTGTGTGGATTAATTAGTACTTTTCTTTAAATAAACGCATAAAATGGGAAGAGGAACTGTTTTGTCTTTCCAAGAAAAGGCTAAGATTGAAGCTTATTATGATTCTGGACTATCCTTCCATAAAATTGCTGATAAAATTGGAAGGCACAGAAATACGGTTGCCAATTTTCTTCAGGACAAGAAAAACTATGGAAAATATTTTAAAGGCGGCAATAATCGAGTGGCTTCGTTGCTTGTGTGGCACGTAGCTCCGTCTTGTTGAAAGTAAACGTTGTCCAGATCAATACCATCCAACTCCGACCATGAAAAATCATTAATCATCTCTCGATAGCGCAATCCATTCACCGTAACTGTTGATCCAACCTCATTTTCGAAAAAGTAAGGTCCAATGACCCCGCCGGACCTTAAACCGCACCAAACAGTCACACGTTGAGGATGGAGAGGCTTCTCAACAATAACTCTTGGGTTTTCCGAGCCCCAGATGCGACAATTTTGTCGAAAGGTTACTTTTGCGCCACCTGTTATTTTTCAATATTTTGTGGACAGATTATTTATGACTTTGTGGGCATTTTTGCGATTTTTAAGGCACTGGATGCAATTTTTTCGGGTAGGTTCTTCTTTTTATTGCATTACGAAATTATTCTTCTTCTTGTCTTCTTTTTTAATTGATTAGCTGATTTTATTGGCATCATAACTTGACTTATTAACCAGCTATTTGCAAATGCTCATCAATTTATGGTATTTTCTTTTTCTAAAAAAATATGTTGCCATGTCAGATAGCAGCATTTTAATAATGTCGCCACACCTTTGCAGCATTTCTTTACGAACGAAAACAAAAAGTCATTTTTGGGGCGAAAGGCAGAAAAAATTTTGCATTTTGTGTCGCTAATAAAAATACCATTAGTGTCCAAATCAAATTTCAACAGGTTCTTCCACCCGTTTACATTTCTTTTTACCTAGTCGTTATTGTCCTTAATTGAAGTACGTAACGTGATTATTTTAACTCAACTTGGCTTTGGCGCCAAAATCATACAAGTTAGAATAGTTTCCAGTACGTTTTATTCAGTGCAATCGTGAGAAGCAGCGGCAAACAAAAGTAACAATAACATAAATATGCGTTGGAATTTAATTTTTTCAATGTTTTCTTGCGTATATTGTGGCAACACCGAATATCTAAACGGAGAAGTCAACAATATTAATTTTAAAGTTTTTGCGCCAAAGACATGTCACTCTTTACTCAGTATCAAAGAAATTGTCCTAACTTGAATTATGAAGTGTACTAAGTTTAAAGACTGAGACGTTTTTAGCTCAGAACATATATAACACTACATTTTTTTCTGATTGAGTTACATATATCAACGGAAAATAACCCATACTCTAGATCACAGCTTCTCAACCTGGCAGCCGCGGCTCATTAGGTGGCCATGCCGTTCTTCCATCACTGTCGTTGTTGTTATTCAATTTTCACTAGGACTTAAATTTCAAAATGTCAAAGAACTATTTTGATGTTCTTACGAAAAAGGTATGATCTTCTGGAATGGATTATTGAAACCTGATATTTTAGGAAATATATTTTCTTAAACAATTCCGAAATTGCGGTAATACCTCTAGTATCTTAATATTTCTAATAGTTATAGCTATTACAGGCGAAATACCGACTTTTGTTGGATAACTTTTGCCATTTTATACAGGGCACAATTTATCTTCGAAATAAAAATTTTGATTTGATTAAACACTACTTACTATCATCTCGATATGAGATATTTGAAATTACAAAAAAATAATCATATGCTACACTCCTAATTAAAAAATTGTTAAATTTTTTTCAAAAAAATTAGATTTCACAATATCTTGTACGATATCTTTGGAACGGCTGATGAGATGTAAACATGATATTAGATGAAGCCTACATAATTGAGGTTTTTTAAACCTTCCCAGGCCCAAATAAGATAAATAGTATTTTTTATTTATATTATTTTATTTTTTAAGCTTTGTTTTTTTACAAAAATTTCAAAACAATTATTAATTTAGCGAAAAAAATATTCTAGTATTTTTTTTTTTAAAATAAAACTATTATTGTATTTTTTTTTTATTTTTTCAAAAAAGATTGAACTAAAACTAGGATATTCTCCAGGCTATAGACCATCCTCGCCTCTATTATGTATTATAGAATGCAAATACAATTACTTGACAGCTCAGCTCCTCGTACAGATATTTCAAGGATGCTACTCCGATCATTCAGTGAGGTTTAGCTGTGATTATTCGGTCACAAAACCAGCCCTAAGAGGCATAGTTTCTTCCAAACGAATAATTATTACCTCACTTCTCTTATTTTAACACGAAAAAATCACGTCAAGTAATCGTATTTGCTCCGACCGCCTGCACAGAGTGTATTTCGTTACGTACAATATTTACACATACGAGCATGCAACTCATCGAGCAGCATGTTTGTGTATGTTTAATGTTAGTTAAACCAACATCATCGTTTTTAAACAATTTGGCATTATATAATACATAATATAGACGAGGATGGTCTATAGCCAGGGGAATATTCTAGTGAAAAATCAATAACGATTTAAAGACCGAAAAAAATCAAACGAAAATACGATTGAACAACAATCTATCGAAAACACTTTGGGCAACATTTTCTATATAAAGTAGGTAATTAGTTATATGGATGGGGGAAAAGGACCGTTTGACCAGGGTTACTATACGCCCTCTTTTCGGAGAACATGCCCTCCTTTTTAACTTGTACTCTATCCTTTTTCCAAAATGAGGCATTTGTCCTCCTTTTGTTACTGATTCAAATGTATTTTTATAGTTCGACCAATCGTGGTTTTGGTTATTCGAAGTTCCATTACAATGAGTGACGCGACGATGAAATTTAGTAGATATTTTCGTCGTCGCTAAAACACTACCTATCAAAACTTTTATAATTATTATTGTTTTTATATGTTTACGTCGCCAAAAAAATATTTTATGAATGCATATGTCACTATTCGAAAGCGAATAGCGAAATATGCATATTTGAAAAAGCGAATGCGAATAGTGAAATATGCAATTTTTCGAAAACGAATAATAGTTTGACCCTTTAGTACTAACAATATTAAGGATGAGAATTAATACTTTTCCAGGATACTCAAGTATTAAGGATGTTTTCTATATTTTGATCTCTTCTTACCACAAGGACAGACATATTTTTTCAACTAAAGAAGTAAAGGAGAATTTTATTGGTATTAATATGTTCAAGATGTGTGAAGCCTTTAAGAGGAAATGACAATTGAAACGAATGGAATCGAATACAGAAATATATTTTTGTGAAGGCGAATGCGAAAGCGAATGTTAAAAATGATCCGAATACTTCGCATATGCGAATATTCGTTACATCCCGGATATAGACTTTTGATACTTGTATATTATATTTTAAATATCTTTAAGGATAATTAGACGTGGTGCCACCTTTGTTGGTAATCACTTCCAAAATTCGATTGGGTATTGAATTGTAAAGTTGTTCAAAGTAATTCAACGAAATGATGGACCAAGCGAGTTTGATGCCTTCGATTAATTCGGCGTTAGTGTTGTATTGTTTTCCGGACTCGTACACTTTCCTAGCCAATCATCCCCAAACGTTCTCGATGATATTTAGTTCGGGCAAATATGGTGGCCATTCAAGGACGTCAAATTTTTGGCTCTGAATCCACGATTTCACGGATTGGGCAGTGTGGATTGGAGCACTGTCGAGTTGAAAATGCCAGTCAAGATTTTCAAATAACTTTTGAAAGTGGGGAAAGGCCATTTTCAAAACGTTACCGTTACTTGTCTTTGACATTTGACAAGTAGAAACCAGACTATGAAGCCGACGCGGCGCAAATCGGCGGCGCGCCACAGCCGGCCATTTTTTTCCAGCCGGCGCCGCCGCCGATTTCAGCGGCTCACATCGGCTGAAACTCAGCCGCCGAACATTATTTAGTGAGTCAAAAAGATTTATTTTATGCAACCATGAAAATTAAGAAAGTGACTACTAAGTAATACAATAGGGTCAGAAATTTTAACGAAGTTCATTTTTGCATAGAAATTTATAAAAAGTTTCTAACTTGATCTCGCTATCATTTATTTAAAGAAATCCGTAATATATAGGATTTAGAATTTAAAAATGCGTTTTTAGGTTTTTACGGATTTACAATAGCTCTTGACAGGCCGAACCAATTTTTACAAAGTCTACGTCGTTTTAGAGAGAAAACAACAGTCACTATGTCATTCACAATAAATTCTCTTTCCCAACAAAGACTAATAAGTAGAGACTTATTGAATCGATTTTCGACATTACATCAAAACTTCCTTAACTTTTCTTAAATTTTTTTAATGTTAGGTAATTGTAAATATCTTAAAGAGCCATTTTTGCCTGAGATTGACATTCGTGCGCCATCGTTTGTTGGAACTTTATCGGCTCAGCCGATTGTTGAAATTTGGTCGGCTAAGTCGATCAGCCGCCGCCGCCAATCGGTATTTTTCCATACGCCGCCGCCGCCGAAAATGTTGGTCGGCTTCATTGCCTGGTAGAAACTACGCCATTACTAAAAATGTAACGATACACGATCATCGAAACGATCAAAAAACAATCGAACAAAAAAAACGATATAAAATCATCCTGACTGATGAGGCCCATTTCCACCTCGGTGGCGCAAAAGTAACCTTTCGATGTTTTTTGTGCCAAAGTCACCGACCGATTATTGGTCAAATAAATAGTCAGCAATATTCCGCGTTCTGGAGCAGTGTAGCGTAACATTGTTTATTAACGTGTATTTCGCATGTGTTTACTACACAAATGTCAACATTAGGCATTAGGGGCCAATCGCAAAATTTATAGCATTTTCTGATAGGAGGATTACTTTTGCGCCACCTTGTACGTATACGTATAAAACAAAACATTAAAAAACAGAACAGAACATTTTTGCGATTTTTAAGGCACTGGATGCACCTTTTTCGGGTAGGTTATTCTTTTTATTGCATTACAAAATTGTTCGCGTACTTGTTCCGCATTTTTTCTAATATTCAATATCTACAACTTTGCTTCAGACACAAAAGAGATATTCTGTACGCTATACCGAGAAAAAATATAGAAAAAGTGCTAAAACTCCACCTTGAGCAAAAAAGTTCGTATAGCCATTAAATTATTAATTGCGACAACTTCACTAAACGAATGATGCGGAAGTTCTAATTTTTGGGGTACTTTAACATCCAATTCTCAGAATTGGGTCCCAAATCAATGAGGTGGAAAATGTTGTACTGTCTTAGGAAATCACTTTTTTATACCCTACACCACACTGTGGTACAGGGTATTATGACTTTGTGAATTTGTTTGTAACGCCCAAAAAGAGAAGAAATAGAACCATAGTTTATTATATCGATCGTCATTGAATCAATTTTTGAGTCGATTTAGCCATGTCCGTCTGTCTGTCCGTCTGTCCATGTATTCTTGTAATCAAAGTGCAGGTCGCAATTATGGTCCGATCTCGACGAAACTTTACACATATCTTTTGTTTGGCCCAAGGACGATCCCTATTGAATTTGGTTAGAATCGGTTCAGATTTAGATATAGCCCCCATATATATGTTAGCCCCTAATAGTCGTGTAAGCGCTGTAAAAACTTTATTTTATAACCGATCAGTATGAAATTCGGCAAAAAGAGGTTTCTTATAATATGAATGAACACTGTTCAATTTGGAAGAAATCGGTTCAGATTTAGATATAGCCCCCATATGTAAGTTACCCCCGATTTGACATGTAAGCGCTGCAAAAATGTTATTTTATATCCGATCAGTGTGAAATTCGTCAAAAAGAGGTCTCTTATTATACGAAGGAATGCTGCTACATTCGGAGAAAATCGGTTCAGATTTGGATATAGCCCCCATATATATGTAACCCCCGATTTGACGTGTAACCGCTGTAGAAACTATATTTTATATCCGATCAGCGCGAATTTAGGCAGAAAGAGGTTTCCTATTATATGAATGAACACTTTTGAATTTGGAAGAAATCAGTCAAGATTTAGATATAGCCCCCATATATACGTTATCCCCGATTTGACATGTAAACGCTGTAAAAATGTTATTTTATGTCCGATCAGAATTAGATAATATGTTTCTACCCTTATCGCATTATTAGGAAGGTGTAGGGTATTATATAGTTTTCGTAACAGGAGTCTGTACAATACAGCTTTTATATACATCCCTTAGAAGCTAAATCGGAAGAAGCATATATGGATATATCAAAATCTGTACCGATTCCCACTCAATTTAGCTGTCTTTATTAATGAGTGTAGAGACGTGTCTTTGCCAATTTTTTCCCATATGGTGTAAAATACACTTTCTATAGCCCCTAGAAGCCAAATTCTAGGGAACTTATATAAGGGGGCTATATCAAAATCTGAACCGATTTCCATTTAATTTAGAAGTCTTTGTTAATGGGCAAGGAGACTTTCCTCTGCCAATTTTTTCATTGATCTGATGTAAAATACAACTTCTATAGCACTGAGATATCAATCGGAAGGAACATATATATTGGGGCTATATCTAACTAACTAATAAAATATATGTGGGCGTTATGCATAATTCTGAACCGATTTTACCCATATTTAAATAGGGATCGTCTCCTTTTGGGTGTTAGAAACAAATGCACAAACATATTGATGGACCACAGTCTGGTGTAAGGTATAAATCCAAAATGGTTCAGAATGTCTACATATGACGGAAAAACAAAATCTTAAAATCACTTTTTTATACCCTTACCTCATTTGCTACGAGCCTAAAGTGTAACACATCGAAGTAGTGACCTAAGACCCCAAGTATGTTTGGCGGAAATTCGATTTGGGCCATTTTAAGTGATTTGAGCAATGTGCATCCGTCCGTCTGTCTGTTGCCTGGTGCGCTCGATATCTCTCGAAAGGAGTAACCGATTTACTTCAAATTTGGTATGCGGTTATATTTTTTTCTATCTCAGGCTAAGTTCGAAGATGAGCTATATTGGTCAACTCCTTTTATAGTACCCTTCCCAAAAATGGTTAACATTTAGTAAAATATTGATTCTTTAATAACTTCTAACTACATAATCAAATCTTCTGAAATTCCACACATAGTATTTGTTTTTTTAGTTGCTATGACCTCGAGAAAAATGGGCGAAGTTGCCAAGCCCCTTTTGGTACATCCCACATAAATCGGCAATAGTGCATCAAAACTCAACAGCTTATAAATTTAATACCAGTGAAAAATAACTTGAAATTTTGAATAGTGCCTACAGTCCAGTAAAAAATGGACATTATTGTAACGGCCCTCTTGGTACCTCCCACACAAATATACCATTTTGCACCAAATGTTAACAGCTTATAACTTTAATACCAGTGCATACTTTAAAATTATTAAATGCAATTTAAATTGATAATGATTTAGTTAAAACAAAAAAAAAATTAAACATATTTTTGGGACTGATGGTGAGGGGAAACGTAAGCCGGTTTACCCGACTGAATTTTTTTACTTGTTTGCATAATTTAAAAAAGTGCAAGCTGGATTTTCTTAACTTAAAATTTTCTTCAATATGACAGGTCCACATGGAGGGCTATTTTTTATATTTTAATTTTCGCTATAAAAATGCATGCAAAAGTCGCCCTATAAATAACGGACCATTTTTCCTCAATTTTTATATGGACTGTTTGACCAATTTTGGTCGTCCTTTCATCGGGCGACATTTCGATGTCCCCAACGGCGATATGGAATATAGCCCCAAAGTATCAAAAGCCCAAATAAAATGGGAAATTGTCCCAAACCATGTTGTTGGAGATCGCCTCAACCCCCTCGACGACGATACCGACATGGACCTCATCGATTTGGAGTAATCGATATCTTCGCCGAGATAATCGAAGTGGTTCCTACCGATGACGGCTGTGGCTTTTTATTTAGTTCGTCTTGAGCCTTCCTTACGAATATTACTAATAAAGAGACCGCCCGTGTCTATTGTTTTTATCCAGAGATAAACCCCCAAACAAATGACTTTGTTTTCTCTGGGCACTACAGCACCTCACTTAAATAGCTCGTATACCAGGGATGGTCCACGACATGATTTTTTAGGTTTACGACTGTCAGAAAGGGGTAAACGTCACATACGTCATAAACCCGTCTGAAATGTCGTAAACTAATCGAAATCCGAGATACAACTTTATTTAAAATTTTTTGAGAAAATATATGTTTTTGATCGAATACCGATATTTACACAATGGTGTGATATATTGTACAACCCGAACATTAATTAAGTTCAAACTGGGGAAATCAACTATTTCGGCGATAAATCTACTTTTTCAACAATGGCACGCACATCTTTTCAGATCATAAAAATTCACTTTTCTTCACATCTTTTGTAGACCATTTAATTTATATTCTTGACGAACCATAAATCGTTCAGTTTCAGTTTTTTTTTGCAAAATATTATATAAGTTCTGATTCACACGAGGCAATTTTTTTAAAGCAAGTATCAACGTTTGTAGTTTGTCTGCCTCTCTCCAACAAACTTTGACACCCCACCCATTTCTGTGCTTGTTGCAAAAACTAGAAGACCTTACTTATTCTGGAATATGGGAAAAAATCGACATAACGCATTGTCATCATTTGCTCTAAAATTACCGATGATCCCAGCGTCCACTGCATAATTAGAAGGCATTTTCTCCAATTGGTCTCATGTGCTTTCTGATTTTCGAAATCTATTAGAATCGGAACGATCTAAAAAGTTGCTGGAAGTTTACTCTTCACTTAAAATACGCGAAAATGACAACTTTGAAGGCATTGAAGATAGAGATTCGAGTGAAGAAGAAACCTAATTTATAAACAAATAATAATTCATTTGAACCCATAAATAAACTTGAAAGTTCAAAATAAATATTTTTTTTCTTTTCTATTGATTTGCTAATTATTTACTGTTAGTGAATTATTTACTGTTGTCAAGTTTCCGACATTAGATTCACGACGTTGTATACGTATGTCGAATACGTCTCAAATGTATGTCATATACGTCACAGTTTAAGACGGACCATCCCTGTCGTATACTTACCTGGTAGCTTTGTGTTTGTTTTGTGGTTTAACCCCCGTCAACAAAGTGATAAACTGTTGCCGCCCCGTGCAACAACACTATACTTCAACAGATCCGCCGATCTAGGCAGGATACTGTTCACATGTAATATATTGGATAAGGATGGGTTCCGAATTTTTAATATTAACCTATGAAATTAATTTTAGCCTAAAATCTGTATTAAAAAGTTGCTACTCGTATATGGAAAAATAATAAATCGCTATCATTTATTTTTTTACAATGTTTGTTTTACAAAATTTTAAGGGAATTTGACATTTAAAAAAATGAGAAAATGCATTTTTGGGTTTTACGAAAATTTCAATTGCTCTTGAACGGCTGAACCGATTTTTAATTTAAACAAAATTGCTACCCCTTCGCTATTTCCAGACCAATCTAAAACTGAGTATAGACGATTGCCAGATCGACAAACGTTATCAACCCTGTTAAAGTGCTGCAAATATACGGGCAATGTCAGATTGTTAGGCAAAGGTGAATTGACAGTTCAGACGATTGCAAGAAAACATTACAATTTCATATATTTACTACATATTTTGTAAATATTTATATGCAGGATTGCAAATCAAAATACATTATTGTATTGTCACATGCATAAACTTCGCACATATAACAATCAGCAAATTATCTCGCAATGACTTTTCTGCTAACGTTGCAAAACAAAAATTGTATGTTCACACGGTTCTAAATTCACAGGGTTGCATTTTTCTGGCAACGTTGTCCGATCTGCAAATCGTCTGTACTTACCTTAAGTAGTTCGTTCATAACTTTTAAAAATATAGAGTCGTCAAAAATCCAATTACTGTTTTGGATTTGTGAGAGTCGTGCTCTGTGTAAATGTTCTGTGTAAATGTAAAACCCAAAAATGTTTTTTCTCAATTTTTTAAAACTTGATATCTCTATAAAACTTCGTAATTTTTTTTTTTTTAAATAAAATATATTGACAGCCTATTTTTCCATTTAACAACTTTTTATAAAGTTTTTAAGCAGAAATAAATTTCATAGGTTAGGTTATTAAAAATTCTGACCCTATGACAAGAAAAATGTGTTAAATTTTCAATATCGACAGTTTATATTCAATATCCTCTATCTTAAAAAAACACAATTGTTCAGTAGAGCCAAAAAACCGTTTATATCCCTAATTTTAAAGAAAATTAAAATTGTTTGTTCTACAATGTTTATTACACCTAACTACATGAACTACTAAATAATATTTTTTTAATATTTGCACCACGAGCCATTTTATGGAACATAGAGGGTATTGCTATTCAAAAATTCTTCATGTATAAAAAAAGATAGAGGGTTTTGCATAGTAAAAAAATTATTTATGAATTCCACACATTTTTTTAATATATAATTATACATATTATAATAAAAATAATAAATAATAATAACAATGAATTAATGATTAATTTTTTATTTAAGTATTATCTATTCCTTGGGGTTCATTTTTGAATACATTTGAAAATTGTCATAGAAAAAATGGTATTCTTGTGAAATCACAGGTTAGATATAAAAATAGTCATAATTTTAAATCTAAAGCTTCGACCAAAAAAATTTAACAAATTCGGGTTTAGCATACTCTTTTCACCAAAGAACCATCTTTTAGAAGAAAAAAAAAACAAACAAAAAATAGTCCCAAATTATATAAAGAGATAGAGGGTATTGCATTCAGAAAAAATAAGTGTGTATGATAGAGAAATTACAAAAATGACCATAAAATCTCAATTTTTGTTTTTTTTTTCTTTCCAAATTAGTACCATAGATGCGCCTTATTTTACCGAATATTTTAACATAAAAATCTCATTTTTGCAAAAATTGAAGATAGAGGGTTTTGAATATAAGCTCTCGATATTCAACATTGGTTCCTCTGGGAATTGTAGAAAATCGGCTACCCACATATAAGCTTCCGGAGCACACTTAAAGACCTTCCCCTATGAGCAGGAGAAGGTCTTTAAGTTGATTGGCGATCATCACACTGAAAAAATGTCATAAAATTAAATAAATGCTCCAAAGACGTTATTAGTTTTTAAAGTATGTATGTACATTTTGTACTTAAAATATAGATAATTTCATTATTATTAAGTAATTTACGTAATTTTAAGTACATTTTATTAATTTTAAGTACAAAATTTACTTATTTTGAAGACAAAGGCCGTCTTTGGAGCAATTGTTTAATTTTATGACAATTTTTTTTCAGTGCACGCTGGAAAATCTGTTTATTTTATTTGTGAAAGTTAGTTCGCAAATATTCTTTTATTTAAACAAAGATTAAAAATGAGTGCTCTGAAACAAAATTTAATGCTACATATTTTATTGTTAACTGAATGTTATAACTCGAAATCAAGGACAAATTTAAAGTGAAATACGAAAAATTGTGAACATCTTTTATATTTGGATATATGTATTTGGAGAAATTTCTAAAAAATAATTTTTGTTGTATGTTAACACATATTATTTGAGAAAATTGGCCCTAAATATATTTTGTTGATTTCAATAAAAAAATAATTGTTTTACATTTTGTTTTCCAAATATGTCTTTTAATTCAAATATATTATGATACTTACGTTCCTTTCTTGATCTGTTACACATTTTTGTAGTATATTAAATATTCCCGCAACCGCTCCCCCTCCTGTAAAGTGATGGTACAAGCAGTTTTTTGTTGGACAATTCTCCTGAAAAATGGGAAATAATTTTCAATAGACAGCAGGAAAGAGAGTAGACAGAACATTTCCAAAGTTTCTTTTGTCTGGCGAAAAAAATCTTTTGTTCTGCATATTTCCTTTGTGTTACTTAGCTTTGCTAAACTTTTAGGCAACAATAAAGTTACAGTAACATCCGGCGATGCTTCCATATAGAAATCCATCAAAGACCTCAGACTCTTCATTCAAGCAGATGCCGCCTCCCCATCCCTCACCTATGCCAGTGCAGGCAGCAGCAACAAAGAAAAAGTTTTTCGGAACAACAAAAAGAACACATTTTGCACTCTAGAGATGTGTTCTGCCCAAGTGAACTCAACTCTTTCGTTTTCATTGCTTAAAAGCAAAATACTTTTTAATTTACACCAAATGTTTTAAGAGCGAAATAATTTACACCAAAACAAAAGTCAAAAGCATTTTCAGCTTTTACCTCGGTTCGCCTCGCTTCGTCTCGACTCGGCGTTGGCCGGTCGGTATGTTTGTTGGCATCAGCTAACATTTATGGCAAAAAGAAACCCAGCAAAGCGTATGGAAGATACAACAGATTTCGATGATATAAAAATGAAATTGAAAAATATATTGTATTTGTGTACCGGTTAATCCATTTACGAAATGAATAATATAAATGTATTTGTTAATTTTTGATTATCTGTATCGTTTAACTCTCATAAATCCAAAACAGTCATAAAAAATATTTCCTGTTTTATATTTAATATCGATACATATCGATACCTCCATTTTAAACTATTCTAAGTGCAAAAAGGTAGTTTTTCAGGAGAGGCAATCAAAGTTTGATACATTTTTTTCATTTGTGTGGAATTCCTTTGTAATGGAAATCGAATGACCTGTACAGTTTTGTGAATAACTTTTGATTGGGTTGACGGATAAACACCAAATTTGAACTGAATATAATTTGGAATATTTAGAAGTTAAAAATACAATCTCCCTAAAACATGTTAAGTCGACTTAGCATGTTTTAGAATGGAGGTATCGATATATGCCTACGTACTAGTATGGGTCGGTTCCCACACTCAAATAAAAGTTAAGACGGACATCCCCTACGTTTAAAGATTATTCAAAGACAATGTCAGAAAAACAGCATATGACCCAAATAGGTTTTATTTGCAGCGCTTTTATCTGGAATCCTATCGAAACAAACCGCATACCGTTGTTCATGGTTTGTCAATGGCTCCATTTTTTCCATTGATCACTTTTGACTCCGAAGTCAATTTTGAATGTTGACTTCCTGCATCCATTAGAAATGTTTTGTTGGGTACAACATAATATATAAACATACGAGTATAGCTGGTGAAACTATAGTTTTTATTTACGTGAGTGTACAAAAAATAAAGAAAATAGCTGTAACGTCATCCCAGCGTCTATCCCGGTCATACATCAAACCCAAAATCTAAGTGTACCATCAAATGGGTTATCTGACAAAATCTGCATCAAAAGTTAACGTATACGAGAATATTAAAAGTCATAGAAATCACTGTAATTCGCAGGTGCATTCTTGGACAAATATGAAGAGCAGATTTCACGACATGAACATTTTCTTAAAAGAAAAATCACCACTAAGGGTGAAAAATGCCCCAAAATGAGTAACGAAATAAAACCTAAGAAAAATGTCCCCATAAATAGATATAGACATGTCCATATTGGGTATGTAATAAAAATTCTTTTACGCTTCGAAGAGATGATGTATACAAAATTTTCTGGGGTAATTTGGTGTCCTAAATACGAAATTATTAAAATAATTATGGTAATTTTTGTTATAAAATTCCATTTTTCGTGGGAAGTACCTTTAGTGTTTTGACTATAATTTTTGAAGTATAAGCCACAGAGAGCCAGGATTCGCGTTAAATTTAAGGAAATGTCCCTTTCACGTAAAAATAGTGGTTTAGTAACAGTCTTAAAAAAAAACACAATTAAGAAAGTTCAGTCGGTTAATCCGACTTACGAATCCCCTCATCTTGAGTCCCAAATTATATTCGTAAATTTATTTATTTATAAATGACGCCCATTTTTCACTGTACTGTAGGTCCTATAAAACAATTATACTGAAAAACATTTCAAGTATTTGTGTGCTCTGGCCCAAACGTGAAATTATCTGTTCTCCGAAGTGTTCTCTCAATAAATCCATTGATTGATGCGATGTGTGGGAAGTGGCGCCGTATTGTTGAAACCAAATGTCGCCGAGATCACGAGCTTCAATATCAGGTATCAAATAGTCGGTTATCATGGCACGATAATGGTCGCCATTGACGGTTACGTTCTCACCGGCATCATTTTTGAAGAAATATGGACCGATGATTCCACCGCACAGTGTGTGATTTAGTCCATAATTGTACGTGCCAAATTTGGTTGAAATCGGTTCAGTTTTAGGGATGTCCCCCATATATAAATCTCTTCAGATTTGGGATCTAAGATCTATAGATACTTTATTTTATGTCGTATCATCGTACATTTTTATATAGACAAGTTTTTTGGCAAGTCCTGCTATATTTTAAGCAAACAGGTTCAAACCTGTTGCTTAACAGGTTTACAACCGGTTCAAACTTGATTAATAAAGAAAACTTTATTAATAAGAATAGCAAACAATTGAAACATATATTATTATGATTTTTTAAATTGATATGTTATTGTTACTATTAATGAATTAATATTAAAAAATAATTATATGGAAATAATAGGAACAAATTGTTTTTGACCACAGATAAAAATAAAAATAAATGTATTTCATAGTATATTTAAAAGTAATATTCTAACTAATATCCAACTAATCAAAATTTATATCAGGATCTTTCAATATTGCCAAAACTTCCTGTGGTATATCTCCTCGTTTTGTTGGTGGTGTTATTTGTATGCATGTTACCGCATCCGACGAAATTATTAGTATATGCAACAAGTTCGTAATTGAATCCACCCGAGTGGGTAAAGTGCTGTCTATAATTTCGAGCATCTTTATTTCGTGCCTCCTGTGCTTCTTCTGAAAACTGTCCAATTGGTAATATACATTTTTCAATTATGTCCTTGCCGTGGAACAGTATTTCATGAACAGTTACAGTCATGTTGTACCAATTATATTTACTTAAATATATGTCCCTTGTCTCTATCACAATTTTTTCAAATGCTGTCGTGTTAATTTCATAGCCAGAAGCCAAGCATTCCAATATTATGTGAAATCGCTGTACAAGTTCCTTGTCAATACCAGTTATTTCTGCACTCTTTTCTGCATTTCGAAAGGAACGTCTGGCTGTGTTTCCATCATTTGTATTACCAAATTTTTGAGTGCAAAAGACACTCCATGCAACGAATCCTAGCATGTAATGGAGAAATGCCCAGTGACAACATTTTCGTTATTAGGATAATTTGAAAACTCAGTAGGATCATTCATTGAGCTAGGTTTTGCACCACATATATAACATACTTGGGAGGATGAATAATCTGACAAAGCAGTACAAACCTTTCCATCAATCATACATAAAACCAGTACGGCTTTTCTATGGAAACTTATATTTCCGTGAGAGACCTTAGTTGGAACAAGATTAGATATTTGCGTTTCTATTTTACGTACTTCATCTTTTATAACGTCAGTAGTTTCTTTAGCAAATATAAACTTGATACGACGGCAATATCGTGTGGAAGAAGGGACAGAATTATTCCAAATTATCACTTTATCTTTCATATTTTCTTTAAATGCACACATTTCAATTGGTACCATAGATATACTGAAAAGATTTGCATCTGAAGAAGTATTGTCGGAGAATTTTTGCTTATATCTGCAATGCTGTGCTCCATCACATCTCCATTTAATAATAATTTGAACATCTTCCAAATAATCCGGTATTCGCACAAATATTTCTTCTAGCGTTATGCAAAGTCTAGATATAGTATGATCAAGAGTGATTGTAGTTTCACTTCAGCATATGTTTCCGATACTCGAATTTCATCTGGATAACACAAACGTTTCGAATTTTTAATAGGATCATAAGATGGAAATATTTTTGAATTTACAGACATTGCATATTGTATTAAAACTTTGTATTGGCTAGTTGACAAGCCCAAATCCACAATCATTGCAAGTGACTGCTCCGGTGAAAGTGATAATGGCTTTTCTTCTAATTTCCTCATCTTCGTAATTGTCAGCCCTCTCTTTGGAGAAGAAGTAAACAGCTCTTTAGATATTTCAGCCGAATTTTGTTTACCAGCTGAACGCAATTTCATTTCTGCAGCTTTGAACACCTTCATCTCATCAGTTACAGCTAATAAGTCTTTCTTTCTTGACTTCTAATACAACAATTTTGAAAATCTTTCTGTGGCCGTCCACAAGTTTCTGATGTATTTCGTTTGCATAATAGGCCCTCAATGTCAACATTGTTTGCTAACCAATTAGCATTGCTCTGTAAAAAGCTTGTTTTTGATCTATGCGATTGTTTCCATTTAATGTCTAAGGAAAAACAAATCCTTTTAGAAAAATTTTCCACAACTGAAATGTCTATGGTTTCGTGAGACCCAGTACATATTTGGCCTGCAAGAAAGTCAGAAACACGTCTGTGTTAATTTTTCCCTTTGACTTGTTCCCAAACTTCAAAAAATTTTTGATATGAAATTGGGGGACACATGACGAATATGCAAATAAATGGAAAAGTTGGAACTCGCTGCAGCTAATTTTTATACTATCTTGAAGAGGATAGATTAAAGAATTTTTAGTGTAAAAACGAACGCGGGACTTTGCGGGACCAAAAAGTTCTATTCCAAACAATTTGCAAGTTTTCTAAAAAATATCGGCTCAAAATCAGTTTAAAGTTCTTTACAAAAACATGTCCGAGAACAAGTATAATAATAATTTCAATATATTTTTACTATTATTAGACAATGATCTTCCAAACGCAAAAAAAATTAACTGAATATGTTGTATACGTAAGAAGTTATGGTATATGTATTCAATGACGAAGAGTGTTACTGCTGTACAAATGTCGCATGTAAAAAAAAAATACCATGTGGTTTGAAGTACCGTTATTTCAATATCCGTAATTTTTTGGGCGTATAAATTGTGTTGTCATACTCGCGAAGGTGTTGTCTGTTGTTTCCACATTCAAGTAAATCAAAAGCGTCAAATTTTTTTGGGGGTTTTGTCGCTCAAGAAATTGAAAATCACACACTGTGCACCGGCCCACAAACCACACCAAACCGTTGTTTTTTCTCAATGACTTGGCAGCTCTTGAATCTCTTCAGGTTGCTCTTCGTCCCAAATGTCGCAATTTTGCTTGTTTACATACCCATTGAGCCAGAAATGGGCCTCATCGATGAACAAAATTTGGCTCGAAAACGTCGGATCTTCTTGGAACTTTTCAAGAGCCCATAGAGCGAAGCGATGTCGCTTGGGAAGGTCGGGCGGATTCAGTTCTTGCACAAGCTGTATTTTGTATGCTTTCCATTTAAGATCTCGACTTAAAATGCGCCAAGTCGTTCCATACGTCAGCTCGAGTTGCTGCGAACGTCGCCGAATCGACTCTCCACGGTCTTCGTGTACACTCTCAGCTACGGCCGCTACATTTTCTTCACTGCGTGCTGGACGTGGTCTATTCGGTCGAATATTATCCAATAATGAATGCTTGGTCGCAAGATGGGTGATGATGTTGCGAATAGAAGGCTCAGTAGGTCGAGTATGTTGATCATTAGTTGAGCGAAGTGCACGAAACACATTCCTCACAGAACGTGAATTTTCGTAATAAAGTTGAATTTTCGTTGTTCAGGCGTAAGTCTTTCTATGATGAAATGCCAAACAATACTTAACAAAAATAACATGACAGCATGACACGACTCACACGTGATCTGTCAAAAAAAGGCTATTGAAAAAGTATTTCTACTTGTATCACCCGTTAGTATAGAAGTAATTAGAGAATCAATATTTTAATAAATGTTAACCTCTTGTGAGGGAGGTACTAGAAAGAGTGGACCAATATGGCCCATCTTCGAACTTAGCCTGAGATAGAAAAAATATTATCACGTACCAAATTTGAAGTCAATAAGTTACTCCTTTCTAAAGTTATCGTGCGATCCAGCCAGACAGTATATAAGGATTCGGCAAAGATGTTTCATGTCAAAGAACAGATTAAAGGAGGCACTTCAATGAGTATTTCTCCAATAACACCCTCGCTCATTTCCATACCCCTGAAAAAGTAATGAGGTATCAAAAGTCGTAGAAATCGATGGATTTTGTGAATGATGTATTCGACAAAAAGATTTCAAACAGTACAAGTCGAATCAATGCCCTCTTACTGGTATCGTTCTCCATACAACCCAGTGGGCATATGAATAACATTGCTGCACGAACAGACCAAAGAGGGCTTTGACTGGAATTTGACTGTTGTTTGGTATTTGTGTTAAGTTTTAGACTTTGTGTGTGTGTTCAAACCTGAAATGTCTTTAATTTTAGTAAGGATGCTGACAAATTCCTTGAAATTTAGTATGGATGCAGAATTCGTGACTCAACAAAAAATGGGAGATATCGGATTAGAGGGCGTGACCGCGTCCATGCGACCAATCGTTTTGTAATTAGGCAAGACTGTATTTCACATCAATCTACATGACCCAATAGAGAATGGGCGATGAAGGACACGTTGACGTTACCCCATACTACTCCATTGTTACAGCGAGTGGCCCTTTCAACGAATCTATTTTTGAAACTGCAATGTCTAGAGTGCCAAAATGTCATATGGTCATATTTCACTGCAATGTCATTTTTCGAAGCGCACCGAATATATCTTCTATAAAAAATCAATTTAAATATACATAGTTAAAATGCTGCGAAAATTATGTTGACTTTTCAATTTTGTTGAAAATCAATACTACTCAATAGTAGGTATGACCCAGTTTAATGTACAGATGTACGAGTACTTACTCACTCGCGAAAACCTCATCAACCAAAAAAACCGCAAAAACAAAAATGTACAGCCAGAAAAGCTGTTAAAGAAAATTTAATTAGTTTCGAAGAGGCGAACAACTCGACAAACACGAGTATAATGTGAAATAAATCTCATCAATGCAACAGAACAACAAACTCCTCTTCAACGGGTACTTATGACGCTGTGAGGCGGCGGCGACGCTATGCCAATGCAATTTGCAATTTGTAACTCTTGTAAAAGAACAGACAAATAGACGGACAGGAAATGAGAGACGCAGCGGCGAAGGGAGAAGGAGAGACAAGCCCAACCTGCCAGCAATCAGTCGACGCCAAAATACACGAAGTCAAAGTCGCATAAATTTTAATCAAAATTTAAGTGTTGAAGTGTTTTGTTGTCTCATTAATGACACTCACTCTTCACTGAATGACTATGACGTCGACGACAACGAAGAAGGGACTTTTTTGCTTACTTTTGTTTTCTTCAAAAAACAATTCACCACAAAATGAGAGGAATACTACAAATTAAGGGATAATTGAATGATGAAGAGGAAGTTGAAGCGGTTTCATTTCGACGCCATTCTCATTCGGCAAAAAAAACACGAACAAAAAACAAACAACACTGTAAGCAAAGAAGGATGACGGACGGCAGAAACACAGCAACAACGGCAACAAAAACAAATGACTCGCAACACAGCGCCACAGAACGGAATACAACACAACTCACCCTCATTAGCAAATGAGCTAATGAATGCATGAACGAACGAACGAACAAACATAAGTTTCCTTGTTGTTGTCGTCATCGTTCGTGTTGTTGTTCATTTTGCTTTGGCTCAGCAAATGTTTGTGGCAAAGGGGAGGGCCTGTTTCGGTCCCAGTCCCCTGTCCTCTGATACACACACATGCTTATTCGCACTCGTTCGTACATCTACATATAATGCATGGGATGACCGACGTAATACATTTTGAACATCTTTGTGTGTCTGTTTCATGTGCAGAGAGACGATATGGCCTAATTGGCAATGCCAAATTTCGGACGCAAATGAGATTCATAGGATTCGGTTATAAAAGTGTCCACAACTAAAATAATGCTAATGGAGATTTTATTTGGAACGAAACATGTTTTTTTTTTGAGAAACTTAAAAGCCACAAATGATTGGAACTGGAATATTATCTCATAAATTTTGCATTTTTGATTGTGGTCCTATTAGTTATTCATATCGCCCATTTCGTGCAAGAGTGTGGCCATCTCAATATAGGAAATTTCAGCAAAGATCGAATTAAGGAAGAAAAGCTATCAAACAACATCAGAATTTTATATGTATTGCATCAATGAAAGCTACTACATACATTATGTTTGGCCAATGTAGAATGAAAAGATGTGTCCTAATATTAATGAAAATATCATTGATTTGGCGCCAAAGACAATTGGTATAGCATTAGTAGAAGGACATCTTGTACCGAAGCTAAAGAAAATGTACTTAATAACGGGTTTCCACTAAGAGTGATATGATTTCTTTGAAAAAAAACACACTTATTGTTAAGAAAATTCAAAAGTTTTTTATTTAATGTGAAGTACAATCGATAAATAAAACGTCATTCAAATGGCCTCCACGACTTCTTCTGCAGGAACGAATTCGATGAACCAAATTTTCGAGCACTTTTCCACTAAATCAAGTCGTGTCATGAATGGCACGTTCAATATTGACTTGTAAAGCTTGAAGAGAGTCTGGTTTATTTCGAAAGACCAATGACTTCAAATAACCACACAAGAAATAGTCTAATGGTGTTAAATCACAACTTCTTGGAGGCCATTCAATATCACAATTTCTTGAAAAAATCGAATCTCCAAACTTTGCTCGCAACAATTCAATTGTTTCATTTGCTGTGTGGCACGTAGCCACAATCGGTCAATTGCAAAAAGATAGCTCTTAACGAGAGCTAAAATATTGCTCAGTGTCAAGGTCGTAGGTCGACTGGAAAGTGTTCTTTTTTTGGATTTAAAAAAATGGACTTAGCGCACGAAAAGTTTCAATTGGAGAACGATTAAACGTTGTTCTTGCGTATATCCCTCAATGATGAAATTGTAAACACTACCGAATACTAGGAAAAACAAATGACAGATCATGACATATTACAAATGGCCGAAACGTCACTTCAAAATCATATCATCCCCATTGGAAAACCCCTTATTTATGCCAAGCAAATGTTTTTTAAATATATCGTAATTATTGGTTAGGCATAGAGATATTCAAATATAACCAATAAATACGAAATATTTAAGCTTTCTACACTTAAATTGTTTCTAAATTTACTAACCCATTATTTACCGAGCAAACTTTGTGGATAAATACGATATATTCAAAAAACACTGGGTTGTCATTAAACTGTATTGTAGGGACCTATAGTGATACAGTTCCAAAAAATCCATCGATTTATATGACTTTTGATATGTCATTATTTTTGGAGGGAGTTTTTCAGGGGCAAGGTGATGAGAGGGGCAATCGGGCGTTTTGAGAGAAATACTTATTGATGTGTCCTCTTCATTTTCTTCTTTGACGTGGAACATCTATTTCGAAGCCTTATACATATACTTAAATTGTGTTTTGAGCATTCGCTTTCTTTGTTTACCCAGCAAACTTAGTGGCTAAATATCTCGATGTCGAAATACGCGATGTCACAGGAAAAACTGTTAATGCCATTCGATTTAGCGTGTCGAAATTATGCGGGTTAAGTTGTTTTCATCGAGTATACATTTTTAATCTATTGTTATCTATTTAATTGCTTTTAATAACTTTAAAGTATGCACTGGTATTACAGTTATTAAAGTACCAAAAGGGGCGTGCCAATGATTTTTCACTGGACTGTAGGTCCAATAATAGCATAACACTGTTAAAAATTTAAAGTATTTACGTCACACATTCGATGCGCTACACATTTGGCCAGTAGCAATTGATATATAACCTCCTCCCTAAAAGGTGAGGGGATAAAAAGGTTATGAAATTTTTATATTTAGCTTTTCATGGTAGAAAAGCTTTTAGTATTTGGACTATATTTTTGAAGTGAAAGCTCGATAAAGCCGGGATACCCATTAACAAAAGTGACATAACACTTTCATGTAGAAACTGAAGTTTAGTAATTGTCGTTAAAACAAATAGAAAATTAGATTTCATTCAAAAAAATTGTTTTTTGAAGGCACCAAAAAATATAAATATAAAACCAAATCGCAAAAAAGTTTGTTCCAACATTTGAAAGGTGTCATCCTAGCGAAGAAAACAACGCCTATTTGAAAAAATATACTAAAAACTAGTAAAATAAGTTTCATTAAACATTGGTAAAGACCCAGAAAAATTTCTCATTACCAAATAATCTGACGAGTAAGCAAAGTTCGATAATGGTAAGTACTTATTATTTAGCCACTTTTCTCATTATTTTAACATGGGGATGTCATTGGAGGAAAGTACTTCCCAAAAGCATACAATAAAGTAGCATAATAAGTACTTATTTGTAGCTCGATTTTATGTACTTGAATAATGCACACCTCGAGGTGTGATGCGGTGTGCCTATTACGTATGATGTATATTATTGTTACTCGTACGTCGTCAAGAGTGTCATAACTCAAAATTGAAAATAGTCAGGATGTGTAACATAAAGTCTATATAAAACAAGTAAAAGCGTTAAGTTCGGCCATGCCGAATCTTATATACCCTCCACCATTGATAGCATGTGACCTCACAAAATGATGAGAACAGTAGGAAACATATAGTAGATGAGAACAATAGGAATCGCAGCATGTTAGATGCTACATATATATGGGGGCTATATCAAAACATTGACCGATATGGCCCATTTACAATCTCAAACAACCTGCAACTATAAGAAATATTTATACCAAATTTGATCAACCTAGCTCTATTATTGCGGACTGTAGCGTGATTATTACAGACGGACGGACGGACAGACGGACCCCCATCCTATGGTGGAGGGTATAAAAATAAATAACATGAAATTAGACGTTCAAAAAAAGGTGTAATAATCCGAAATATGATTGTGAACTTATAAACTAAATTTCGTTGAGATTTATTTATGTAAGGCAACCTCAAAAATTTTTAATTTTGAGTTATGACAGTCTTGAAGTGAGTGAGCGATGAGACAAATTATTCCCATCATTTTGAACACTCGCTTTCGAATTCGCAAAAAACGACATTGGATTTTTTGCATTCGCAAAAACCAACTTTTGAATATTTACTTTCGCATTCTCAAAACTATACCTCAGAATTCACTTCATCGCCCAAAAAAATAAGACTGTATTAGTAACGCCTATGTGACAATTAATTATGTTGGGTCGCTGTTTTAACAGAACAATAAATTGTGTACGCCAGTTTTTAGCTACACTACCGGGAAGTGTCGCCTGTCTGTCTGTCCATGTATTCTTGTGATCAAGGTGCTGGTCGTGTCTATGGTCCGACTGTGATGACATTTAGTACAATGCTCTTTTTTGGCCCAAGGACGAAATTGGTCAAAATCAAAATCGGTTCAGATATAGATATAGCCCCTATATATATGTTACCCACGATTTGACATGTAAGCGCTGTAGAAACTGTATTTTATATCAGATCAGTACACAATTTGGCGAAGAGAGAGTTATCTTACTACATGAATGAACGCTGCCAAATTCTGGGAAAATCGGTTTAGATTTGGATATAGTCCCCATATACAGGTTGGCTGATATGTATTGCAACCAACTTCAGGTTGCTATCATTTCTAAACCGCTAGTCTGATAGCTGACAGATTTTTTTCAGTGACAGTTCATTTTATTGTTTACAAGCTTACAAAAGCATTTTGATCTATTGCATTCAGAAAAAAAGTTATTAGTGATGGAATTCAAGCGTGATAGTGTGATTGCTTTATATTTGGGTAGAAAAACACAAGTGGCTATAGTTAGAGCCCTCCAGCATTTAAATGTGAATAAATCTTTTGTTTCTCGTACCATTGCTCGTTACCGTGATACTGGCAGTGTTGCATCGCGTCCAAAAAGTGGACGAAAAAAAATGGTAACAACACCAGAAATGATCCGAAAAGTGAAGGCCAGATTTGATCGAAATCCACGCCGTAGTGTTAGAAAAATTGCTCGTGAGCTGAACATATCGCGAGAACGGATACAACACATATTAAAAAATTAGCTTGGACTAAAGCCATTGAAGTTCCAAAATGTGCAAGAGCTCACCGATGCACAAAAAAAGTTAGACTGGAAAGAGCCAAGGAGTTTCTTCGCTTGCACAAAAGTGGCCAGTTACCGAATTTGGTTTTCGCCGATGAGAAGCCATTACAAATTGAGCAGTTTGTGAACAAACAAAATGATCGAGTTTACTTGCCAAAGAGGTCAGCTGAAAATTTACACCTTCGATTGGCCACCAGAACTCAAGCGCCGCCGATGGTAATGGTGTGGGCCGCCGTAACGGCCGATGGTCGCTCCCGCAAGTATTCGTCGACCATTGGGTCAAAATAAATGCCGAATATTATCGGGAAAATGTCCTAAAGACAGTATTGAAACCCTGGGCAGACAAACATGTCCTGTTTCGGACATTCCAACAGGACTCTGCACCATCCCACTCAGCACGCGTCAACCAAAAATGGCTTAAAAAGGAGGTTCCTCGCTTCATTTCTACCGCACAATGGCCCCCAAGATCTCCGGATCTCAATCCGTAGGACTTTTGCCCCTGGGGCATTTTAGAGAGTAAGGTTCGCACTAAAAAATACCAAAGTATCGATCATCTCAAGACGGCGCTTCGCCGGGAATGGGCCAAAATACCGCAGAGCCACTTTCGTGCAGCGTGTGATGGCTTTGTCGGCCGTTTGAAGGCCATAATTCGTGCCAAAGGTGGCCAATTCGAACAAATCTAAACTGTTTCTAAAATTTTATGTTATTTCCGACATTTTTTAATTTTGAACAACAAAATTTAAAAAAATATAGCGCTTTACTTTGCTGCATTACATATGGTTTCTAATTACATTGTAATTAGAAACCATAAATTTCTTTAAAAAATATGGTTTTTTGCTGGCGGGTAAAAACACTGAAAAATATAAAAAAAAATCGCAAAACAATTTTTTAAAGCTATCATCCTAACGAAAACGGAGCCTATTTGAAAAAATCTATCGATAAATGTATAAATTATGACCCATATTGTAAAAGTAAGGGAAATTAAAAAAAAATAATTGTTCATATTTTTTATTTTGTCCATTTTGTTTGGGAGGTAACAAAAGGGGCATGGCAATAACGCCCATTTTTTTATATGCTATGGGTACTATAACAGCATTACTATGTACAAAATTGCAAGTGCTTGTATGCGCAGGAATGGAGGTTATAAGCCGTTTACTTTTTGTGCAAAATGACCCATTTGTATGGGAGGTACCAAAAGTGGCATGGCAACTTTGCCCATTTTTCTCATAACATAGTAACACAAACCAAATTTGAAGTCAATCGTTTACTCCTATAGAAAGTTATCGTGCGTACAAGCCTGACAGACAGACGGACGGACATTGCTCAAATAACATGAAATGGTCCACAACGGATATCCGGCAAATATTCTTGTGGTCTCTTAGATCCTTTGGCCCGCAGCAACTGACAAAAGTGCTATATCTTCAACATTCATGCATACACAGAAAGAAAAAAATGAGTAATCCGTACTTGAATCAAGCCGTAGTGGTGTCAGAAGTACGTTAAGTACGGATTTTCTTAAACCAAGTACAAAATACTTGAATCAAGTACGAATTTTTAAGCCCTGAATTCTTAATCTTAGTGATTTTTAAGCCTGATTAGGCTTGATTTTAAGCCGAAAATTCTTATTTTAAGCATAAAGCGAATGATTTAAGAATTTTATCGGATTAATTTCAGTGCGAAACGGGCTTCAATGAAGAAATTTTTGATTGAATTAAGCCTGCCCAATACTTGATTTAAGTCTGATAATACTTGATTTAAGCCTGATCAGTTCTTGATTTAATCCTAACCAATACTTGATTTAAGCCAGATCAGTTCTTGATTTAAGCCTGGTCATACTATATTTATTGTGCTTTCGTCGGTTTTATACCTATATACCATTTATATTATTTATACCATTTTTGCCACTGTATTGCAAAGAATGCAATTTTTTAAAATGGTATGTCAAAACACAATTGCTTGACAGCAAAAGTAAAATATTTGCTGCATTTATTCGATTTAAATATGAAACATATAAGGAATAGCATCAACGAAACGAATAAGAATTATTAACAACTTCAAAAAACTAAAATCAAAAAATATCACGCCAAGTAATGTATTTGTCAACACAGCTTGAGCGAGAAACGAATTGGATATGGTCGCGCACGAAATGTACATATACGTACATCTCGACAATTTATATGCATGTGTGTTTGATGTTGCGTCAGCCAAAATCAACCACTTGCATGAGAGTGGTTGAGAGGGTAATTTTATTGTGCTCTATATTGGTTCTGTCTCTCAGCGATTAAAGTAAGCTTTTTTTCTTACTTTAAGCCATATTAGGCTAAATTTTCCTTTTCAAGAAATGTTTACTTGATTTCAAGCATTAAATGCTTATTGTAAGCCTTTCAGCGCTTGATTTTTTCAATTTAAGCCGATTTATACTTGTTTTAAGAAAAACTTAGTACGAACGTACTTAAATTTTTAAGTACGATTTCGGCTTAAATTAAGAATTTTTTACTTGAATTTAGTATGGCATTTTTCTTTCTGTGTAGATTTTCTTGACATAGGCAAAGAATATATTTCCGATCATTTTTATAATTTTTTTCTTTTTTGTGCCAACAAAAAACATTTCCATCTAATATAAGTAATTTTACCATTTTTTGACCAAAAATCTTATTTTTTAATAGGTTCCACATCAGAAATACGTTCCGCATGGTTTGTGTCTTGGATGTGGGACGAATTTAACTCACGAATTTTTCTTCACAACCTTAATAAATAAAACATAATAAATAAATAACAAGGTGTTTTTACTTTAAACGGGTATAACTTTTTTCACTGACTCTAATCTAGATAACCAACATGACATTATGTTTAGTGAATAATATTCAATATTAATTTTAAAAACCGTTAAGAATTTTGAACTAGGATTTGTGTGCCGTTGTGGTTATGTTGGCTATGCGGCTTTTTAAAGATAATCCTACAATAAACCTACAATGTACTTGGGCTTTTAATTCGAAGCAATTTTAAGAGTTCTCAACGTTCTCCGAACGTTTTCTTATAAAGTCTCATTACTTACATACATAGAATACCAACAACGAAGTTCGTCTGAAGAAAGTATCTGGTAAGAAAAAAACGACTGAATAAAAGTGAGTTCTTCCAATATAGCTTCATATACATATATTCCTACATTATGACAAAAACACTGTTTTAAAGTTATATACCAATCTTACTTTTACTTTTTACTTTTTTTGGTTTATCTTTATTTAATATATTTTCAAAACAATTAGCACTCATTTTTTCATTAGGTACTTTAAGTTTTAATTTTTTTTTGTGTTTAAAAATAATATTAAGAAAAACAAGAACTTCTGCCCCCCCCCCAAATTTAGATCCTGACTACGCCCTTGCTTGACTCTACTAAACTTTAAAATTAAATTTTTCGAAAGCTAATAAATACTATTTATTACCTTAGAACCGAATTTCTGTGATTTTTTCTGCTTATATGAAGGATTCTGGTTTTGGGACACAATTTTGAGAATTGGATGTGAAAGTAGAGCCAAAATAAGAACAGAACATTTTTGCAATTTTTAAGGCACTGGATGCACTATTTTCTTTTTATTTCTCCTATTCAATATCTACAACTTTGCTTCAGGCGCAAAAGAGATATTCCGTACGGTATACAAAGAAAAAAAAACAGGAAAAAGTGCTAAAAATCCACCTTGATCAAAAAAATTCTTATGGCCATTAAATTATTAATTGAGCCAACTTGACTAACGAATTATGCAGAAGTTCCTATTTTTGGGGCTACTTTCACGTCTAATTCTCGGAGTTGAGTCCCAAATCAATGAGCTAAAAAATGCTGTACAGTGTTAAACACCAAATGTTTTTAACCTAATTTGTTCTTGTCCCGTTGAATAGCTTATGCCAGTACTAAATACTATTCTTATACAGAATGGTATATCTCGGGAATCAGAGTCATTTCACAGAAACTTTTGAAGCTAAGGACAATATTATTTTATGTCGCAGTAATACAAATGCCTGTGTTATCTTTATAGTGGCCAGATAACTTTGCCACCCTTAATGCATTAAAACGCTTTTGATCAAAGCTTTAACTTAATCGACCAAAGTGGAAATTAGGCCAAAATTAACCTTTTATTTTATAAAAAATATGACAACTTGTATACAAAACTTATACAACAAAATGTTTGAAAGCTAATTTAATTTACTATCTAGTTTTTTTTCCTGCGAAATAAAACATATTTTTGTTATACTGGCATAGTTTATATTTATGCATACATTGTTTCTGAACATAATTCCCTCTTTTTCTGCTAAATTTTTCAAGAATGCAAGATTCATTTAAATATTTCGATATTTCAAATTCCTTTTAGCGAAATTACTCAAATTTCACAACATTTCAGCAAAAATGAAACGAAACGAAGCAACTGATAAACTCTAAACTTTATATAAACAACAAAATAAAAGCAGTGTAGTGAAAAACGCACCAACATCACATAACATCGGAGGGAATACATTAGTAACTGTGTATGTACGGTATGGCATCTATCTGCTGGTATGTCTATGTGTCTATATGTTAAATGTATGAATGTTAAATACAACGGCGGACCATTAAAAAGTCAGAGTCAGCAAAAACAAAATAAAACAGAACTGAGCAAAAAACATAAATAAATACAAAGCAGAGACTATTATGCGCTGTGCAGCCGTCGTTGCTGCTGATTTTTTGTTGTTGTTGTTGCTGTTGCTGTAACTTTGAAACCAAAGCTCCAATCCATAGCATGAGCGCAAAAACCGAATACACGGTCACACCGACACACTTTCGCACAGACACAACACACACATATAATCGTACTCGTACTCGCACTCGGGCAGACTCAGACAAATGCTCAACAAATGCAGACGATTGAGGAATACTCTACTCTGTGTCTACGAGTCGCAGACTGAGACTGACTGTGACATACAAAAAATGAAGGTGGTGGCGGTGGCGGCGGCGTAAGGTTGTTGAGACGGGGACTCTGTGCTCTGTGTCGTCGTGTCTTTGCCCCACTGCAATCGAAACCATCCATTGTCGTCGTCGTTGGCTCTGTTTCGTTTTGTTTGTTTTTCTCTGTCGATGGGTTAAGTGAGAACTTTCAGTGTATGAGTATATGTGTGAGTGGTGTCTGTGCCACTGTACAATGTCTATGGAGGCTAATGTACGTGTACGTGTATGCGTGTGTTTTTTTGTTACGAACATTGTATGGAATCTAACCACCGGCAAAACAACTATTCGCAGCAGTACATCGTAGATAAAAGACTGAGACAACAACAACAAGAGTACTAAAAGAAACTAAGCCAAAACGGACAACACAACGAAGTGCAGTCTGATAATTTTGGTAAAGTTATCACAATATGTGTGTTGTGATAAATTTTAAACTACAGACATTAGGTTGACAAAAAAAATAAAGGGACATACATACTTTAGTGGAAAAGATAAGCAAAAATGTTTCCAGGAAAACATTATATGTAACATTAAATTAAGTTTAAATGCGTTAGCGTGAACGAGTCGTTAGAACTTGCATTCCAGTAGCTTAAAGCGGTCCACCAACATATTGCGTATGATTATCATTTACTTTTGTAAGTATTACACATACGCCTTGTATTCCCTCATTAATATGACGGGGGTATACTCGTATATCAAGGCAGGCTTGCCAGTTTTTTTAGTGCCGAATCCCCCAATTTTTATTTTTTATCCCCTAAATCCCCAAAAAAAGATTTCTCATCCCCAAAAAAATCCCCAGAAAATATTTTAACTTATGTGAATGATGTATTTTAGAATTCAATGTACTTTGTGCTAAAATTCATTTTGTTTTGTACAAAATGCACGTTGTCAAATTATCAAATATATCTGATTCAAAATCTTGCATCTCATCTACACCATCTAATTTTTTTGTACACGTTTTTGGTATTAAAAGTTTGATCATTTCTGCCAATGGACTAAATAATTGATAACACACTGAATTTCTTTTAAAGTACATCAAAGGGTTAATTCCAGCGACTCCAGTTCTTTAAAATCGAGTTGGATCAGCAGAATCCTGCTACTAGTAAACTTTACTCCAAAATTAGCTTAAATTGTTCGTAATGTCGTCTCGGAAAAATTTTATAAACCGCATTTGGCTTCAATTAAGACTTATAAATATCTATAGAAAAACGTATTGGCAATAACTACATATTGTCTATTTAAGCAGTACTCTAATACACTGTGAGTCAAGCTACTTTTTGTAGGAACTTTTGACATAATTTGCACGCATTTTCTTAAAAAAAATATATTTAACAGAAAATACAAATTTTAAAATAAATAAAGACATGTAATTATAAAAAATTGCAATCCCCGCCTAATCCCCGGATCCCCAAACCAAAAAATATATCCCCATTCGGGATGAAAAATCCCCAAATTGGGGATAAATCCCCTAAACTGGCAGCGCTGTATCAAGGAGCAGTATTCATTTCAAATAACGCGTATCGAATTCGAATTCTACATGATATTCTAAGAAAATATGCCAAAGAAAACATATCTCTAAATTATTCTAATCGAATTTACGAAACAGAGTTTACCTGGTTTTTCGTGGAGAAAAACTGTGAAATCGTCGAATTTTTTAAATGGGATCATATACAAAAATATTCCTGATAACAATTTATTTTTCAATTTTCAGCCCGATCAGTTGACATTTGTGGTCTCTACGGCGTTAAGAAGTTAGATCGGACAGAAGCTATATTCAATCCCAAGTTACCTGCAGGTCAAGTATTATAAATTTTAGCGTGATTACAATAGACGGACGTACCAGCATACGGAAGGACGGACCGACAGACGGACATGGCTATATCGTCTTAGAATTGTAAGACGATTAAGAATATATATGTATACTTTATGGGGTCTCAAATCAATATTTATAGGTGATACAAACTGAGTGAGAAAATTAATATACCCCCTTCTTATGGCGGAGGGAATACAAAATAAAGTGTGAGCCATTTAAAATTTTAAATTTGAATCGGCTATAAAAAAGTACTGATATTTTTTTTAAATTTCTTGTTTTATTGGAAAGGTTGAACTTTATCATTTAATAATGGAACACAATATCATTCATATGACTACCATGACTGGCTCGGTAGTACCTCAACCGATCAACCCAACGTTTAGTACATTTTCGTTTGTTTCTGTTCGAATCACTTCAATGGCAACCTCGATTTCATGTTTCAACGCTTCAATTGTCTCTGGATGCTTTGAGTAACATTTATCCGTAATGGCTCCCCACAGAAAATAATCCAAAGGGCTCAAATCACAACTCAAAGTAATCGGTAGTTAAAATTTAAAATTTAAAATGGCCCACAATATCGTAAGAAAAATTTAATGCGATAGTAATGTAATATATTCTGAGTAATGTAATATAACATATGGTACCTTGCGTTATAGTCAGAAAGATGGAAATATTTTGCCCAGTCCATATTCATTGCAAAAGCTTTCTACAATACAGAATAAGATTGCTACAAATATTATGGGAAAGTTGTGTTAGAATTAATCCGAATTAAACTTGTGTGGGAATATCAGAAGAAATAGGAGAAATGCGCCTATTTTGGCCGAACAGTAGATACTTCAAAAACATTTCATTTCAATTCATTTAATGTGTATGTATACCATTTGTCCATTTTGTGTAGGATGTGCCAAAATTGGCGTGGCAATATGCCAATTATTCACTGGACTGTGGAACCTATAAAAACATTACACTGCACAAAATTTCAGGTATTTGTTTGCACTGATATAAAAGTTATGGGCTATTGTCTTTTTTTACAAAATTGCCTAAAGCGGGGTTCTCAAGGCGATAGCAACTGATAAACTTTTACTATATATGGAACTACAGAAGATTCGGATAAGAAGTGTAGAAGTTTGTGGGGGAAGAACTAGATGTAATGGATCTGTATGGCCAATTTTCGAACTTAGGCTAAGATAGCAAAAATATTATCACATACAAAATTTGAAGTCAATCGGTTATGCCTTTTGAGAGTTATCGTGTACACCAGGCAGGTGGTTCCCTCTCTCCTATACACGGGGCAAAATCACCATTTTTGATATGTTTGAATCGAAAGAAAATATATTTGGAACACAAATTTTTAAATATTATATATTTCTGACCAAATAAATTTTATTTGAAAATCAATAAAATGTATTTGGAACGCATATATTAATATATTACAACAAAATTTATTTGCAAACTAAATTTCTCAAATAAAATATGTGTTTAAATACAAATAAAATTATTGTTTAGGAATTTTTCCAAATATATTTTATTTAAAAAAATTTCAAAACATTTACTGACTTTTTCGAAATTCAGTTTTAATTTTTCCTTGTTTTCGAATTATACCTCCCAGTTATGATACCATATTAACTTCCGTTTTAAATCAATCATTTAAATTTTCTGAGTATTCCAAGCCATCATTAGTTGTCACTCCTCTAAGTAATTTATTTTAATCCAAGATTAATACGATTTCAATTATTATTATTTTACGAACATTTAACATTTCTAAAAAATTAACTTTAAATTATTGAAAAATTTAACACAATTTATGTATTTTCCGAATACTTAAATGCAAATAAATATTTGTTTCCGAAATAATAGTCCCAAATAATAACATATTGGGATGTAAACAAAGATTTGTTTAGAACAACATCTTCCCAAGTATATAATTTTTGTATATTTCAAATACTATATGTTTAGAGTGTACCCTAAATATATATATGTTTCAAGCCGATTATGTTTCGGACAATATACTACAGAAGCGATTTTTTTTCAGCGTGTAGAGAACCTTTGGGAAGAAGAAGAATGAAATCGCAAAAAAAAATTGTGGACGGTCTATGATCGGCTTCGCCGGAAGCTTGGTACGCCATACCCAAAACAAAAATTCCAAAAACTTGTGGAAGCAGTCATCAGAACAAAGGCTACATCACTAAATATTAATGGTTTAAAATTTGTGAAAAAAAATATTTTTAATAAGTTTTACTTTGATATTTGTCAATCGACCATCATTTTTCACTATAATTTTTGTTGTTATATGACCTTAAGATTGAATATCTAACAAGAAAAATTATATTTTTAATAAGTTTTTTTCACTTTTTTGAGATTTTTCCTAACGACCCTGCACCACACTGTGGTACAGGGTATTCTAACTTTGTGCATTTGCTTGTAACACCCAAAAGGAAATGAGATAGACCCATCGTTTATTGTACCGATCGACTTAGAATTACTTCCTGAGTTGATTTAACTCTGTCCGTCTGTGCATGTATTCTTGTAATCAAAGTAAAGGTCGTAATTATGGTCCGATCTAAACGAAACTTTGCACATATATTTCTTGTGGTCCAATGTATACCTATTTAATTTGGTTCAGATTTACATATGATTTTTTTTTGTGCCAAACGGGACGATTTTTGACATCACTATTTTTGATTGCTTCGAAATTTTGTGTATATTATTTACTTAAAAATATCTTATACGTAGTTCAAGAAAAATTTTTTATTTAAATTTCAACTACTACAACTAACTGTATTTGTTATCTATATATATAAAAATGGTGTGAAAAATGTATACACGGGGCAAAATCACCATTTTTGATATGTTTGAATCCAAAGAAAATATATTTGGAACACAAATTTTTAAATATTATATATTTCTCACCAAATAAATTTTATTTAAAAATCAATAAAATGTATTTGGAACGCATATATTAATATATTACAACAAAATTTATTTGCAAACTAAATTTCTCAAATAAAATATGTGTTTAAATACAAATAAAATTATTGTTTAGGAATTTTTCCAAATATATTTTATTTAAAAACATTTACTGACTTTTTCGAAATTCAGTTTTAATTTTTCCTTGTTTTCGAATTATACCTCCCAGTTATGATACCATATTAACCGTTTTAAATCATTCATTTAAATTTTCTGAGTATTCCAAGCCATCATTAGTTGTCAATCCTCTAAGTAATTTATTTTAATCCCAGATTATACGATTTCAATTATTATTATTTTACGAACATTTAACATTTCTAAAAAATTAACTTTGAATTACTGAAAAATTTAACACAAATTATGTATTTTCCGAATACTTAAATGCAAATAAATATTTGTTTCGGAAATAATAGTCCCAAATAATAACATATTGGGATGTAAACAAAGATTTGTTTGGAACAACATCTTCCCAAGTATATAATTTTTGTATATACCAAATACTATATGTTTAGAGTGTACCCTAAATATATATATATATGTTTCAAGCCGAATATGTTTGGGACAATATACTACAGAAGCGATTTTTTTTCAGCGTGTAGTAATTCATCAATTGAGAACGGCTGGACCGATTTGGCTCAATTTTTTTTTCAGTTGTTCGTATTTGCCTGGAGATGGTTGTTACGAAAGAAAATTTTGGGAAAACCCTCCGGAAAAGTCGGAAAATTGGGAAAATCGAAAATTGCTATTTCTTGCGAGATTCCTACTGTTCCTATCTACTGCTCTCTTTTTCAATCCAAATTTTTTTATTAATTTTCTATTAAACAAAAAAGTTTTCTATTAAACATATGTACGAGTATGTGCTATTTTTCTTGCTGCAATTCATTCGAGTTTTGCGTATTGTTACACTGATTTCGCGTATCACATCGGCAAACGGTACAAGCATTACGATCAATTAAAATTCAACGCGATATTTATCAATTCCAACATTTTTTCAGATAATAAGTTTGAGTATAAGAGGTAAGGTTATCTTATTGGATTGCGGGCATTGCAAAATCATAATTTCGGATGAATGCACGATGGCGCATAAACGAGCTCTGGAGGCAGTTGACCGAACGATGAAGGATTTACGACGTGATTTGAGACAATTTGGTGAGTCTAATATTGCTCTCCGGAGATTTTCGTCAAACGCTTCCCGTCATCCCGAAATCTACTGCCGATGAAATTAATGCATGCCTGAAATAGTGGTCTTTGTGGCGGCATGTCAAGAAGTTATGTCAAGAAGTTGATATTGACCACGAACATGAGAGTCGCGTTGCAGAACGACTCATCGGCTCTTGAATTCTCGAAACAACTGTTGGCGCTTGGCAATGGCCAAATTACTATTGATGTTTCCACTGCATTGATATTGTTCCCGGCAAATTTTTGCGAGTTCACATCGTCGAACGAGGAACTCATCACCAAAGTGTTTCCAAATCTCGATTAGATTAGTGAACGGGCAATATTAGCAGCGAAGAATAAGGACGTCGATAGCATGAATTTTATTATTCAAAGTAAAATCGAACTCGCTTGATGTGCCAGGAGCTCCGCCGCATAATTTACAGCTGAAGGTGGAATCGATCATAATCATGTTGCGGAATCTGAATCATCCGAAATTGTGCATAGTTCGCGGTTGTTCATTATGAAACTGATGGACAATGTGATTCAGGCGACGATCATCAAGGGAAAATTCAAAGAAGAGGAAGTCCTTATCCCACGAATTCCGATTATTCCAACTGATCTTGCATTCCAATTCAAGCGAATTCAGTTCCCTGTACGATTGGCTTTTGCGATGACAATCAATAAATCTCAAGACCAATCGTAGGAAGTCTGTGGAATTAATCTCGAATTTCCCTGTTTTTCGCACGGTCATCTGTACGTTGCCTGTCTTCTGTCTTCGTTGTTTGTTGTTTATCACATCGCTCTCTACTGATTTCGATTCATTTTATACAAATCGCATTAAAATTTTAACTATCTGTGTTTTATTATCACTCTGGAGTTTATCTGAAGGCGTTAAATTGGGGCGAGTCGAAGTTCGCCGGGTCCGCTAGTCTACTGTATGAATCTGGAAGTGGTGAATTGATGGGAACTATTTTTTTACGATTTTTTATAAAAAAAACCATTTGCATAATTTCTGGGAATGTGCTTTAAATAATTAACAGAATGATAATTTTTAGCCATTAGTTTAGGGCAAAAACATTAAAAAATCACGTATTTCAGGAGATACAAGCTAAAGAATGAACACACATTTTAGAAAAAAGCAATTTCGTCAACATAAAATTGCTCATAACTCTTAAAGACATTTTTTTAAATTTCTTCTTGAACTACGTATAAGATAAGGAAATCGGTTCAGATTTGGACATAGCTCCCATAAATATGTTCCTGCCTACTTCGTATTTAAACGCTATTGAATCTATATTTTACGTCCGATATTTATATACATGAGATTTTTGATCAAGTTGGTGAATTTTCGTTCTGCCCATTGGAACGAAAAATTAAATTTTTCAAATTTTCTCCGATAACTATGATATATATCGATAACACGCCCCTGATGTTGTATTCTTATTTTGTGATGCTCTATCCAAATATATAGTCAGATCGAGGGGCCTCAGATATCATACTTTTCGGTCATTACCCTGGAGGACATATTTTAAAAATATCGGAAAACTAGGTTAAAGATAATAGAGTTGCTATTCTTAAGTGTATTAAATTAAACCTATCTGAAATGCTCAATTCTGCAAAAAACCTCAAACCTCGAAATTGGCCTGTAATGTCGAAGTCACCCATATAGAATATTGTACAAAAATTGAATATATCATACAAATAAAGCAAATGCTTAAATTTCGTTGGAAGTTATTTAAGTAACGCTCTTAGTCTAACAGAATAACTTAACATGTTGTATGCGGTAGATAACATTATCTCCAAACTAAGATTAAGTTAAATCGAAATACCCTGTACCACAGTGTGGTGTAGGTTATAAAAATAGACCATATGTTCACAATCCTTCTAATACTTTAGCCACAAGGCCTTAACATTTTCTGAAGTCTCCTTCTCTAAATGAATGCCCTGTATAGCTAAAGTGATACATATTCTACATTTAACCACATTATCATTATGACCTCGTAAAATAACCCAAAAAGAAACGTCTGCGTAGAATAAATACTCGTACACAAAACGAGCACCGTCCCACTTGGCAATTTTCAAAGGGAAATCTGATAATTTTTCCCTTTGGCGCTGAAGTGGAGTCTTAGAAATATGTTAAAGTGTTAAATTTCCAATTGGGCCGTGTCGTTGAGTTCAATGTTGTTTGGCCGTTTTCCCTTCGGTACTACTGCTTTCGGGTGAACGCGTGTGTGTGTGTGTGTGTGTGTGTGTGTGTGTGTGCGTGTGGGGGTCTCTGAGTGTACGTGTTCACTAGTGGCAATTGTGTTAGTAACTGTAAAAAACTGTTCTTGTTTTTCTCTGATTACAAACGAGTGAACGAACGAACGACCGAACATTGTTCGTCATTGGAAAATAGTAGTATTGCTTCAGCTTTTGAGCTACAAAGATATCGCTTCGTGCGATGCCGACTGGTTCAAACGAACCCACTTTAGGGTGGAGTTAGGGAGGCAGGGAGGAGGGGGTAACTGAAACAGAATATTCATGCAGCAGAGGCATTCATTACCCATTGCAACAAGCCTCAAGTCTACGACTACTCAAACTCCACTGATAGACAGACGAGTTCATATAGACTTCTTCACATTTCCCCTTGAATGAATGGATGGAATGGTGCTCGGGGGTTGTTGGAAAAGGGGGGAAGTGTGGCCGAGTGTTGGATGGTGTATCGCAAATGAATGGACGGATCGATGGGCAATGGACGAGTGAGCCAGCCACCAGCTAACTAACCAACCAAACGAGCAGTGCCAGAGAAAGAGCGCAATTTTGATTTGCATTTATTTTCACATTAAAATTCCGCCGCTTTCTGTTTAGTTTGGTCGTTTTGCTGTATATTTTCGGTTTTTGTAGACGAACGTTCGTTCGGCGAGCAGAGCAACAAACTGCGCAGCGAATGTTTGTTTGTTTGCACTTTTTTATTTTATTTCTGAATTCGGATTTCTGGCAAAACTGCCACAAAGCCAAAGACACACACACAGCACAGATGGACGGACGAATAGATGGACAGACATTGTGTCAGTACAAAGTGCGGAAACGAAAACGGGAACAAATGCACGTCAAACGACGAGAAAATGCTTCGCTCGGTGCGTGGGCCAGAATTTTAAAATTTTGTTGCAAATTTAAATTGCTAAATTTCTGCATGTTTTGTGTTTTGTCTCTCGGCGTTGTTGTTGTTCTTGTGGCAAATTTAATCCAAACAAACAACAACAAAAATGTAAATTCAAAATGAAACTGTTTCATTCGCAGCACTAGCGATTTAAATTAAATGCATAATTCTTGTTTGTAGATTTGACAGAAATTTTCATAAAATAGAAACAATGACCTAATTATTAAATGAGATCAACAATAACTCTTTTTTTATATAAAAAAACATGATTTTAAATATGGGTTTTGCCAAATCCAGGACTTTACGTAATTCTGCGATATTTCATAAGTTATTTTTAAAAATATGCTTTGAAAAAGACACAAACTTATCGCTTAAAGAGGTCTGTGATTGCTTCCTTTCGATATTGTTTTAAACATTTATTCGGCGATTGTCTTAAAAAACGCACATTCAAAAAAGGTTTACGTTTTTATACCCTCACTTTGGTGGAGGAGGGTACATATCATTTGCCAAGGGCCAACAGTTTAACGCATCGAAGAAGTAACCTATGATCCTACATGGGGAAAATCGCAATTTTTAATATGCTTGCATTGCAATACAAAATATTTGGAACACAAATTTTTGAATATTATATACTTTGGAACAAATATATTTTATTTGAAAATCAATAAAATTTTTTTGAAGAGCATATGTTTATATATTTCACCAGGCAAAATTGCCTTTTTTGATATGTTTGAATCCAATGAAAATATACTTGGAACACAATTTTTTAAATATTATATATTTCTGAGCAAATACATTTTATTTGAAAAATCAATAAAATTAATTTGAAGCGCAAATCCTGCGTGACGAACGCTATATTCGTACGCGTTTTCGGATTAAAATGTAAAAATTTGTTGGTCTTTCAAAAGAGATACTTTCAATTTAGACATAGTGTTTAGTGGGATATGAGTGTTCTTTTGAATGGCATAAAAAAATTTCTAACAGGTATAAGTTGCGAAAAAATTTATCACAAATTATTGTGACGCACGCTACAAAAAATGGAAGTAGCTTTGAAGGTTAAGGTATGTTTTCGAATTTTTAGCAAATTTTGCATAATAAAGCACCCAAAATTAAGAGAATTAAAAAAAAAAATTTTTTGCAGCCAAAAATTGTTTTTGTTTTTTATCAAAAGTCGTGAACTCTATGTGACGCACGCTACATTTTTTCCAGTCAAACTTTTTATAGCAGAAATTTTGTTTATTTTAACAAATCAAATTACATTATTTTTAATAACATTTTGAAACCATTTTTTTATATTTACAAATGTATTTATGAATGAATATATGTTTATAAATGAATGTTATGGGTTATCTATTTTACCACTACAAATAATGATAAAAACACCTTAAAAAGTATTTTTTTCTAATAAAATTAAGAGATATGTGAGTAGAGATGTCAAACGGGATTAGTTTTCACAAATCCCGGGATTCGGGATTTTTGAATTTCAAATCCCGGGATCTCGGGATTTTTCGGGATCCCGAAATTGTTTGATATCCCGGGATTTTCGGAATCCCGAAACTGTTCGATATCCCGGTATTTTCGGGGTTTTCGAGATTTTTTCATTCTTAATAATGTGATATTTCGAAATGGAATACAAACATTTCAGTTCAGGTTTAATTTAATTTTTATTAATTTAAATAAGGATAAAAACAGCTGAAGCATACATTAATCTTTGTTAAAAACTACTAACTTTTATTAAAATATTTCACAACATCTTAGTTATGAAATAATGTTGGTCCAATTTCAGTTCGTCGTCTGAATTATTACTGATGTTATAATTTTCTATCATTAAAGCACGAAAAATATTTTTTCAACTTGACTATACAAAACAAAAAAATACGGCTGCCATCCTAACCTAAACCTAATTCCGATTTTATGGGACCAAATCGATTTGTCGATCCATATCAGATCTTATATTAGGATTTTTTCATAAATTTAAAAGAATTCGTTTTTTGGGAAACAAACTCTATTTGTGTTCTTGATTTAAGTTTACTTATTTATAACACTATGCAACAAATGATCACTTTTTCAAAAATACACGAACCTGACTGTATAGCTTCGATTCTACTACCAAATGGTAGTATAACCCTATACTCAGTTTGGCGAGATTGGTGACCAATTTTTTTTTATGGGCCTCGAAAAATTCGGAAAATCAGTGGACCCCCTGAAAAAGGTGTCATCGGTTTTTGAGCAACAGCTACTGCAGACTTGGTGATAGCGCTTAACTATATTTGGCAATAATGTAGCTAAGAACACGTAGAACAAAGTCTGTTAACATTTCATGCCAAAAAAATTTGTCCTCCAGCACTTTTTTTCGAAAAACATAGGATTACATTTGTTTTTTTTCACTTTTTTCGGCATAACATTAAGGGATCGCTGATTTTTTACTAACAATATTTGGCAATATTGTAGCCACGGTAAATCTGAACAACTTTTGTGAACATATCATTACAATCTGAACGTGTCTAGGCACTCTAAAAAGCTCAAAAAACCACATTGTACCCCAAAAATGTAAGTATTTCACTGTTATGTAACAAAAATATATTTTCCTGGTATAGGGTATGTTCAGCAACTTTATAGAAAATATTAAGGCCAATATTTTTGTGGAACATTTTAACCCTCTAGCTCCCCCACATAACTGTAATTTTTGGCCCCATTTTAACAAATCGTAAAAAACACCCCTTAAAAGGGGGAGGGCGGGGATGAAATGTTCTACAAAAATGTTCGCCATAAAATTTTACTATATATGTCAGAACACACCAGAGCTCAAAACATAACACAAACACCAAAAAAAGGTCAAATTCCTGATCATGCAGGAATGTTAGTCGTACGATCTAGTGGTTGAAGCAATGAAGATACCAGTAAATAACGTTGTTGACAGGAATTTGACCGTTTTTTGGGTTTTTGTGTTAAGATTTGGGTTTTAGTGTGTTCTGACACATATAGTAAAATTTTATGGCGAACATTTTTGTAGAACATTTCATCCCCGCCCTCCCCCTTTTAAGGGGTGTTTTTTACGATTTGTTAAAATGGGGCCAAAAATTACAGTTATGTGGGGGAGCTAGAGGGTTAAAATGTTCCACAAAAATATTGGCCTTAATATTTTCTATAAAATACCAGAAAAAAATATTTTTTTGACACTCCGGCGAATGTTTAAGATTTACTCCTAAAGCTTTTATCCGAAGATGCTCCTGTTTCTAAATCCATAGATGAAAATGGGTTCCAAAAAACAGTCAAATTATACCAACGATTAATGACTCATAACGTTAATAGAAGTGCGCAAAACAACTTACAATGTCTTAAAAGTAACAACTGTTCAGAGCAAAGTAGCCGTATTCATTAACCAACTTTTTCGAACACAACATTAACATAATTTCTCCAGTAATCATCTAAATGATATCTTATTTTGTATTTCAAATAACATTTGCAATGACTACAGACTGACAAAAGGATAAACAATTTGTCGTATTGCATTAGTCACAAATTGAAGGCAGACCTTAGTCGGTTTACCCGACTGACATTTTCTTATTTGTTTTGTCCATTATATGAAAATGTAATACATAAAAATTTGGAGAAAATCACACCGCGACAATTCGCCGCGCAACTCTTTTCTATATTATCTTTTCAACAAACTTAATAAAATGGTAATCGGTTAATATGTACTCGATATTTTCATCATTACTAAACTTACACAAAGTGTAAAAAACCGAAAAAATACAAAAAAACGTTTATGCCTTTCTTTATTAGAGAGTTTTCTTTGATTAAGTTCTTCTTTTATCGCCAATAAGAACTTGATTTGGTATCTATAAAAGAGACATTTCAGCCATATTTTCTATTTTGAAAGTGTTCTCTATTATTTCTAGCTGAACGGAAATTATGCCCATTTTCAAATAATATTTTCAATAAAATAGGTTGGTTCCAAAATAGGTAGTAGTTAAAAAAAACATACTTTGGTGAAAAGTGGCAACCTCATAAAACATATGTTTTAATTTCCAGTCCAACCACGGTCCAAGCGAAGTCGCCAAGTTCCGCAACGTAGTGACCAACAATAGCGTCATCCAGGGACGTATCCAGGATTTTGGTTCGGGGGGGGGCCAACCTTTTTTTCCATAACAAAGATAAACAATTAAAAAATTGTGTTGGTAATGGAAGTAAAGTTCCTTAGTTTTTTATTCGAATTTTATTCCTAAATATAACTGTGTACTTTAGTACGAGATCAGTAAAACTTTTTATAATAAAATACGTAAGAGTTAAAAATGTAATCTTCGATTTTTTGAAAGAAATATATCAATTATTTCATCGATTTTGACTTCATCTTTGTATATCAAAGCCAGATAAGATAGCCGTTCTCCTTCCATTCTGTTCCAGAGATAAGTTTTTATTCTTCTTAACGTCGAGAAACTTCGCTCAGCGGATGCCGTTGTCACAGGTATTGTGGCCAGTATCTGCAAAAGGGTAAAACACTTGGGAACATGTCCTCATCACAAACTGAAATAGCATATAATGCATTTGATGGCTTATCATTCTTCTGCTTCCAATAATCAATCCATATACTTACTTCAGCTAAAACAGATTTTGCTGAATTTTTTAAATCGTTTTTGTAAAAAAGTGTGACTTCTTCGAAATCTTCCTTTATTAGATTTACAACTCATATCGGAACGATATTAAACAGACTTGTAATTATAGCTTCATGTTTGGAAAATCTATTATTTAAATGTGATATTACTTCGTCCAGATATGGTATGAACAGTGTTGTCCTAAAATACGCCTTGGCATCTGAACCAAGAATATTAGCCCTATACTTTCGAGTGCCTACTCTTCTAGCTAGTTCAGCTTCTATTCCAAAACTTCTTGCAAGATGTGTGGATTCTTCAAACAGTTTATCAAACTCCGCATCTGAATTTCTACGCATGTCACTTAATTTAGTCGTTGCCAATTTTATGATTTCGTGAGCCTTTATTATATCTAGGTTAATCGTTTGCAAATACCGTGATAAGTTCTGTGTAATGGCCAAAACCGTACTACTTATTACCACACCCAATATAAAGTCAAATTTACATACACGGTTGTGCAAACTCATTCCATCACTGCAACCTACAAAAGGTAGATAGATAAGAAATCATAAATGTAGTTTTAACTTAATTTTCGCCATATCTGGTTATCATAAATTTAAAGCCAACCAATAATTACACCGGTCGACCAAAACAACATTTTTTCTTGGGTTTCTGTTTTAATGCATAGATTCTGATTCTAGACGTCAAAAAACGTCAAAATCTCCTATCTTAGCTTTTAAAGTTTGTTTTTGTAAATTTTACATCGATAAGAAAGTTTTAAAGTTAAAACCTTACTAAATTAACTATAACTTTTTAAATTATGCATCGATTTTCATCGGAATGGGCTCGTTTAATTCATGACCGAACAGACTTTACGATAAAATAAATATAACATTTGTTCATTTTTAGATTGTTTTATGGGAGTTTTATTTTAAAAATTTTATTAAAAAATCAATTTTTTTGCAATATTTTGTAATACTCGTATATCGTCGAAACCGCTGAACGGATGGAAAATGGTGTTATATGAAGTTGAAGGCTACTTAATATTCAACCAAGTCGGATAAATGGTTCTCGAGTTATGCCACTATATGTTTCTTTCCATATCACAGCTTATCGCGAGAATTTAAAGAGACAACCCTTTAGGCTAAGAAAAAAGAGAGGTTGAACCACATATTATGGCATAACTAGAGAACCATTCATCCGAATTGGTTCAGGTAAGCTTTACAAACTTCAGAATAAAGTAGCCTTCAACTGCGCACAATACAATTTTCCACCCGTTCAGCGGTTTCGACGATATCTTACAAAGTATTGCAAAAAATCATATTTTTTGAGAAAATTTTAATAATTTTTAAATAAAAGCCTCATAAAAACATCTAGAAACGCATAATTGTCATATTTTTGTGATTTTATCGTAAACTCTGAAAGGTTATGAATAAATTGAGACCATTTCGAAGAAAATCGATGCATAGTTTAAAAAGTTTTAGCGAGGAAACCGTGCACTTTTCTTATTTTTAGTTGTTATTACTTTTACTGTTACCATTTCTTACGCTTTTGTATTGTTTTTTTAACGGCCTTCCAAATATTTTTCGGGTTTTTTTGATAGATTTTGGAAATTGTAAACAGTTTATGCCTATGTTTCAAAAATTTCCCAAGTGACCTATAGGTATAAGAAGTAAATATGAGGGTCATCTGTCCCCCGGTATCACTAGGGACCTACGTTGGTATATGTGAGCTGTCAAAGCTGGCTACCACAATACCTACCTACTCCTCCTTTGTTTATGACTATAAAATATTGGGTGGCAGAGTTTAAACCAAGCCATACGGCCTGACCAGACGTACAATTGAGGTGTCCACGCCAGAAACGGTGTTTAACCCTAATAAAGACGAGTTTTTGCGTCGATTCGTAACCATGAATGAAACATGGGTCCAATACTTCACACCGAGACAAATGAACAGTCAAAGCAATCGTGTCCAAAGAAGCCGAAGACTGTTCCATTTGCAGGTAGGGTCATGACGTCTGGTTTTTTGTATGAGCATGGGATAATTTTACTGATTATCTTCAAAAAGGAAAAACATTCAACGGGGAGTATTATGCTAACTTATTGCAGAGGTTATTTGATGAGAGGTATAATGATGAAAGAAAGTGGTTTTTTTTATCAAGACACTGCACCAAATTACACATCCTTTATTGCCATGGCAGAAATCAATGAATTAAAGTTCAAACTTGACAAAAAAATGGCTCGGTAGTAAAATATTTGCCAACAATGAAAAAGGGAAGTCTGCGGTTGATGGCTATTTCAAGGAACTAGACAGTTCTTCCTATTAGCATGACATCGAATCTATTGAATGTCACTGGAAAAAGTGTATTAAGCTAAAAGGAGATTATGTTGAGAAATAAAGAAGTATTTCCCCTTTTTTGTGTGTTTACCTTGTCAGGTCCGCTGATTTTGAGACCGACCTTGTACATGACTTTGATCAACTTTAGTATTTTAAGATTCGAAAGTAGGCAGAACTTATACAAATTTAATTTGGGAAAAATTTATTAAAATGCCAATATTTTTTTTTTAATTATTCAGCGATTTCCTCTGTAGATGATTAGCACAGATATGTCGTTGTGGCAGCAATATCGCATTTTTGAGCCACAAAATTTTAGGATGGTAAACAAACAGGTTAGCAATTTCAGACACAATTTTAGGATGGAAGGCTTCGTTATGGATGTTCTATGTCAGAAACAGCAATAAAGGAGACACTTCAGAAAGCATTTCTCCCAAAATACCCGACATCCCCGCTCATCCCATTAGCCCAGAAAATCTTCCTCCAAAAAAATATATATCAAAAGTCGTAGAAATGTATGGACTTTTTTTGAAGATGTACTCGATCTAAAGATTTCGTGTAAAAAATAACTATAGTTCCACACAATACCCTTGTGTGGCAACTTAATGGGCTATTAAATATATCATATTTATTGTCGAACTTCTGATGTTAGGTTTACGGCAACGTCTGCCATATACGTCACAGTTTACGACGAACCATCTGTGGTCATTGTATTAATAAAGAAGATGTATTGATGAAAAAACAACAACAAACAGTTCCCGAACTGAGCCATGATTTTCGAAAATTATTAATTTGCAATTGTTGTTCTGTTTGCATAGCGTTACCAATCCGGGCAATTGTGACCGTTTAATCATTATCGGAAATTGGACCCTCTAAGAAACATTCGATGTACCGAACTATCAAGATACTGTATTTCGGCCGTATCTTAAAATTGTGGAATCTGGGATCAATATCGTTATTATAAAAAATTAACAACATTATACATATGTACATCTTTATACATAAAATCCTTCGTGCGTTTTTTGCAATGCACGATCTCTGAAACCAAGGGGCTAACATTTGCACCATAAGTTTAGTTCGAGTTAAATGTAGGAGTGCTCAAGTTACTTGCGAAATTCGCATTTCCAGAGCCGGTTGACTGCAATTTAAAATGTAAATCGATGGCTTAATACAGATCTCAAGTTTGTGTTACTTTACAGCAGAAGGAAAAAACAGAATAAAACCGTAAAATAGGAAAACTTTTTTTAAAAACATTGATTTATATTAAAATATGCAAAGGTCAACAGGTCAACTATAACCAACAATAATATGCAAAGATTTCAATGGAAATAATAACTCTTATATAATATTAATATAATTAAATACACTGTGTGTGCAAAATGCACTTTAAAAAGGTACGAGTATCCTCGATGAATGATTTTAAGGGCACTGGATGCACTTTTTTCGGATAGGTTTGTTCCGCATTTTTTTTCCTATTCAATATCTACAACTTTGCCTCAGACACAAAAGAGATGTACCGTACGTTATACCGAGAAAAAAATATAGAAAAAGTGCAAAAAATCCACCTCGAGCTAAAAAATTTGTATGGCCATTAAATTATTAATTGAGCCAACTTGACTAAACGAATGATGCAAAAGTTCTTATGTTTGTGGCTACTTTCACGTCCAATTCTCAGAATTGAGTCCCAAAATCATGTTTTGTACTGTGTACAGGAACATTTTCAGACTACACAAAACTCAATGCATGACCAATAATTACGATATATTAAAAAAACCATATGGATGCCATAAAATATTATTGTGGGGACCTATAGTAATTATTTACAGTGAATATTTTTGTCGAATAGATTACCCAAAAAATCCATCGATTTCTATAACTTTTGATATATCATTATGTTTGAAGGGAGATTTTCAGAGGTAAAGTTGTGAGTGGGGGTGTCGAGTGTTTTGAGAGAAATACTTCTTGAAGTGTGTCCTTTATTTTGTTCTTTGACATGGAACATCTATTTCGAATTTTTCTATACTAAAATAGTGGTTGAATTGACTAACCTCTTTGTTTACCCATCAAATTTGTGGCTAAATATCTGGAAAACGCCATGTCACAGGAAAAACGCCTAATGCCATTCGAATTAGCGGGTCGAAATTATGCGGAGGACGTTGTTTTCATCGAGGATACATTTTGGTGCACACACAGTGTTATTATTTATATAATAGACAATTCGATCTATTTTCTTTCATCAAATTATAATAAATAATTTTTTACATAGGACAAGTTATGCGGGTAACACCATTTCGATTCATTCGACGAAATGTAGTTCGTATTATCCAATCCAATTATATTTGTCATCGATATCACAATAAACAAACCCCAGAAATTGATATTAATTTACTAACACACACAAACGAGTGTAGGCAAGAACACTTTATATCCCTTTAGTCCATTTTTATTTCATCTGTCCCCCTTCATTCCCTGCAATCAGCCACTAACAAAATTAAATTGCTTTAAGCTTTACAGGGTGTTCCCCCCACACAAAGACAAATTGAAAAACAGCACACACATACAAACAAACCCACCACAGATACACACACACACAGGTCCCCATGTGTCCAATAAAAATGGCATTAAAATGGTTAAAGTTACAATCGAATGCCAAACAAAATTTAAGAGTGGACGACTTGTTTTCTCTTCGATTTTCTATAAGCCAATGTTGGATTGTCCGATGGAGGGGTGGCGCTGCTAATAAAACCCCCCACAGAACACATCAGAATGAAAAAATGTTCTTAAAAACAAACCAACATATGGACATACTACACGTCTCAAATACTCATCACACACACACACACGCTCGCATACTCACAGTTCATGGATATTGTGATTAAGGGATTTAAAGACATTGCAGTAGCAAAACCGAACAGAGAGAGTACGAACCAATTCCGAGTTATGTCCGAGTCATCACATTCTGTAATATCATACATAATACATACTCGCATTGTCCCCTTTTTTATCGCCGACATCAACTACTACAACAACAACAACAGAGCAGCAACAGCAGTAGCACTAGCATTACTGCATTGCGTTTGACGTAGTCGTCGTTATCAACAGATAAATATTGTTGGAGTTCTTTCAATGCGTCACAGTGGGTGGTAATGATTATGAAAGGTTTATTGTGTGAAAGATATGAAGGGAGGATAAACAAAGCGTTATTGTCTTTATTCCGACAAAACCATGTCCTCTCCCTCTCTGCTGTAAACTCAGTTCAAATGTTAGTATGAGATGGATGGTGGTATGTCCATATGTGTGTATCTGTGTTAAGATTTATTCCATATTTGTAATACAAATTAAATTCATTTACCATTTATAAGTAATTTGGTTGTTTTCTCATAATTTGTTAATGAATGAGAGTTATTAAGTGAAACCCAAAATGTAAGTTATAAATTGTATTACCGACGCAAACGGCATCTTCAATGCATCAGAAACATATAGATTCGATGGGGCTACACCGCCAAAGCTGACACCGTGCGACAAAATTGTTCAGAATGAGCAAAATTTGAATTAAATTAGTTCTAAAAAAACAAACTAATCAACGTAGAATGCTAAAATTTGGATATGAATAACTGAATAGTAAGATCCGGAAAATATATATATATATTTATACCCTCACTTTAGTGTGACGAGGGTATATATCTTTTTTTTGAATTTTCTACCGTGGATTTTAAGGTAACGCTTATAAACTTTTTTTTAATTATCCCCTCACCTTAGAGAGGAGGGTATATATCATTTGCTACGCGCCAAAAGTGTAACACATCGAAGAAGTGACCTAAGACCCTAAGTACACGCTGAAAAAAAATCGCTTCTGTAGTATATTGTCACAAACATATTCGGCTTGAAACATATAAATGTTTATGGTACACTCTAAATATATAATACTTGGTACACACAAAAATTATATATTTGGGAAGATGTTGTTCTAAACTAATTTTTGTTTCCATCATAATACTTTTTATTTAGGATTATTAATTCCGAAACAAAGATTTATTTAAATTTAAGTATTCCAAAAATATATCGAACCTTGATTGTGTTAAGTTTTACAGCAATTTAATGATAATTTTCTAGAAATTTTTAGTGTTCGTAAATTAAAATCGTATAATTTTGGATAACAATGATTTACTCGAAGGACTGACATGAAATACTCAGAAATTTTAAATGAGTCCCTTAAAACAGAATTTAATGCCGCTAATGGTATTTTTAACTGGGAGAAATAATTCGAAACGAAGGAAAAATAAAAATGGAAATTAGAAAAATTCACCAAAGTTTTGAAAATCTTTTATAAATTAAATATATTTGAAGATATTCCTAAACAATAATTTTATTTGTATATAAATACATTTTTATTTGAGAAAATTAGTTTGCAAACATATTTTGTTGTAATATACTAATATATGCGTTCCAAGTAAATTTTATTGATTTTCAAATAAAATTTATTTACTCAGAAATATATAACATTTAAAAATTTGTGTTCCAAATATATTTTCTTTCGATTCAAACATATCAAAAAAGGCGATTTTGCCCCGTGTATGTTTGGCGGATATCCGTTTTGGGTCATAACTCTCGAAAGGAGTAACCGATTCACTTCAAATTTGGTATGTGGTAATATTTTCTTCTATCTCCGGCTAAGTTCGAAGGTGGGCCATATTCGTCCACTCCTTCTAACACCTCCCCCACAAAGGGTTAATATTTAGTGAAATATTGATTATTTAATAACTTCTATACTACTTATCTGAATCCTCTGAAATTCTGCACATACACGCTGAAAAAATATCGCTTCCGTAATATATTATCCCAAACATATTCGGCTTGAATTATACACATGTTTAGGGTACACTCCAAATATATAATATTTGACATACACAAATATTATATGTTTGGGAGGTTATTGTTCTAAACAAAAATATGTTCCCATTCTAATATTTTTTTATTTGGAACTAGTATTTTGTATTTTGGCAATGTATCAATGCCTTAACTCAAAGATAAATTTTCTGTTTTCAGATGTTCAAGAGCATTGTTTTTATAAATTGTATATGTTTGTAAAATTTAATTAAAACTTAAATCGTATAATATTTCGTAAATATAAATTGAATTGGTGGATTGACAAAAAGTGATGAATTGGAATACTTATAAATTAAAATTTATTGATGTAAAACAAAAGCTAAATGCTGCTAAAGACATTTTAAACTATAATCTAGGAAAAAACTAACTAAAATTCGAAAAAATCTGCAAAGTTTAAAAAATCATTTTTAAATAAAATATATTTAGAAAACATCTTAAACAATAACTTTGTTTGTGGGTGAACATATATTTTATTTGTGAAAGTCTGTGCGCAAATACATATTGTTGTAATATATTAATATATGCGTTCCAAACAAAGTTTCATGATTTTTAAATAAAATTTGTTTGTTAACAAATATATAATACTTAACAAATTCGTTTCCAAATATATTTTCTTTCAATACAAACATATCAAAAATGGCGATTTTCCTCCGTGTAGTATTAGTTTATTAGTCACTATTACCTCGAGAAAAATGGGCGACGTTGCCAATTTTGTACTGTGCAATGGTTTAATAGTACCTACAATACAGTGAAAAATGGGCATTATTGCCACGCTCCTTTTGGTACCTCCCACACAAATGGCCCATTTTGTACCAAAAGTTACCAGATTATAACTTTAATACCATTGCATACATATACTTGAAATGTTGTACAGTGTAATGCTTTTATAGTACATATAGTCCGGAGAAAGACGGGCATTACTGGTAGGCTCCTTTTGGTTCCTCCCACACAAATGGCCCGTTTTGTACCAAAAGTTACCAGATTATAACTTTAATACCAGTGCATATAAACACTTCAAATTTTGTACAGTGTAATGCTTTTATAGTACCAAAAGTTCTGAGAAAAATGGGCCATATTTGCACGTCCCTTTTGGTACCTTCCACACAAATGGACATTTTTGTACCAAAAGTTAACAGTTTTTAAATTTAAAACCAGTGCAAACAAATACTTGATATTTCGTACAGTGCAATGCTTTTATAGTTCCCAGAGTCTAGATAGAAGTGGCCTTTATTGGCACGCCCCTTTTGGTACCCCCCACAGAAGTGGACCATTTTACACCAAAAGTTAATTGCTTATAACTTTAATACCAATACATACTTTAAAGTTATTAAATGCAATTTAAATTGATAATACTTTAATTAAAACCAAAAAATAAATAAATTTACTAATATTTTTTGGGACTCAAGGTAAGGGGATTCATAAGTCGGTATACCCGACTGAACTTTCTTACTTGTTTTTTTCTTAAAAAATTTTGGATAGACAACTTTTTAAGAATATAGTGTGAAAATTTGACGTGAATCGGAGCAAAACTGACAAAGATACAACTGTCTAACCATCCGCCCCTCATACGTGACGCAGTACATCAGAAAAACTTTAAAGCGTTTTTCCTACAACCCATGTTTAAAAAACGGTGCCCCTCGTAACTCAAAAACTACTGAACCGATCCTTTTGAAATTTGTTTTCGTGGCTCGCGATGCGAACCCAAGCAAAAAACAAAAATGTATTGGTATGAGAGATTTAGTATGTTGACTTAGTTCGGCAAAATACGGGTTTGGTTAGCAGTTCTTGTTAAATTCAATTTACTGCTTCCATAGTATTTCAGCTTGTTTAAGTTAAAGACATACACTATTGCCACTGAATTCTAAAGATGATAAGCGGTGTCTATCGAAACTGCAGTCAATTCCACCAAGCAATTAAAACTCTCTACCAATTTTTGTATTTGTTTCTATTACTTTTTTGCAATAGACAGAAAGTAACTGAAACATATGGTCTCGAACCAAAATAAATTCTGACTGAATAACAAAAGCATAGACCAACAATAAGTAACAACACATTTGTAAATTTTGTTATTAGCAAAAATCGCATTGTTCACTTCAGTGTCCCCAAAAATTAAAAAATTTTAATTTTGAAAAAAAACCAACAGCGTTATCTTGCTATAACGATTATCTAACTAAATAAATTATTTTTTTTTAATTTCTGATGATCCGGTGTCGAGTTATGAGGGCCACCGCAATTCAACTTTTAGAGGAGACGCTTCCGCATAAATGCTGTCGTTGCCATATTTTTTATGAAAATTTTACACAATAAACTTTGAAAGTTGTACTTTAATGTACAATTGGTTTCAATCAAAAAATATTAACCGTATTGTCACAAATGGTTAAAATTATCCCTTAAAGGATAATGAAGTACTAAAATATAAAAAACTGAGTATATAGTTTTGTTTTGTTTCTTATCAGCTTTCAGAATTATATAGACATTTCCATGGCCATTATTTTTTTTTTAATTATATCTTTGAAGAAATTCCTAAACAACAATTTTATTTGTATATAAAAACATATTTTATTTCAACAAATTAGTTTGCAAATATATTTTGTTGTAATAAATTAATATATATGGGATCCAAATAAAATTTATTGATTTAAAATCAAAATTTTTGCTCAGAAATATATAATATTTAAAAAAATTGTGTTCCAACTATATTTTCTTTCGATACATACATATCAAAAAAGTCGAATTTGCCCCGCGTTGAACTTCGTGATTTCCCGGAACCGCTCCGGGAACCACGGTATTTCTTCGAATTCCGAAATTTTGAAATTATAACATACGATGGATAACATTTTATTTTACAAAGCACATTTTCAGGATTTTTTGAACTTAGTGGTTTTCTGGAATAATAGAACGTCTCAAAAAATCAAAATGTTCAGGAGAGCCAGAATACTTTTTCTCTCGTAGTACATTTGATTAAAAAATTTGTTAGAAAGTCTCCAAAAATTGGACATACCTGCACCCTGAAAAACATAATCTGCTTAAAACATACATATGTTTGGGGTACACTCCAAATATATTACACGCAGGAAAAAATCGCTTCTGTAGTATATTGTCCCAAACATATTCGGCATGAAAAAAACATATTTTTAGGGTACACTCTAAACATATTCAATTTGGTACACACAAAAATTATATATTTTGGAAGATGTTGTTCTAAACAAATCTTTGGCTACATCCAATATGCTTTTAATTAGGACTATTATTTCCGAAACAAATATTTAATTGCATTTAAGTATTCAGAAAATACCTAAATTGTGTTAAATTTTTCAGTAATTCAAACTTAATTTTTTAGGAATTTTTAATGTTTGTTAAAATAATAAATAATAATATTTGAAATCGTATAAACTCGTATCAAAATAAATTACTTGTAGGATTGACAACAAATTTTAAGTGATTGATTTAAAACAGAAGTAATTGCTGCAAATTGTATCATAACTGGAAGGTATATAATTGGGAACCAAGAAAAAATTAAAAGTGAAATTCGAAAAGTCAGGAACAGTTTTGAAAATCTTTTTAAAAAAAATATATATTTGTAGGAATTCCTAAATAATAATTTTATTTGTATTTAAACACATATTTTATTTGAAAAATTTCGTTTGCAAATATATTTTGTTGTGATACATTAATATATGCGTTACACATATATTTTATAGAAATATACCGGGTTTTCCAATAGGGACATCACAATTTCGTATCATTATGTCAACGTACCCTCAAACATTTTTAATGCTCTTTCAGTGTCAAAACGTTAGTCGAAGTCAACATTTTCAACATGGCAAGGTTCACTTACGTGCAACGTTTGGAAATCATTAAAAATTACTTCCGAAATGCTGTGTCGGTGGTCGCAACTTTAAGAGCGCTTACGCCAATTTTCGGTCGTAATAATCGTCAGGGTGTGCGTGCTATAGTGGATAAATTTGAATCCAAATTGTCACATTTGGATGTTCCGGCGCCAAAGAGACGCCGTATTCCGTTCAAAATGAGCCAAATCAGTCGATTCTACGTCGTTCTCAGGAATTGGGCATATCTCAAACCACACTGTGGCGTACTTTTCGAAAAGATCTTGACCTTCATCCTTATAAGATCAAACTGACTCAAGAACTTGAGTCACTTGATCATTTGTAATGCCGAAACTACTCCGATTGGGCTCTGGCAAAGTTTCACGAAAAATCAAGAATTTCATCGAAATATCAGCTTCAGCGATAAAGCTCGTTTCTGGCTGAGTGGTTTTGTCAATAAACAAAATATGCGGTATTGGACAGCAACAAACCCACATGTGCTTCAAGAGACACAATTACATGCGCAAAATTACTGTGTGTTGTGGTTTTCATGCCGGAGGTGTGATTGGGCCGTATTTTTTCGTCGATGATAACAATCGTCATTTTACTGGAGAGCGCTATCGCGTCATGTTAGAAAATTATTTTTAGCCAGAATTGGATGAGCTTGACTTGGTTTCAACAAGACGGTGCACCAGCGTTACAATCGATTTACTGAAAGGCAAATTCGGCGAACGTTTTATCGTTCGAATGGCCACATCGTTTATGCGATTTAACAGCATAGGATTTTTTTTATGGGGCCACGTCAAGTCGTTGGTCTATGGCAACAACTTTAGACGAGCTCAGAGACAACATCCAACGCGAAATTGCCGACGTTCTGGTCGAAATGTATGCAAGAGTGGTGAAAAATTGGGTCCAAAAAATAGATCGCTGTAGACGGGCTCGTGGTGGCCTTATGACCGGAATCGAACTTCATTCTTAAAATGTAACATTTGCACTACACCTGGAACAAATGTCTATATCTTACACATTCTGTTTTTTATTAACATATAAAATAGTTGTCCTTAATACATATCAAAAAAGGTGATTTTGCCTCGTGTACGAGTGTAATATATCGATTGAAATACATATAATGATTAGCTGAATATGTATATGTATGCTAAAATCACGAAATCGAAAGTAAACCACAGCAAAAAATCGCAAGTGTAGAAAATTGTCGCAAATATCTTCTGCTTGAAATATATATATATGTATGTGTAGGATACATTCGAAATATATAATATTTGGAAAACACAAATATTATATATTTGGGAAGTTGATGTTCTAAGCAAATCCTTGTTCCGTCCTAATATTTTTTTATTTGGGACTATTATTTTCGAAACTATTTTAACGCGAAAATTGGTTTAGACAATACAGGAGTTAGCCATATCATGGGTAAACATGGACCATATCTGACAGATGTTTGGCATACTGAACAGCTTCCAAACGGATGGACAAAGGGAATCATAATAAAACTCCCTAAAAAGGACGACCTGAGAGACTGCAATAATTGGAGAGGCATTACACTACTTAATACAGTATATAAGATCATGGCAACTATAATAAATTGTACACTTCGGTGTATTGAACAATCGCTGCGGGACGAATGGCAAACCCCCCTATACCTTTTATTTATTGATTTCCGAAAGGCGTTTGATACCGTAAGAAGAAGTGCTATATGGCTAGGTTTAAGAGATAAAGGAGTACCCAATAAAATTATAAACCTTATCAAGGCGATGTACGACAACACTACGCTACAAGTGCAGCATGGAAGGATGTACAGTGAGTCATTCACGACCAATATTGGTGTGAAACAAGGATGCCCCCTATCACCACTACTTTTTGCAGTTGTACTTGACAATATTATGGAAGAGATATCTAAAAACCGCAGAGGAATAATTCGGAATTTCCACCGTCACCTCGAAGACCTAGACTTTGCAGACGATATATGTCTAATATCCCATAAATATAGCGATTTGCAAAGCAAAGCAAATGATCTGGCCATACTTGCAGAAAGTAGTGGACTGGTGATCAACATCCAAAAGACAAAGGCAATGCGCATTAACTATGTAAACAACAACTACTTTAAAATTGGGAATTATGAAATTGAGTACGTGGATAGTTTTTGCTACCTCGGGTGTCAGTACACGGTGGGGTCAAAGATGACGTAAATTGGGAAAATCTCGGGCGGCATTTGGTCGTCTAAATAAAATATGGCGATCTCACCAAATTTCTTTGACAACAAAGTTGCGAATTTTTAATTCATGTGTAAAGACAACACTACTATATGGAAGCGAAACATGGCTCATATCCAAGTCCATAATACAGAAAACTCAAAGCCAAATAAACAAATTTCTCCGCATTATATGTAAAATGTTCTGGCCAAACACCATTAAAAATGAGGAATTACATAGAACAACAAATGAGACTCCCGTAAGTAGACAATTAATGAAAGGAAGTGGAAATGGAAATGGATTGGGCACACCTTACGTAAACAACCTGGAAGTATCACAAGACACTCTCTAGAATGGAATGCACAGGGCAGCCGAAGAAAAGGACGACCAAAAATACATGGCGGCGAACCATACATAGCGATATCGAGAAAATAAATATGTCATGGGATGAAATAAAAATATCATGTAACGATAGAATAAGATGGAATAACCTTGTAGAAACCCTATGTATAAACCCGCGGAATAAATGAAGAAAAAAAAATTCCGAAACAAAGATTTTTTGCATTCAAAAATTCAGAAAATATTGTATATCGATTGTATGCCAAGTTTAAAGTTTTTCAGTAATTTAATTAGAAATGATTTTTTAAGAGCGTTAGGATTTGATTTAAAAAACACATACAATTTATAGAATTGTATGAAATCTTTGTTTGAGTCGATAGAATGGTCTATATAAAACAATGTTTAAAGATGAAAAGCAATGTTTAAAGATGAAAACACGAAAACAGTTGAGCTGTCAAAAACAGAGTTGACAAAAAACACCCTCTATATATATTTATTAGAACAAAATATATTTGCGAACTGACTTTCTCAAATAAAATATGTGTTTATACACAAACGAAGTTATTGTTTAAGAAAAAACTGTGCTCACATTTTCGAATTTTAATTTAAATTTTTCCTCGCTTTCGTGTTGTACTTTACAGTTAAAAATGTCATGAGCAGAATTAGCTTTTGTTAAACAGAACTAACTTTCATTTTATAAATACTCCAATTCGTTACATCTTGTCAATACATTAATGCAATTTATAATTTTAATCAAATTTCATATTTTAATCGAATTTAACAAACATATACAATTTCTAAAAACAATCATTCAAATCATCATCATATATTAAGGCATTGATACATTGCCAAAGTACTTAAATACAAATTAATCCTTGTTTCGGAAATATTAGTTCCAATTAAAAATATATTTGAATGAAAATATATGTACTTTTGTTTAGGACAACATCCTCCTATACATATAATATACCCTAAACATATGAATGATTCAAGCAGAATAGGTTTGAGAAGTGATTTTTTCCGCGTGTATGGTTAACTAAGTTCGTATTGAAATTAAAAAAAACCTCTTCCCCACAATACTTGATTGATGTTGTCACATACCACAAAATATTATTTGTCATTTGCCACAGACGTTGTAAGCAATGTCTCTCTCATTCAGAGTGTCCTTCTGGGATGTGTTGCATTGATGTGATTGACATCAAAGTATTATTTATCTGTATAATGAATGAAATTAATTTAAATGAATTGAAATGCCGATACAAACAATGAAAAAATAAATATTTGTACATATGTACATATGTATCTCATGAATAGAATATAATAAAATAAAACAGAACAGAACGGAGTAGAACTGAACTGAATGACACAACATGACATGAAAGTAATATGCAATTCGTCCTTCTCTTGTAATAAAAGACCTGTAGGGAAACTAATTAAAAGTCAACATGACCAGACGACATGAAAATTTGTCAAACAAATGTCCCACAAAAAAGCTGACAAGAGTCTGCAGGACATTCCATGTGTGAGGGAACAAAAGAACAGACAACTTTCAGTTGTATTCAATTTGTGACAAGTTATTCATTAGAATAGTTTTGTTGTCTATGAGGACTTTGTACGAGTACAACTATCTACAAACTTTTCAAATAAACCCTCACCACGTTCTTCTTAATAGAGAATGAATTGAATAATTGAATTGTTCGGAATGGTGTATTCCACAGAGATACCATTTATAAATTATGCCGACCCAATGCAGGTTTTTTGGACGAAGACAATCATCGGTCAAAATACAACAATTAGAAGTCGAAGGCCGAATGTTTTATAAACTACTTATATTCACTGAAGCACATTGTTGCATCACTTGCTGTAGAGTTCAATCCACGCAAACTACCGCTAGACACTATATAAATTCAATATGTATACCGCAAGTACTGCGATTAGACTTGGGTAACTGTCACTATGGCCAGGAAATGGCTAAGTACCACTTTTTGACCAGAATTATCTTACTCTTATACCTGAAAAATCTGAGTGGAATGGTTGTATCCCAGGACATAGGAGATTCGTTAACTTGTATACAAACGTTTCCAAACTCAACAACGATGTGAGCTTTGGTGTCATTTCTGAGGAACTTCAGCTATTCATTGCAAAAAGACTACCTTATCACTTTAAGTTAGCTATTAAAATGGTAGCGGAATGGCTGAAAATTAATGTTCTGACCAAAGTCGGTATCAATATGTTCTATAATATATAGGCTGTTATCAAGTCCCTGCAAACTGTATTCCTGAATTCAAAAGTGCCCTATTCACATGATTCCTCAGTCGGTGCCGGGCGACAGGTACATAGAAGGGAACTTAAACAGATGAACTTGCGAGACTAGGAATTACCTTACATACTTCAGGGAAACTGGAATAAGTGGGCATGTCTGTAGCGACCTGCAAGCTCTTATTGAGAGATAGTGCTCTTACGGCAATAAATGACAGGTTGCCAACGGTCAGGAACTGCATACATTCCGGGCTTATGTGGTATGTCCTAAACTCAAAACGGACCAAAGCATAGCTGTCGTTGACCGGACGTCTCACTTATGGTGTCTGTCATGACGGGTCAGTGCCTTATTGGACGGTCGGCAGAGAGGTTTAAGGTCCTGCTTAATGACTTTTGTAGAAGCTGTGGAGGCGAAGAGGAGGAGGAATCTATGCAACATCTATTTTGTCTAAGTGAGTCTGAATACAGGTCGCCACTCTTAACCTAACCATAGACTGACAAAGGTTGAGCAATATTTTTCCACCATTCCGTAAATCAGGAAAAATGTGCGGCTTCGGCCTTTTTGTCGCATACAAACAATAATTTCTTAAGTTAATCCATGTACTCGTATATTAGGTGCGTGTTTTATTTCTCTATAAAAAGGCTCTACGGCTTAGCTTTTGTAAAGTAGACATAGCAACGCTAAAATTGGGATGTCATAAAACACCGCAAATATGTATTGTGTACGCTTTAAAATATATTTGATTTACAGGGTACATATGAAATGGATGATCCTTTTTCTATATCTTACCTGCGCCTTGCAAAATGAATCATAATTTATATACGAATATACTCGTATATGTGCGAATCACATTTGCTCCTCACCGATTTTCAGTAGGTTATACCAGTCCAGTATAAATATGAATATCGCAGCCATTTGGTAAAAGGCAGACTTATTTTTCAGGTACAAGGTTCTGTAAAATAATGAAAATATATTTTTTAAATGTAATATTTACGAATGTTAAAAACAAAATAATTCTAGGCAAATATTAGGTAACACAGACAAGAATGAAAAGAAAATATAGTTCAATTAACAATTTCATCTTCGATGTGTAATGACCCTACAGTTACAACATAAGCCAGATTTTAAATTTTAAGAAATTATAGTAGTGGTCATGAAAAATTTAAAGTATGATAGTAGAATCCCGGATAACAGTAGTCAAAAGTCAAAGTTGATCTCGGTGTCAGAACTGATGCGTAGCCGTTTGATAAAAATGCTAAAATTCAACACCCTCCAACTCAAAATTCAACAGTTCTTAACCGATCTCGTTGAAATGTTGAGTCATAACTAATATCCAATAGGACTAATCTTGGAGCAAGTTTCGTCACGATCAGAAGAAGAATTCACTCACTTGACATGATATGTTTATAGCTAGTATAAACATTATTTATTTATTTCACTTTTTTTTATTTTTTCCTTCACTTTTTCAAAAAAAAAAGTACGGAAAAAAATGTTTGCATAAAATTTTAAAAAACTTTGTTAATCATATTCTTAGCTTTCGATTCGATTCGGCGCCGTTCGCAGCAACTCGGACTGACGTATGGAACGACTTGGCGCATTTTATGTCGAGATCTTAAATTGAAAGCAAACAAAATACAGCTTGTGCAAGAACTGAAGCCGCTGACCTTCCCGAGCGACATCGCTTCGCTCTATGGGCTCTTGAAAAGTTCCAAGAAGATCCGACGTTTTCGGCGCCACTTCACACGCATCGCATCAATCAATGGATTTATTGAGAGAACACTTCGGTTAGCAGATAATTTCACGTTTTGGGCCGGTCTATTGGCCACCAAGATCGTGTGATATCACACCGATAGACTTTTTCCTGTGGGGATATGTAAAGTCTAAAGTTTATGCGGACAAACCCGCTTCGATTCAGGCCTTGGAGCAAAACATCACGCGTGTCATTGGCCAGTTACCAGTCGAAATGCTCAAACGAGTCATCGAAAATTGGACTCAACGGATGGACCATCTGAGACGTAGCCGCGGCAAACATTTGATAGACATAATCTTCAAAAAATAAATGCCAAATGATAATAAACAATCCCCATTCAATTTGAATTTTCTGTGTTTTTTTCTTTAAAAAAGTAGGGAACCTCGAAATGAATCACTCTTTATTACAATTAAAATTGGCAAAGAATACATTTTTATTTTCAAATATTCCAAAACATCATTTCTTGTCAATTCCTCAAGCAATTTATCGTTGTTCAAGATTATACGATTCAAAGAAATTTTACGAATGCTAACAATTTCTTAAAAATGGTTTTTGAATTACTGAAAAACTTAAAACAAATAAATACGAACATTTACAATTTCTAATTAAACCATTTAGGTATCGATATATGAACATTTTCTGAATTCTTGAATGGAAATAAATCTTTGTTTCGGAAAAAAATAGTCCCAAATAAAAAGTATTAGAAAATAATGATTTGTTTAGAACATCAACTTCCCAAATATATAATTTTTGTATCCCAAATATTACATATTTCGAGTGTATTCAAGGAGAATATGTTTGGGACAATATACTACGGAAGCGAATTTTTCCAGTGTGTAGAGTCAACCAATAAAGTCTTATGGTGTTTTCTTTTGTGCCAAAAAATGCAAATTTTTTTCTGTCTTTCGCCCGAAAATGTCTTTTTATTTTCGTTTATAAAAAAATGCTAAACTGTTTTTTTTTTGTTGTAAAAAATGTCGCACTTGCACGGAGCAAAAATGCAACATTTCAGTCCTGTATTTAATCGAAGAGGTGGACTCTGCCCTACAAAACAGATGTTTTTTCAGCTTCAGGTTGGCGCCGTGGAGTATTCCTTGTTTTTTTTGTGAGTTAAAAGGCGAGATTTTTGCATTTTTGTTTTCGATTCTGACCATAAAAAATGGAGCAGTACAAGAGGGTCTAGGCGACATTATTTAAATGCTGCTCTCTGACAGGGCAACATCCTTTTTTAGAAAAGAAAACATCATTAGTAACTAGAGTCGACAGCCAGAGAAACATTCCCCTAAACTAGAGTCCATCAATACGGTCGACAAGTGTATAATTCCTCTATTCTCAAGTAAACATCTGAGCTTTATTTCTATATCAAGGACGACCACTACACGGGGAAAATCGCCCTTTATGATATATTTGAATCAAAAGAAAATATATTTTTAAAGCAACTTTTTAAATATTATATATTTCTGAACAAATATATTTTATTTGAAAATCAATAAAATTTATTTGGAAAGCATATACCGGGTGTTTTTTTACACCTTTGTTTTTCGAATAGAGATAAAACTGGCATTTTGTGGTCAAATCTGGCAACTCTAATGTCATTTATGTTCAGTTTGGTTTGCCATTTCATCATGAACAGGTTGACAAAAGAACAACGCTTGCAAATCGTGCAAATTTATTTCGAAAATAATGGTTCAGTTCGCGAAGTTTACCGCAAGCTCCGTCCATTTTATGGTCGACATAATCGTCCATCAGAGCAATTAATTCGGTTAACCATGGATCGTTTTCGCACTACGTTTACTCTATGTGATAATACGCATCCGCAGAGACGTCGAACAGTGCGCACCGAAGAAACAATTGCCGCTGTAGAGCAAAGTGTTGAAGAGGACCCGAATGAATCGATTCGCCACCGTGCACAGCAATTGGAGCTGTGGAGAGCTAATGGAGACCGGTATAGAGCCATGATAACCGACTATTTTTTTCCCGAATTGGATGGCATGAATGTGGATGAGTTGTGGTTCCAACAAGACGGCGCTACATGCCACACAGCGCACGTCACAATCGATTTATTGAAGGAAACATTGATGAGCGCATAATTTCGCGGAATGGACCTGTCAATTGGCCACCAAGATCGTGTGATTTGACACCATTGGATTATTTTCTTTGGGGATATGTGAAGTCGCTCGTCTACGCCAACAAACCAGAAACGTTAGGGGAATTGGAAGCCAACATTCGTGGCGTTATTGCCGACATACGGCCCCATATGCTCGAAAAAGTGGTTGAAAATTGGACCTGTAGAATTGGCTTTATTCGAGCCAGCCGCGGCGGCCACATGCCCGAAATCATATTTAAACATTAATGGCATAAAATTATCCTTCCAATAAAGCCAAATTGATGGACCTTAAAACGATTTTCTTGTGTTTTATTTCAATTCGAAGTTCTATACCCCTAAAAAAAACACACTAATATATTACAACAAAATATATTTTCAAACTAATTTTCTCAAATAAAATATGTGTTTTTATACAAATAAAATTATTTTTAATATTTATATTTTGTTTAAAAAAATTTTTCAAAACGTTGTAGATTTTTGATTGATTAGAACATCTTATCAAATATATAATTTTTATATGTGCTAAATATATATTTGTTTACACTACAGAAGCTATTTTTTCAGCGTGTACACGGGAAAAATTGCTATACGACATATTAAAAAATCTGTTGTGGAACCTATAGTGATTTTTACATAGAATCTCTTTGTCGAATACATCACCCAAAAAATCCATACATTTTTACTACATTTGATATATCGTTATTTTTGTAAGCAGATTATCGTAGGTAAGGGGATCTGCGAGGGTGGCGGGTGTCTTGGGAGAAAAACTTCAGGATGTGTATCCTTTTTTTTGTTCTTTAAAGTGAAACAAAAAATAAAAAAATATGTAAACATGTTAGAGAATTAATAGAAATTTAAAATATAAAAAATTCGGGAGTGCATTTTTTCCAAACTTTAACATCCGATAACTCGATACCTAAACGAGATATCTTATTTTGAGATGCTCTAACCAAATATATAATAATATCTCCCGTAATATCCCTTGGCCCATATTTTCAAAAAATTCACATAATTCGGTTACAAATTAAAAAAAAATGATAATAGAGTATCTATTCTTAAATGGATTTTATCTACCTATCTGAAATATTTAATTCTGATAAATATTATTCAGTAATAACAGAATAAATATTTATTAAACAGGATACTTATATTATCGCTGTTGGTACGGAGCGTTAAATTTCTAAAATTACTTATCTTTCGAATAAATTCAAATCTATTTATTAAGATCTCTCTATGACATTAAATTAAGTAACATCAACAAATTGTTAGTTAATTGAGAATTCAAATGTACAGGGTTGCCCATATTCGACGGACCCACGGACTCGTTGGGCCCATTCCAATCGACGAGGCTTGTCCGCAGGCAACAATCTTTGCGTCAATTGAATTTTGTACGGGAACAAATGCAAATCAACGCGAATAATCCGTTGTATAGTGGACCGAGCCATGCCCAACAGCTGAGAACGGCGTTTTTGGGATGTTCTTGGGGACCTCTCAACACTGGCTCGTACGGCAGCGATATTCTCGGCCCATCGCCTTGGTCGACTTTTATTTGGCCTCTTCGGATTAGAAAGAGCCTCACCAGTCGAAAATTTTTCGTATAAACGCTTAATGGTGTTCTTAGAAGGCGCACTTCTCACATTTTTTAATATTTTAAAAGCACGTTGAGTTTTCACAATTGACTTCTTCTGTTGAATGTAAATTTCAACTATTTCGCGTGGCGTGTATTGTTCCATGGCAAAAATCTGCTTGGACTGACGCTTCAAACGCGGTATGTCATTAAGCGATCTGACATCTCTGTCAAAAGTTATGGCGTTGCCAGATGGGTCCGTCGAATATGGGAGACCCTGTACTTGATTGCTAGATATTCAAATTTCATGCGACAGTTCCAATTATTTGTAATCTGGCATACCAGTTTACCATTTTCTTCCTATTCCCTCTGAAAGATCTGAAATCCGTTCAATTATTCATTCTTAACAGAAATTCTTAAACAGAAACTTTCAGTCGGCACGGAAAGTTCCTCCTGAGAGAATTTGAAATGCTAAACAATAAAAGACAGTCTTCACGCTCAACTGGAAGTCAAGAAACGAATGCTTTTTGCTTTTGCTCGCTTGCCATGGCTTTCAACAACATTAATCTTCTTTCCATTAGAAAAATTGCTTTCTATCCCAAAGAAGAACAAAAAGATAACAAGCTCTACTTCCGTTCACTGTGGAATGAATGGCATGAAAGTTCTGGCGCAGTTCGTTTGTTCGCTCGTTCGTTCGTCTGTGAGAGTGGCGTTGTGTATTGCTGTGCTCCAGACATCTTTTGTTCGTGGCCACTCGAATGTAACCTTTGATATGAGCATAAAGACAAAAACATAAATGTACTTATGTAGATTTTTATATACATGGTACATGGATACAAATATTTGGTATATAACCTCCGATTATATGTACATATGTACATATATACATATGTCCAACGAAAGGAAGAACGCAAAAACACATTGAATTGTAAAATACCACATGCTGAGCTCAACGAAGTCAGGGAGAGAGAGAGAACGACTCAATGAAAGGACTAAATCAAGTATATAAGTGGAGGAAGAGAGAGCGTATACGGTGAGATTTCACTCAATTTGGTCTCAGTTGTCATGGTTATTTACTCACTCGTAAAAACACACGGCGGCGGCATATGTATCCTATTTTCTCTGTTCTCCGTTGTTTCTCCGAGTGCCAATTCGCAAAGATTATCTGCAGGCGGATGGATGTGTGTGTGTCCTTCTGACGGCTTGAATGGCCCTGCATTGAGGTTTCCGTTTGTGTGTGTGAGCGTTTGTGTGCACTTGGACCTTTTTGTTATCAGCATGTCCTCGATTTGTACGTTTTCCTCTTTCTCTGTTGTCCTCGTTTATTATTTTTGTTCTCCCCGTTTTGTTGTTTTGTTTAAACAAATTCTATGGGTGGAAGTAAGGGTCGTTTGGTTGTTTATTATTTGCTTTTGGCTTTAGTCGGTCTGTGGCTGTGTATGTGTGTGTCTCTGTGTGTGTTTGAGTATTGGTACAAATGCCATTTAATGCGTAAACGTGTTTTCTCTGCCGCCACAAATACGTCGAGTGTCGAATGTAACGAGGAAAAAGAGAAACGAAGGAAAGCAAAAAAAGGAATAACAGAACAAAAACCAGATGAGTCTGACAATTCCTGGAATTGTCAATATTATCCTGAAGTGTTATCATCAACTACACGTTTTATGTACACACAAACATTCGTGCATACCACATACAGAACTCGCACATACCGTCTCGTAATCTTTGCATTTTTTTTACTTAGTACTTTCAGTTGGCAGTGCTGTTGTTGTTGCTGTTTTACCTCGACTATGCCGACACTGCCATTTGTTGTTGGAGTTCGGATGGGTTTTGGATAACGGCAGCAGCAGCAGAAATACGACAATCAGAAAAAGGTAAGAAGAGTGGGATTTGCTGTTCATTATTTTCGCCGTGAGTTGTGCACAGTGCTGTGAAAAGTATTTAATATTTTGTTGTTGGTATATTATGGGATTGCTAGCTTAGCTTTTGGCTATTCGAAATTTGTATGTATGTATGTAGTCCATACGAAAATAGTTGGGAAACTTAAGGATAATAATCCAAAACATTTTTTTATCAGATTATCATTCTAAATACTCGCACTACATTTTTAGGTCTAAAACGCTTTAGGCGCAAATAGAACTTATGTCCACGGAAAAACTTTTTTAATACTTACCTATAAAAAAATTTTAATTGATTTTCAAAGTTAAAAGTTACATTTAATGTTGACGAAACTAGATGAAGATTGTTATAGCAAAAGAACTGAGTACATACGGGGTCTATATGACACAAAATACTCGTATTGTTCACAAATCGACAACCATGTGAAAAATTTTACCATATTAAACAATTATTTGTACTATATTGATTAAGAATTGGCTAAATTTGGACTATCATTGGGCCCACATTTTCAAAAAAACATGGTAGTCATTTTGATGCATTTGCAACAAAAAAATACTTTTCTTTTATTTCGTCCTTTTTACGGCGAACCGAAATCTTCTAGAATCGCAAATGATTCTATGAGAATTACAATAAACGATTTTGATTCAGAATTTCCACTGAGGTCTTTCCCTATACAACTACAGTCCAGTTCCGAGGTCATACTCTACACTAATGTCTCTGACTGAGGTTTTTCCCTATACTTAAGTCAACATCAACATCAAGACATCCTGTATATACTCGTATAATCGATAACTATGGTCCAACTTTGTTACAGAATAGGCTAAGGAGGTCTACTTCTATAGTTGAATCATCAATTGAGGTGTTCCTCTTTACTTAAGTCGACAACAGATATATTTATTTTCATTTGCTCATTGAGACCTTCACGTACTCTAGAGCTCGATGCTCTTTCTTTGTAAAAAATGCATACCAGATGTCTTCCTCTGCAGTCGATTACGTCAGCCACAGAGGCCTTTCTCTATAAAAGAGTCAGTGACTGCGCATACCTACTCTGTTACATAGTAGGCCTAGGAGGTATAATTATATAGTTGATTCACCACTAAGGCATTCCTCTTTGCTTGAGTCGACAACTGATATGTATATCTATAACTGATATATGCATTTAAGACCTTCATGCACTAGAGTCGGCCACTGAGGTCTTCCTCTATCCCAAAATATATAACTGATGTCTACCTTTGTAAAGTTCAAGAACACTAAGGTTTCCTCGACACTAGAGTCGACCACTGACGCATTCCTCTATACTAGAGTCGACCACTGACGCATTCCTCTATACTAGAGTCGACCACTGAGGTCTTCTATACTACTGTCGACCATTGATGTCTTCATCTGTACTAGAGTCGACCACTGAGGTCTTCCTCTATACTAGAATCTGACGCTGAATACTTCCTCTATACTAGAGTCGACCACTGAGGTATTCCTCTATACTAGAGTCGACCACTGAGGTCTTTTTCTATACTAGAGTCGACCACTGAGGTCTTTTTCTATACTAGAGTCGACCACTTCTATATTAGAGTCGACCACTGAGGTCTTCATCTATACTGGAGTCGACGACTGAGGTCTTCCTCTATGCTAGAGTCGGTAACTGAGGTCTTCCTCTATGCTAGAGTCGAACACTGAGGTCTTTCTCTATACTAAAGTCGACCACTGAGGACTTCCTCAAACTAAAGTCGACCACTGAGGTCTTCCTCTATACTAGAGTCGACCACTTAGGTCTTCCTCTACACTAGAGTTGACCACTGAGATCTACCTCTGTACTAGAGTCGGCAACTGAGGTCTTCCTTTATGCTAGAGTCGAATGCTGAGGTCTTCCTCTATATTAGAGTCGACCACTTAGGTCTTCCTCTACACTAGAGTTGACCACTGAGATCTACCTCTATACTAGAGTCGGCAACTGAGGTCTTCCTCTTTGTTAGATTCGAACGCTGAGGTCTTCCTCTATGCTAGAGTCCAACGCTGAGGTCTTCCTCTATATTAGAGTCAGCGGTCTGCCTCTGTACTAGAGTCGACCACTGAAGTCTTCCTCTAAACTAGAGTCGACCACTGAGGTCTTCCTCTAAACTAGAGTCGACAACTGAGATCTTCCTCGATGCAAGATTCGACCACTGATGTCTTCCTCTATACTAGAGTCGACCACTGAGATGTTCTTCTATATTAGAGTCGACCACGGAGGTCTTCTGCTAGACTAGAGTCGACCGCTGAGGTCTTCCTCTATAGTAGAGTGTGCAACTGATGTCTTCCTCTATACTAGAATGGACCACTGAAGTCTTCCTCGAGACTAGAGTCGACCACTGAGGTCTTACTCTATACTAGAGTCGACCACGGAGGTCATTCTCTATACTAGAGTCGGCAACTGAGGTCTTTCTATTTGCTGGAGTCGGCAACTGTTGACTTCATCTATACTAGAGTCGGCAACTGAGTCCTTCCTCTATGCTAGAGTCGGCAACCGAGGTATTCCTCTATGCTAGATTCGGACGCTGAGGACTTCATCTATACTAGAGTCGACCACTGAGGTATTCTTCTATACTAGAGCCGACCACTGAGGTCTTCATCTATGCTAGTGTCGGCAACTGAGGTCTTCCTCTTTGCTAGAGCCGAACACTGAGGTCTTTCTCTATGCTAGAGTCGAACTCCGAGGTCTTCCTCTATGCTGAGTGGAACACTGAGGTCTTCCTCTATACTAGAGTTGGACTTCCTATATGTGAGAGTCGGCAACTGAGGTCTTCTTCTATCCGAAAACCTGCCACTGAGGTCTTCCTCTATGCCAGAGTCGACCACTGAGGTCATTTTCTATGCTAGAGTCGGCACCTGAGGACTTCCTCCGTACTAAAGTCGGCAACTGAAGTCTTCCTCTATGCTGAGGCGGCAACTGAAGTATTCCTCTATGCTGAGGCGGCAACAGAGGTCTTCCTCTATTCTAGAGTCGACCACTGAGGACTTCCTCTATACCAGAGTCGGCAACTGAGGTCTTCCTCTAAGCTAGAGTCGTCCACTGTGGTCTTCTTCTATACTAGTGTCGACCACTGAGGTCTTCATCTATACTAGAATTTGAAATGTAACATCTTATGGCGGTTTCATAAAAATGTGTTGAAAAGTTTACACAAATTTGTTTTATTGAAAATCAGTTATAGAAACTGCTTATGGTTTTTATGAGCATTTGTTTTATTGTATTTATTTTCAAAGATACACTTTATGTAGTATTTATCTAATTGATATTTTCTCGTGCATACTGGGAATTCCATATGGCTTAGTCTTTCCCAGTGTGGTTTTTCTGATCAATGACAAGATATTCACAAAACACTGTGCACAGTTGTGTATTTTTTGTGGAAGATATCAGAAACATTTCGGGGGAAATATGGTTATGTACTCATTAAAAATGAAAATAATCCAAAGCATGATTTGGCGGCGATTCTGTATAATGGCATAAGTAGTAGTAGGTATGTATATATATAAGTAAACATACATACGTAGATACTAGTACGAAGGTAGAAATGTGGTCCTTATGTACATTTGAGAGTATAAACGATAATTAAAACCAAAAATATACTCCCTATTTACCATATAACCTTTAGGAACACAACTGTTGTTATGTACCCATTTGTATATGGACGGACACATTGTGAACCACCAAATATCTGCTTATACATATGTACATATACACTCTATAGCCACTAAAGGTAGGTATAGTTTTTATACCTATAACTCGCTGTATGCATTTACAATATCTTTAACTCATTTCAGATATCATTCCCTCAAAATAAATATAGGAGAACATATAAGGCTCGCTCAGTTCGAGCAGAAACATACAAATACATGTATTTCAGGCACTACATCACAAGTGATTCTACTGCTGCTGTCGCTGCAGCAGTTTTTTTGGAGTGGCATCAGTGGTGGGGAGAGTAGCGGCTCACACAGCATAAAACCCATTTAAACGCTTGCAACTCTAGTCGTGAGCAGTACATAGAAGAGAGATATTGAGTTATTTGGTTCGTTATATACCTACTGCCACACAGCACAGAACAAAATCTCATGTACATGCGATGAATATATATACATAGCTATTCCATATCTTCTATATAAATCCCCGTATATAAGCCGGCAGCTACCGTACTACGTATACAATTTCTCCCTCTTCACGGCGCAGCAAAGCGTACAGACAGTCTGACAGACAGACGAACACGCCAGGCATTGACAATTAGTGCTGGTAGCCGGCTTAAGGCTTAGTACATTGCAGCTACGTAGTTACGTCGTTCGTATCGTTTATACGTATGTATATTGTTACACATACATACCCATCTATCTATACATCCATAGACACACGTTTATTTGGTGCCCTAACGACTTTAATGCTTGTTCTTCACATTTTCGTTTTGGGTCTGAATGTGTTTCTCGTTGATGAGCGGACGGAAGGAAAGATATGTAGGAAGGCTTTGTTGTTGTGTCACAGCCATAGCCGCATTTCTGCCTTGCCGCTGCCGCCGTTGCTGTGGGTTTTCAACCCAACTGCTGCCGCATATGGCTTCATGTTACTTGTCTTACGTATTTGGTTTGGTTTGGCTGTGTTGTTTGAATTTCAACCAGCTTGAACAATACGGTGCCGGCAAGAAGCCAAAAATGAACGGCGTTAAGAACAACAATGATAGCGACTAGTGTTTTACGTACAGATAATGGAAAATTATGAGTCGGGTATTGCAATCCTGAAACACAGTCTCCAGAGCAGTGATTTTTAGCCGCTTTGTCTCCGCGACTCCCTTGAAGACTTATAAACAAATTAGTCAAACATTCTCAGATGTAAATGTCGTACATTTAATTCATGGTATTATAGCCTGATACAGAGTGTTAGACATCTGAAGACTTAAGGCCCAACTATAATATGCATAAGCAATTCCGTACGGAATGTGCGTTAAGTTTCGCACCCTGCTTAAGCAAATGGGAACTGAGAGAACTTAACGAAAAGTTCACTTAAGTACATTATAGTTTGGCACATACGATTTCATGCATTCGCACAGTTGCTTAAGCTAGCTTATGCATATTATAGTTGGGCCTTTACTTTTAAGAAATCTCAATTGTTTCTATCTGTGTTATATATCCTACGTATTGATACTAACATACAACATATATAGAATAGTCTACATTATAATCCTGTGGGATTATGACTACGAGTGTGTTTACTTGTAGACTTGTTTTTATTGAACCTTCTCTGGGAGTATATTAATATCTCATCGGATTAGACTCTATCGCAGATTACTAACGAACTATATAATCTGTGGGTTTCTAGATTCTTATGTGGTATTTTAATATAAACGTATGAAGCTATCGATCCCTATATGATACTGCTAAGTATTTCCAATTCGCTGTGTGTTTTGCCAACACTGGATTAGGTACCTCCCTGGATTCAGTATATAACAAGCATCCAATTGCCAAATTTAGTTTGGACATGAAGTTGCTCATATTTAGAATGTTTAATCTTGAAATATGGCAAGGTTTTCGAAAATAATTATTTTTTTATTTCCCAGATTTTATTTCGAGTATTCGGGAATTAAAGAAAAGATAATAGAATCCACAACAAAATTTACATATGGGTAAATCCGAAAAACTGTATACCAAAAATGCCAGGTATGTAATGAAATCATTATTTTTAGGTCCATTTTAATGATCTCATCATTGAACTGACACGTTCAGCAGGTTCTATAAAATATAAATTATAACATTATATATAAAGACTATTGTTATTTTAACGTATTGAAATTCTTGTGCAAGGTCCGCAACGTAACGTCCGCAACAGACGAATTTCTATTTAGTATTTCACCACGAACACGAAGTGTTTTATTCTAATAACAGTTATTTTAATATCCTTAAATATTCCTCTTTCTTCAATGTATTTCGATTTTTCTGATTACTATGCAAACTTAGCTAAAAAACATCCAAATTCACGTTAACCAGAAAACCTACTTCCATTTTTTTATAACGTCCGCAACTGAACTTTCGCAGCGAATATCGCATTCATCAAAAGTATTTAGGTAAATATTTAAATATCATTTCAAAGAACTCTGAAATAATTGTTGCTGCTGAAGGTTATATGAAAATATTGCATTCAGAACGCCAACGGGATGAATATTAGTAAAACAAAATGCGTGCGAATGTAACGTCCGGAATTTTATTCCGGATTCTTCCCGAAATCTAAGTATGACACTATATACTGATGTCAGGCTTCAGGTTCTAAAGGTCTTTCGAATAAGTTCGATCCGATTTTAAAATGGCTTCGACCGGAGGTATGGCTCCGATAGATCAAATTTCCATTAACTCTGTAGCCGAATTTGAGCGATGTCGAGGATTAAATTTGAGAGCATTGATCGGTGCCCTGCTGCAAACTTTTTCGGTCCAAACAATCTTAGGACCCTCAAAGCCCAATTAACAAACTAATGGAGTTGTCTTCGGTCAATTAAATCTTGTACGGGAGAAAACACAATTGAAATCTTCAAGAGTTACAGTTCTTGTGAACGGCGAGGAATCGACTGTTGCTGGTTCCCTTTACGGACAGCGGCGGGGATATTCTCGGTTGATCGGTCATTCAACTTTTCAGGGCCAGCGCATACAGCGTTTGCAGTACGTAACAAATGTTTGAATACGAAAGTTTTGTCATTTAACAATGTTTTTCTCACCGAATTGGCTATGTTGCACCATCTGTTGATCCAACCTCATTTTCGAAAATGTAAGGTCCAATGACCCCCCCGGACCATAAACCGCACCAAACAGTCACACGTTGAGGATGGAGAAGCTTCTCAACAATAACTCTTGGGTTTTCCGAGCCCCAGATGCGACAATTTTGCTTGTTGACGTATAGTTTTTTGATCGTTTTGTATCATTCGATGATCGTGTATCGTTCCATTTTTAGTAATGGCGTAGTTTCTACTTGTCAAATGTCAAAGAATAAAAGCTTCAAATGTGACAGCTACCGAAGTACCAGGTGATTCAAAATAACACCTCTTGTTGGAAAACCCTGTATAAAACCAGCAACAAAAGGCAATAGTCTGCCGGAGCCGACTATACTCGTATGATACCCAACACCACCCTATCGGAGCAGAATAAGAAGAAATATTATCAAGATTTATAAATGTTATTTTCCTAACATCAAAAACAATGATTTTATACGCTTAGATTCACAATCGTGATATAAGTATATACCTGTGCTATATCTAAATCTAAACCGATTTTTTTGAAAAACGCATTGTGGGTTTTATAATGAAGAAAATCTTGCAAACCTGCCAAATTTCAAAATGATTAGATGTGAAATACCGCTTCTATACGCTAAAAGACGAAGATATATAGAGGCTATGTCTAATTCTGAACTGATATTCCTCAAATTCGGCATTGTAGGTCCTTGGATGAAAAAACTATACCCTGCTAAATTTCAAAATGATTGGATGTAAAAGTTCAAATGTAAACCTGAATCGATTTTCTTCAAACTCGGCAATGTGGATCCCTGTACCAAGGGTGGAAGCCTGCTAAATTTCAAAATGATTGAATGTGAAATGCAGCTTCTATAGCGCTAAAAGGCCAAATCGGAAGGAACATATATTAGCCTAGGGAAATTAAGAGACGGATGGACGGACAGACATGGTTAAATCGACTCATCTAGTGATTATATGTCGATTGGTGTACTTTAAGGTGGGTCTAGCTGTAGTATTTATATGTGTTACAATAATTTTTTCATTTATTTCAGTAGTTTCGGTAACGTTACATATAAAAATCTATATAAAAGTCTTAGCTCTAGTTCACCTATATATCGATACCTGTGTTCCAAAGTTTCAAGAAGTTTTGAATTTGTATAGAATCTGTTTTATAATGTATTTTTGTTTGCTGTTTTGTTTATAACTTCTGACTGGGTTGACTGACTATTTAGAATTATCATTCTGTGGAATGTAGGAATCGATGTGCGATACCATGAGGTTACATGGGGCATGAATCGCGTCCTATTTAATAATCCGCAATCCTACGCAACTTTTTTTTGTCTCGTCTTACTCTATATGTCTACAAAGGGGATCTAAGAATCCTATAGTTCTCATCTATACCCAGGATGGGGACTGTACAGTGATTCCAGACTGGTCACCAGTCCTAGCTTTTGTGGAGTCTAACTGGTAATATCTTCGGCTAGGCAGTCTGACCAGAGCACATGGGCTCTGCTCCTAACCATGGAGGATGGCAAAAGTGTCTAGAAACATGGAATTGAGTGATACTTATGCACATTGTGCGTGGGCGTTGGTCGACGCATTATTCAACCAGGTGTTTAGAGCACGGTGGGGTTAAGCCAAACGGCAGGAACTCGCCTAAATCCAGGATACCTACCTACAGTATACTCGTAAGTCTACAAATAGATAGTTTTTGGCATTTATGATTAATCTTATTTCACAGAAAATACAAAAGTACAAAACTGAACTTAGCGATATGATTTTGACGCCGTGAAAATACGGCCTATACAACTTTGGTCTCTTCATAGTTACCTCAAACTTGTAGGTAGTTTGTGTGCGTAGCCGTAGAAGTTTTAGGGGAGGGTAACAATTTCACTATAGTAAATGTTATAGAGTTATGCATATACATAGGTTCTTATTCATTATAATTTGTGGAAGGTTGTTAAGATGATATTACACTGAATATCATTTATATTAACCCTCAAGGTTTTTATGAATTAGTAAATTATTTTCTACAATCATATTAGTTGAGCATAATGCAATGGTTATATCAAAACAATACTTATCGGTAATAATATAATGCCAAAAATTTAAAAAATAATAAATAATGGTATCTGGTTCGACAGCTATCTTTATCAGGACACTATTCCCTTCAATGATTCATGTAAAGCACCCCCCAAAAGGGGTCACCTCCCTCAACTACACATAAAATCTACTCTACGTCACTGACTAGACATAGCATATCTACATACATTCGAATGTTTGTATGTATATGTATATGTGTGCACATAAATTGTAATTTCAATAAGTGCCCGAACCAAAAAAATGTTTTTTTATGTGCTGACGATGACGAACCAACTCTGAAATAACGAATGAACCAACAACCAGCCACAAAACGAACCAAACACACATACACGCATTGCTCACTCAAAAAGGATGAGAACGAACATTCATACACACACACACTCACACACCGGTACGTACACATGGAAACACACAAAACGACGAAATAAATGAAAATCATTACTATGTGTAACACCGAGCTCAGCAGCGCTCAGCTCTATGGCTAAAAGCATAAAAGACACGCTAAGCACTAAACAACCCACGGCAATGGGCATTGGCAACGACAGGGGATGGCGTGGCGCAGTGAAGGGCGACGGTGGAGCTCATGCATTTAGTAGCCCCCTTTTAAGGTTTTAAAGTCGTCGTCTTCGTCTCGCCCGTCTCTCACGACAATACGACGACGGCCTACCATTGAAAAGGTACTTCACTGGTTGAAAGAAAATATAAATGGATCAGAGTTGCCAAACTCATTTGGGATCATTCAACTATGCTTTCGGTTAAAAGAAGATTTCGTTAAACCGAGAACTCAAGGCCGCTGGCAACCCTTAAGCGGATGGTCCACATATCAAACTACCTTAGAGTGAGATCCAGTGAATGGCAGAGTATATTTATATGAAAGTATGTGTAAGAGAGTGTGTGTGTGTGTGTTTTTGTGTGTAGGAACTCTGCAGTTCACTATACACACAGCACCACACAGTGTATAGGAAATGAAAACATCTGCCCCGTCAACTTCATCATCAGTTGGAACAACATTTGAGCATTGAACATCGAGCAGCGGCAGCGGCAGCAGCAGCAGAATACATTTAAAACCTTTAATACGATCTGCTTATGGCACATTGTACAACAACGGTACGTTTTATTGTTCATTGTTGTTGCTGTTCGTGTTGGGTTTTACTTAATGTTGGCAGTGACGTTGTTTTTGACGATGAGTATGAAACGAGTGACGTCACAAACATTTCTACAACAACAATCCAAAATAGAAGCTGTTGCGCTTCTGAGCATTGATGATGGCAAATGCCGAATGTTCAGAAGAAAAAAAAAACAGAGAAAAAAAGGCACCAACACAATTCGTGAGGCATTAATAAACAACCCAAACTATTTGGGGTATGCTTGAGTGTGTGCACTCATTGTGGCTGCCATTCACTCCACTGTGTCGCTTCACAGGGACAGTGGTTCAAAAGTAATTCAATGACAAACATCTACAAATATAAGTGGAATACCTTAGTAATCGACTGCATTATAGAAGAATATTTCAGCAGCACCTCTAGAATAAAAGAGTCCTCACGGGGGCGACACCAATATAAAAAAGGATCATCAGTTGTTGACCAATAAAGGAAGATTTGCGAGGTCGGCTATGGTGGTAGACTTTAGTAGAAAGCAATACTCGACTCGACAATAGAATAACACCACATTAGTCGCCTCTAAAACAGAATAAAACCTCAGTAGAAAACTAGAATAAAAAAGACCTCAGTAACGATTCCAGTATAGAGAAAGACCTCAGGGCCGAAACCATTATAAATTATGATCTCAATGGTTAACTCTAGAATAGGAGGAACACTTTAGTTGTTAAATCTAATAGATGTCAACTTTAGTCTAAAGGAATACTCGACCTCAGTGGTCGACTTTTGCATAGAGGAAAACCTCAGTGATCGACTGTAGTATAAATTAAGACCTTAGTAGTCGACACTGCTTTATAAGACTTAAGTGGTCGACTCTAGAATACAGAAAGACCTCCAAGGACAGGGTTACCATAACCTTTTTTCGAAAAGGAGGACTTTTGTTCCAGAAAAGGAGGACATTTGTAACATTTATAAAAAGAGTATGGAACTTTGCGAGGACTTCTAAAAAAAATACAGTATTTGGAAAGAATGAGCATTTTACTATGATCAACAATTAATCTTTAAACCCATAAGAAATGTCTAAAGTCGGGCAGAGTCAACGTGATACCGTACACCACCCTATCGGAGCAGAATAAGAAGAAATATAATCAAGTTTTATAAATGTTTTTTTTCTAATGATAATAATTTGTGCAACAAGTTGTATTTTATCGCGCTTATATGCCAAATAGGAGATACATATGTTGAATTCGTGAAAAAACTCCTGCCAAAAAATTTTTATTGTCCAAATCGGGTAAAATTTTGCGTGTGACTGACTGTTTATATAGGGTGATCTAAGTAGAGATACTTTTTTCAATAGCCTTTTTTTTGACAGATCACGTGTGAGTCGTGTCATGCTGTCATGTTATTTTTGTTAAGTATTGTTTGGCATTTCATCATGGAAAGACTTGCGCCTGAACAACGTTTACAAATTATTCAGTTTTATTATCAAAATAATCGTTCGCCATTTGCGCCAAGTCCATTTTTTTAAATAAAAAAAAAACACTTTCCAGTCGACCCACGACCTCGACACCCATGAGCAATATTTTAGTTCTCGTTAAGAGCTATATTTTTGCCATTGACCGATTCCTGATCCGACGTACCGGAATCATCGGTCCATATTTCTTCAAAAATGAAGCCGGTGAGAACGTAACCGTCAATGGCGACCGTTATCGTGCCTTGATAACCGACTATTTGATGCCTGAAATTTAAGCTCGTGATCTCGGCGACACTTGGTTTTAACAAGACGGAGCCAATTCCCGCACATCGCATCAATCGATGGATTTATTGAGAGAACACTTCGGTGAGCAGATAATTTCACGTTTTGGGCCGGTCTATTGGTCACCAAGATCGTGTGATATCACACCGTTAGACTTTTTCCTGGGGGGATATGTAAAGTCTAAAGTTTATGCGGACAAACCCGCTTCGATTCAGGCCTTGGAGCAAAACATCACGCGTGTCATTCGCCAGTTACCAGTCGAAATGATCGAACGAGTCATCGAAAATTGGATTCAACGGATGGACCACGTAGCCGCGGCCAAGATTTGATAGACATAATCTTCAAAAAATAAATCCCAAAGAATGTTCTTTCAAATGATAATAAACATTCCCCATTCAATTTGAATTTTCTGAGTTTTTTCTTAAAAAAAAGGAAAGAACCTCGAAATGGATCACCCTATACAAGTAATATATCAGCCAAGTTTGGGAAATTTCCTTTGAATTGTGGCTGCTTGGTCCAAAATTCACTCTTCAAGCGTAGGTGATGATGTTTGATTATTTTTTGTGCTTTAACCACCAAATATAAAAATATTTTGTTGCACGAATGTTGAGGTTTTTAAACAAAGTTTCGTATGATAACGCGAAAATAAACACAAAAATTTTTTTTCCCGCATTTGGTCCCTTTTTATTTTTGTTGAAAAATTTTTAAATTAAAAAGCTGATTTTCCTGCATATTTTCACGATGGCGTTTTTTTTTCATTCCTTTGGGAAAAAAATTTTACGATTCTCTCTCTAAAAAATTATGTTTTGAAAAACAAAATGTTATTGTTTTCTGATTGAATGTTTTGATTTGGCGTAAAATCGACTTCTGATCTTACGCATTTTTCCACAAGCTCTCAAGCTATTCGCGAAAATACAAAAATAAGATAAAAAACTATTTTTTTCGGGGTGTTGGACCTTAAAAATGTATTTTATTTTTCTTTTAAATTAAAGTGAACATGTTTGGATGGAATTTCTACGATCGATATTTCTCATTTTCAATTCCAAGTTACCTGCAGCTATATATGTATACCAAAAGTAGTTGCGGGTAAATTTTCTTATGGAGTTTTACTCTTTGTGAAAAAGTTAAATGTTTAACAAAAGGAGGACAAATCGAACATTTTTGAAAAAGGAGGACATGTCCTCCGAAAGGAGAACTTATAGTCACCCTGTCCAAGGACGAATCTACTACAGAGAAAGACCTACGAGGGCAAACCTAGTACAGATGTAGAACATATTGGTCGACACAACTATATAGACCTTCGACTTTATTTATCTATTCTAAGGTAGGGGAAGACCGCTGTGAACGAATCTCGTACTAGGGAGGACTCAGAGGTCGACTGTGATAAGCTCGATTATAGCATTGGGGAAATACTTTATAAAAACTCTGTTGTTGTATTATTTTAAAAATTTAAACATGAAAGGTCTTGTACTTAGTACAGCTTTCTTAAAAACGAGTATCGGGGAAACATTTGTTTTGCAGTAACAGACCTTAGTATTGCCCAGTCCTGTGTTACCTGATAACATTAAGTATCGCTTGTAGCAAATTACATCTAATTGTTGAAACGTTCTTTAGTGAAAAGAGAGTATCTATTGGTCCACTCCTTCTAGTACTTCCCCTCACAAAGAGTTAAAATTTGGTAGAATATTTACTCCTGGATAAATTCTACTTATATACATACTACTTATTCAAATCTTCTGAAATTCGACACATACTACGAGTATTACTTTGTTATTCGCTATCTATCACCTTGTGAAAAACAAATAAGAAAACTGCAGTCGGGTAAACGTACTTAGGTATACTTTTCCTCGTGAGATATGTAAAATGGACTCTGCAACATATTTGTTACATATTCATTGATTCGTAGGAGCCGGAAGCTCCGACTGACAACTCTAGAATAAATGCATGCCTTTTGAAGTTATTTAACTATGACAAATGGTGCCATAATCAGAACATGGTTCAACATTTTTGATAGATTACCAAGAAAATGGGCATTATTGAGGATTGCTGGTATTGGACATCTGTATCTTTAACATGTGACCTGATTAGGAAAACTTGCGAGTTTGCAGTTTAGTTTTGCCTTCTTATCAATCACAAAGAAATTGATATCAGTTTGAATAGTTGACACCTTTAATTTAATTTATTTTCCCTTAATTTTCATTATTTTATTCGGAATTTACACTAGGAAATAAACACGGCCTCCGTGAGTAAGTTGTAAAAGTAAAGTACTATGCGACCTTATTGTTATCCTTCACGAACTTAATGCGTTTCTAATTAATTGTTTTAGTCGAATTTGGTTTCTCCGCTCAATGAACGAGAACCACTGTGCCACCCCAGAGAGGGGTACGCACAATAATGTGTGCGTTTGAAGGCTATAAACGAGAGGAGGTATGAAAATATGGGTATTACCACCAAATAGAATTGTTCCATCCATCCATCCATCTACACATCCGCACATACTCGCACTCGAGTGTATGGACAGACGACAGAGAGGACGGACATAGAAGTATATAAAGGAAAATAACACGAACACACAGAGTAGTCACAGAGGCCGACACATTCTCACATTCTTCTTCAACAGTCGAATCTATCAAATGATGATGATTGCCTATAAAACCCACCGTGAAGCGACTCTGACGGGTTCGTATTGTATGTCCGTCTGTCTGCTTCAATGCTCAATGTGTGGATGTAACAACAAAACAATACAATACAATGGACGGACGGACGGACAGACAAAAGCGGAAAACAGAAAAATAGAACGAAAATATTGGGATAGTGGAATTCTATGTGTTGTGATATTGTGTATAGTCGGCAATCGGCATGCGCTATGATAAAGATGAGGAAAAGAAAAAAAATAAATCAGCAGCCGCCGCGTTTTTTTTTTATATGGAAGATGCCCACACTATCGCACACACACGAACGCACGCACTCTCATTGTAATTATCGACTACATCATCTTCGTTCTTGTCATCATTGTCGCCTTCATCATTAGCAGCAGTACATGAATTACGCCGTATATGAATGTACGAGTATGTATGTTTGTAAGAGAACACATAAACTGTCTATCCCTTCCTCTCCCAGTATGATTAACAAATACGGAGCAGTCATAATTTGTATCTGACGAATCCGATAGCTAATTGTTCTCAATTAAGTAAGTGGTCAGTCAGTGATTGTCGAATGGGCACTCTTTATATCAGTTCTTTAAAATAAATCTTCACTGTTTCAGTCAGTTACTCCACATACAATACGATTTTATGGAGAAAATTGTAATAGAAAAAACATTTAAATGTTGTATTAATAGCCCAGGACAACTGGACAGCATACCAAATTACTATGCTCATATTCTAATGTATATGGCGCCTGATGGTGAATGCGAAACGTCAGACCTGTATCACGCAATGCTAAATTTTTGGCGTTAAACTAGTCCGTCACCATTTTAGCTTTATGTATTGGGGCGACATCTTGTTAAAAAATAATCGACAGCTCATAAAAATCGTCCTAAAAGGAGATAAAGACATCATTCAATTATTTCATATATCGAAGGATAATACAATTCTAGAAAGGTATCTGTCATGTTCTGATTAAATTATAACTATGGGGGATTTCGTGTCAAGCGAGTCAATTTTTAAAAGCGATTTATTCTGATGGGGTTGGAACATGTACCAAGTTTAATCATATTAGATAGAAGTTATGACGCAAAATTTCAACGAGATCGAGTTGGAGGGTGTTGAATTCTGAAATTTGTCCATATAAGTAATTACTAGACATCGGATTTTTGTATATTTTTAATTTTTAATTTTTCTTCCGGTTGGAACAATATTTTTCATTTAGACGTTTTATCGTTCAAATATAGAAAATTGTAGAGCATATCGAAAATATGCAAACAATGTTTTTGGACGAATCGGATGAAAAATAAAAAATATGCAAAATTAATTACATATAATTAATACAAATTAATTAATTACAAAATAATAATAATTGCAAAATACTTATTACACTATGCATAACAATTTTTGTCGAAGAGCTGTACATAAACACGAAAAAAATATTAAAACTATTTTTTATGATAATTTTTTTTTAAAATTTTGTTTTTAATTTTTTTTAATTCTTTTTTAATTCATTTTTTCATGGATTGTACCTTTAGTATTTGATCCATATTTATTGAAGTATAAGTCTGATAGAAATTTTAAATTGAATGGCTACAAGTGTTTTAAATATAATTATCACGTATAAACAGTAGTTTAGTAGCTCTTGATAAAACAATTAGAAAAATAATGTATTTTTTTGTCAAAAAAAATCGATTTTTTTCTCGTACGAAAAAACCCATAAAAAATAGAAAAAAAATGCTAAATTTTTTTATATTTTTTTGTCTGGAAGCTAGAAATCTAACGAAAAAACAAAGCTTATTTGAAGAAAATCGACGGATAAAAAAAGAAATTATAGCACCTTTTTGGAAGAAGGGAACATTAAAACAAGTAAGAAAGTTCAGTTGGGAATACCGACATACGAATCTCCTCACCTCCAGTCCCAAAAATATTCCTAAATTTATTTTTTTGTTTTCATTAAATTATTATCAATTTAAATTGCATTTAATAACATTAAAGTATATACAGGTATTAATGTTATATGCTGTTAACTGTTGCTTAAAAATAGTTCATTTGTGAGGGAGGCACCAAAAATGGAGCCCCCTTTTAACAGGACTGTTGGTACTATAAAAACATTTCGCTGTACAAAATTTTAAGAATTGTACGTACTGGTATTCAAGTTATAAGCAGTTAACTTTTGGTGCAAAATAGTTCATATGTGTGGGACTATAAAAACATTACACTGTACTATAAAAACATTACACTGTACAAAATTGCAAGTTTTTGAAAGCTTTTGTATTGAAGTTATTAGCATTTAACTTTTTGTACGAAATTGTCCCTTTTGGGTGGGAGTTACCAAAAGGGGCGGGGCCACCTCGCCAATTTTTCTGAAGCTGATAGCGGAAGATAAACCATTACTATGTGTGGAATTACAGAAGATTCGGACAAGTAGTATAAAAGTTATTAGATAATCAATAGTTCTCTAAGTGTTAACCCTTTGTGAGGGAGGTACTATAAAGAGTGGAGCAATATGGCCCGTCTTCGAACTTAGCCTGAGATAGAAGAAAGTTTATCACATACCAAATTTAAAGTCAATCCGTTCTCCTTTTGAGAGTTATCGTGCGCTGCAGCCAGACAGACAGACAGACGGACGAACATTGCTCAAATGACTTAAAATGTCCTAAAACGGATTTCCTAATCTACACAAAAAAAAGTTGTTATGTCTAGGACAAAAAAAAATATTTTTTGTTGTATATGGAAAATTTTGCCCAAGTGTTTGAGATAGCTTTTTCTTCAATCATTTTAAGAAAGAAATTAGCAAACATATTTTTTGTGGTCTTTTTTTCGAAATTCAAACTTGTTTTGATATTTTTGTCAAAAAAACCAAAATTCTTGTTTTTGATTTTTTTGCTCAAAAGAGAGATTTATTTTTTTTATTTTGGAACAACAAAAAAATTTCAAAATTCAACACCCTCCAACTCGGACCAAGATAACCGATCTCGTTGAAATTTTGTGTCATAACTACTATCCAATAGAAGTAAACTTTGTGCAAGTATCAATACGATCACAAGACATCGCTTTTAAACATTGACTCACTTGCCATTTATTTTATAGCTCAAATGTCTTAACAACTTCTAAAGCGGATTTCCAGTAAATATAGATTGCTAAAATACTTCGTTTCTTCACAAATTATATAATCTGAAACGTTGAAAAGTAATTTCTCATAAAAATTTAATTTTGATATACAATATGAGCTTTGTCATGACAGCTTTGTTCACGACTTTACAGTGGTAAGGGGGTGCGTAGGCTTTCGACTGTACATGCATCAGTCAAATAAAAAATGAATTTTTTACTCACAATATTTTATTTATAGTGTCAGTTTGAAAAACGTTGGTGCAATTTAACATAAAAAGAACTAAAGCATTTTGAATTATGTACGATTTAGTTCTGATTTAATATGATTGTATGGTAAATCAACATAACATCTTATTGAACCAACATGAAGTCACGTTAAATCTTATCTTGTTCTTAAAACTACTGCGTACATTTGAAATCAATACGCATTTTAGAACCATTATGCAGGGTTGCGGATGATTATTTTGTAATATGGTAAGTATACGCTTCGAAAACTATGAATGTCCAAAGTCGAAAGTGGTATTTTTTTTGGAAGTAGTCTCTGTATTTGAACTACATTTTTGAAGTATAAGGCCGATAGAACCGGGATACGCATTAAATTTTAGGTAAATGTAAGGGCTACAAATGTTACATATTTCACTTTTACGTAGAACCTTTGGTTTAGTAATATTCATCAAAGCGTTGGTTTTTTGATGGCTCTATATTTTAAAAGCCATATTTTAAAAGCTAGCATGCTAACGGAGGAAACAATGCTTATTTCAAAATCTATGTACAAATGTATTAGTTATGACCCATAATGTAAAGGTAAGGAAAATTAGAGAAAAACCCCTTTTCATAAGTATATTTTATTTTGACCATTTTGTTTGTGAGGTACTGGGTTATGGCAATAACGCCCGTTTTTCAATGAACTAAGGGTACTATAAAAGAATTACACGATACAAAATTTTAAGTCTTTGTATAAAATTGAATCAATGTTATAAGCCGTTAACTTTTTGTGGAAAATGGTCCATTGGTATGGAAGGGTGTATGTTAAAATTGCATTTACACCCTCCGAACTTTCTGTACAATATTTATGAAACTTTTCAATGTAGTGTTGAAACAAAAACAAACAAACGTGGTTTGTTAATACTGCGACGACTTGTTCTTTCAGTGTAGAGGCAGACCTTAATGGTCGACTTTATAGAAGAATACTTCACTGATTGTCTCTTAGATAAAAGAAAACATCTGTGGTCGCTCCTGGTTTTTCAGAATTTTCAAATTTGCTAATCCAAGCTAAGTCTAGATGTGCCAGTAAAGACAGTGACCAACAGAATCTCCTGCTCATTTGCCAGTTGATGGCAAACACACAAGGCATAAACGGATGCCACCACAGCATTTAACCATTTATAAACGGGAAGTCTTAAAACTACAAACAATTATTTGATTTGCGATTTGCTTGTTATTTCTCACTGCCAATGCCCTCACAGCCGTTGTTGTTGTTGTCGACTGTTATGTTGTTGTTTCATTTGGTGCGGCGATAAAAAAAACACAACTCGTGACACTACCACTTACCACTCCGCCACACACTCTTTGCGGATGCAGCAACAAGCATCAACGATGTATGATACAAAGAGAGGAACAACAACAACAAAAGCAGCAACATAACATAAAACGAGCACTTCACACATCTATGTGAGTGTGGTATATTTGTTGAGTGGTGTGATGTGCGATGCTCTGTGTTCTGTGGTGTAATGTGAATATGTTCGGTGATGAGGAGCAGCAAACGGAGACGGGGAAAGGAATACAAACAAATAAACTGATGATGCTGCATCCATCCATCGCTGATGCGATGATGATTATGCTAACAACGGCAATAATTATGCGAATGAGTCTTTTTATGGAAGTCACTTCCACTGCGCTTCGTTTACTTTATCCTTCCTCGCTTTGTTTGTTCACACAAAGTTTCGTGGCATCCTTGTATGTGTGTGTGTGTGTACGAACATAAACATTTTACATTTCTTAATTATGCAGGTGAATGCGATATAGTGAATGGCAGCAAAGTCTGTATGTCGGCGGCAGACTTTGCTGTTTGTTGACTAAATGCTGCCTCGGCTGCCGCTGCTTCAACTTTCCTTGTTTAGCACTAATTAGCGCAGCAAAATCACATTCTGTCACTTTTGCCGCACAGAGCAAATTTTAGTCAATGTTATAGGGATGTTTTCTTATTCAAGAGAGCACTGTGGGGATTTTTTGATTGTGCTGCATTTGAAGGGCGTTATCTTGTAAATCTAAAGAAACCCTTTACGATGGAAATACACACACACACATTTGTTAACATACATATGTACACATTATGAATGTCAATGATAACTAATATTTTTTTTATTAATTTAGTTAATTAATAAATTAACCTAATTTTTCATATCCTTAAATATATAAGGAAAAACCTTTCACTAAATCGATCAATTAGCTACACGTTGAAAAAAATCGCTTTTGTAGCATATTGTCTCAAACATATTCTCCTTGAAATATATGAATGTTTAGGTTACACTCGAAATATATTACACCGTGCGACAAAATTGAATAAAAATTAATAGTCATGGAAATGTCCATAAAATTCTGATTACTAGAAACAAAACAAAAACGTGTACTCACTTTTTTATTATCTGGTTGAGTTCGCGTTCAAAACGACATGACTTTTTTTTAAGGATATAATTATTCCAGATTTTTTTGTAATTTTTCTGAAAGTCTTAATAAGAGATATGGGTGTTAAATGAAAAGGCACATTTTGGGCTATATAAATAATATTTTTGTTTTTAGAAAGTGGAACTTAAATGTTGCAAAAATCACCTTGCAAATTAGAAATTTTTTAAAAATATATATTTTGCGGATCTTCCTTTTCAGTTATTTATAACCAAATTTTCAAACTCACTAAATAATATTTTCAAATTTTATTCAAACTCAGTAAAGAATATTTTACTTATTTTTATTTAAACCAAATGAGAAACTCGAATGAATTTACTTCATTTTACTCTCGCCTTCAGAGAAGTATCGCAAGGAATTTGTAAGTTGCCCGTGTCGATTCATTAACAAAGTACAACACATGTTTTTGGCATTAAATTCTGAGAATTGGACGTGAAAGTATCCCCAAAAATAAGAACTTCTGCATCATTCGTTTAGAATTGGACGTGAAAGTAGCCCCAAAAATAAGAACTTCTGCATCATTCCTTCAGTCAAGTTAGCTCAATTAATAATTTAATGGTCACATAAATTGTCCAATCGTCAAAACAAAAATCAACCAGTAAAATAAATATATCGGGTTTTAATGTGATGGAAATGTTTTGTAGACAATTATGTATTAGCATGTAGTTTCAGTGTATTTTTGCGGTAGATACATTAATGAACTAAGGAATCAATTACCTAAAATTAACACTGTCCGATTCCATCTGTACGTGCGAAACCAGACCATATTTTCTATTGGAATTGATTATTCAGAAATAACTTCCTATTTACGAAAGAATGATAAAAAAATTTTCATTATACCCTTTATCTTTGTAACAACCAAATGTATGGATCTCATACCCTATAAAAGAAACATGCAAATAACACTATGCAACAAAAAACACTTTCGGGTGATCCATGTAGAGATACTTTTTTCAAAAGCTTTTTTTTGACAGATCACGTGTGAGTCATGCTGTCATGTTATTTTTGTTAACTATTGTTTGACATTTCATCATGAAAGACTTACGCCTGAACAACGTTTACAAATCGTTCAACTTTATTACGAAAATTCACGTTCTGTGAGGAATGTGTTTCGTGCACTTCGCTCAACTTATGGTCAACATAATCGAGTCATCGGATGGACCATCTGAGACGTAGCCTCGGCCAACATTTGATAGACATAATCTTCAAAAAATAAATGCCAAAGAATGTTCTTTCAAATGATAATTAACATTCCCTATTCAATTTGAATTTTCTGTGTTTTTTCTTTAAAAAAGTAGGGAACCTCGAAATGGATCACCCTATACAATTCTTTCAAAAACATAGTTTTTGCTGGCACGAAAAAACCATGCAAAATAGAAAAAATTGCAACAAAAAAATTTGTTAAATTTTTTTAAACTATCATCCTAACGAAGAAAACAGTGCGTATTTGAAAAAAATCTATGTATAAATGTATAAATTATGACCCATATTGCAACAAGTAAGAAATTTCAGACGAGTAAACAGACTAAGGTATACCCTCACTTTGTGAGCATTTTAAATATGCACTGGTATATGTACTAATATTATCAGCTATTTAATATGGTATGTCTTGGCTCTTTTTGTATTGAAGGTACTAAAACGGGCGTGGCCATAACTGCCATTTTTAACAGGACTTTAGGAATATTAAAAACTACACTGTGAACAAATTTTGAGTATTTACTAAATATTAACCCTTTGTGGGGGAGGTACTAGAAGGAGAGGACCAATATGGCCCATCTTCGACCTTAGCCGTAGATAGAAAAAAATTATCGCATACCAAATTTCAAGTCAATCGGTTACTCCTTTCGAGAGTTATCGTGCGCACCAGCCAGCAGACAGACAGACGGACGGACGGACATTGCCCATTCGACTTAAATTGACCAAAACGAATATCCGTCCGGGTCTTAGGTCACTCCTTCGATGTGTTACACTTTTGGTCCGTAGCAAATGATATATACCCTCGTATCACTAAAGTAAGGGTATACATTAGGCCGGGTCGATTTGTGGGGAGGCAAAAAAAGTCGCCATTGCTCACTGAAAATCGTATTCTAGGGATCATAATAAGAAACTTTGCCGAAGGAACCATACCTCTAAAACGAATTCTGATGTCCCGGAATTTGGGTCGAACTTTTGGGTAGGGGCAAATTTTGAAAAAACCCACTTTGACCCATTTAGAGTGCTCCAATCGAGTCCAAATGTATGACCGACCCCCACTAACTTTCGAGGCCCGACCCACCCATGCCAGTGGCACACCCACTGGAACCCCCTGGGGGTTCCATACATTTGGACTCGATTGGAGCACTCTAAATGGTTCAAAGTGGGATTTTTTCCGGGACATCAGAATTCGTTTTAGAGGTATGGTTCCTTCAGCAAAGTTTCTTATTTTGATCCCTAGAATACGATTTTCACTGAACAATGGGCGATTTTGAAATCGACCCGCTCTAGTATACATACATATTGACACATACCAAATTTTATGTCAATCGGTTAACTCTGTCGAAAGTTATCGTGCGCACCAACTAGACACAGATAAATGAATTATATGGCCCAAAACGGATTTCCCCAGATATTCTTGGGGTCTCTTAGGTCAAAAATCAAATTGTTTCCAATCGTTTTAGCGACAGTTACTAAACTTATTTTTCCACATGAAAGTGTCATTAGTAGTCCTCATAATTTCCTTTAATTTACGTGTAACCTGGCATTAACGAGAATATACTTAAAAAAAGAGGGTCCAAATATTAAAGGCACAAGAAAATTGGAAATTTTAAGAAAAAAATTTTAAAACAAGTAATAAAGTTCAGCCGGATAAACCGACTTATGAATCCCCCCACTTTGAGTCCCACAAAAAATATTAGTAAATTTATTTATTTTTTTAAATTAAATTATTATCAATTTAAATTGCATTTAATAAGTCTAAAGTTTATACTGGTATTAAAGTTGTAAGCTGTTAACTTTTGGTACAAAAAGGTCCATTTGTGTGGGAGGTACCAAAAGGGCGTGCCAATAACGCCCATTTTTCACTGCATTGTAGGTACAATTAAGCCATTACACTGTACACAAATTCAGGCATTCGTATGCACTGGTAATAAAGTTATAAGCTATTAACTTTTGGTTCAAAATTGTCCATTTGTGTGGGAGGTACCAAAAGGGGCGTGGCATCTTCGCCCATTTTTCTCGAGGTAATAGTGACTAATACATAAACTAACACTATGTGTAGAATTTCAGAGGATTCAAATAAGTAGTATAGAGGTTATTAAATAATCAATATTTCACTAAATGTTAACCGTTTGTGGGGGAGGTGCTAGAAGGAGTGGACCAATATGGCCCATCTTCGAACTTAGCCGGAGATAGAAGAACATATTACCACATACCAAATTTGAAGTCAATCGGTTACTCCTTTCGAGAGTTATCGTGCGCTCCATCCAGCAGACAGACGGACGGACGGACATTGCTCATTCGACTTACAATGACCCAAAACGGATATCCGCCGAACATACTTAGGGTCTTAGGTCACTCCTTCGATGTGTTACACGCTGGCTCGTAGCAAAGGATATATACTCTGCTCTCTAAGGTGAGGGGATAACAATTTATCATAATTTTTTTTTTATTACTCCAGAAAATGTTATGCCAGCCCTTCGACAAAAATTTTGTTGCTTAGTGTAATTTATATACATGTCCGCCTGTCTGTTGCTATCACACTACAGTCCGGAATAATAGAGCTGTGCGATAAAAAAATTTTCTTATACCTGTAAGTTGTGAGTCTATGTTTCGTAAAGGGTTTTCCAACAAGAGGTGTTATTTGGTATTCAAAGAAAAATGCAATTTTTTGAAATAAATGATCGGATGTTTATTTCATAATTTTCCATAACCAAATCGCAAAGTGGCTGACCTATGTCCTCGATAGCCTCACGAATTCTATCTTTGAGGTCTTGAGTCGACGCTGGGCTGTTGGCGTAGACCTTATTTTTCACGTGGCTCCAAAGGAAGAAGTCGCAAGGTGTTAAATCACGTGATCTCGGTGGCCAATTGTGATCAACTCTTCGAGAGATAACACGGTCCGGAAACTTTTCTCGTAACAGAGCAATGGTTTCGTTGCTACGTAGCGCGGACTTGTTGAAAGTAAACGTTGTCCAGATCAATACCATTCAACTCCGACCATAAAAAATCATTAATCATTTCTCGATAGCGCAATCCATTCACCGTAAATGTTGATCCAACTTAATTTTCGAAAAAGTAAGATCCAATGACCCCGCCGGACCATAAACCGCACCAACCAGTCATACGTTGAGGATGGAGAGGCTTCTCAACAATAACTCTTGGGTTTTCCGAGCCCCAGATGCAACAATTTTGCTTGTTGACGTAGCCACCGAGCTGGAAATGGCCCTCAGCAGTCAAGATGATTTTCGAATTTTAGTAATTTCAATGCGTTGTTGAATTGTCTATCGTTCCATTTTTAGTAATGACGTAGTTTCTACTTGTCAAATGTCAAAGAATAAAAGCTTCAAAAGTGACAGCTACCGAAATACCGGGTGATTCAAAATAACAACTCTTGTTGGAAAACCCTGTATTTCTATACGTCATAGATTGGGATACAATTTGAGAAAATATGTATAGTTGTATCTAGCATAATTCACACCAAGACGACACATCGTAGGTTCATGGTTTGATTCAGGTCCCATGCAAAGGTCAGAGCTGATTTGATTTATTGATGGCTTAGAGACCGCAATATACAGGTGATTTTTCAGATTTCACTTTTCTGGTCATGTTTATATAGAAATATGAAGTCAAGACATCGTATGTTAAGAAATAATGATTTATGTATAGCACACCTAAGAACGTACCTAAAGCGTTGCCTTCAAAAGTATTTTTTTCTCTCTCGAAAGTTTGTATGTTTTCAGTGTGTTTTCCACTATTCTTATCACAAGTGTATACGTATAAATATGACATAAAATTTAAGAGTGGACTCTATTCAGTATTTTTAGTAAAAAAAGTGTAGACACGGTTTTGCGTTACGACTATTTATACCCTACACCACACTGTGGTACAGGGTATTATAACTTTGTACATTTGTTTGTAACACCCAAAAGGAGAGAAAATAGACCCATCGTTTATTATACCGATCGACTTAGAATCACTTTCTGAGTTGATTTAGCCATGTCCGTATCACATATCATTTATTTAGCCCAAGGACGATCCCTATTTGGTTAAAATCGGTTCAGATTTAGATATAGCCCCCATATATATGTTACCCCCGATTTGACATGTAAGCGCTGTAAAAACTTTATTTTATATCCGATCAGTATGAAATTTGGCAGAAAGAGGTTTCTTATTACATGAAGGAATACTGCCAAATTTGGAGAAAATCAGTTCAGATTTAGATATAGCCCCCATATATATGTTAGCCCCGATTTGAAATGTAAGCGCTGTAAAAACTTTATTTTATATCCGATTAGTATGAAATTCGGCAGAAAGAGGTTTCTTATTACATGAGGGAATACTGATAAATTCGGAGAAAATCGGTTCAGATTTAGATATAGCCCCCATATATATGTAACCCCCGATTTGACATGTAAGCGCTGTAGAAACTGTATTTTATATCCGGTCAGTGCGAAATTCGGCAAAAAGAGGTCTCTTATTACGTGAAGGAATACTGCCAAATTTGGAGAAAATCAGTTCAGATTTAGATATAGCCCCCATACATATGTTACCCCCGATTTGACATGTAAGCGCTGTAAAAACTTTATTTTATATCCGATCAGTATGAAATTTGGCAGAAAGAGGTTTCTTATTACATGAAGGAATACTGCCAAATTTGGAGAAAATCAGTTCAGATTTAGATATAGCCCCCATATATATATTAACCCCGATTTGATATGCAAGCGCTGTAAAAACTGCATTTTATATCCGATAAGTATGAAATTCGGCAGAAAAAGGTTTCCTATTATATGAATGAACACTTTTAGATTTAGAAGAAATCGTTTCAGATTTAGATATAGCCCCCATATATAAGTTACCCCGATTTGACATGTAAGCCCTGTAAAAATGTTATTTTATATCCGATCAGTGACTGTATTTTATATCCGATTAGAACAAAATTCGACAGAAAGAGGTCTGTTTACATGAATGAGTATTCAGGGAAATCGGTTCAGATTTATATATAACCTCCATATATATGTTCCTCCCGATTTGGTATCAAACCGCTATAAAAGTTGTATTTTACTTCCGATCATTAAAATTTTCCAGAAAGATGTTTCTCAATTTAGGAACGATTTGTGCTTAATTTAGCGATTATCGTTTCAGAATTAGATAATATGTTTCTACCCATTTACCAATTATTCCAAATTATTATGGCAATGACCCTTATCGCATTGTTAGGGAGGTGTAGGGTATTCTATAGTCGGCACCGCCAGACTTTCTGCCTTTCCTTACTGGTTTTGGAGTTGATTATGTGTAATATTTTTCTGTTTCTCCGGGACGCAAGTTTATTAAAGTTATTAAGTGAATTGAATTAGCCACTTAACCAGAAATTAGCTTCATCACTTAACATTATTCTTTGATTTGAACTTCACGAATAGATGTTTTTTAAAGAAAATTTCCAAAATTCGGAATCGTTGTTCTAGTGTTAAACGATTCATGATGACATGCCAAACCTTACTGAAAAGAAATGTCAACACAGTTTGACATTAACAGCTGTCAAACCATAGTTATCAATATCGAAAGTTCTCATGCAGCTAAAAAGACATTCGTAAGTTAAAATTTAGTCATATGCGGTTTACCCAGAACCATTCACAAGAAGTCCAATAGTCTAGTTAATGGTTCTGGTTCCCAAATGGTCAGCATTTTTATATAGCCCCTTTACAAAGTTTCCATCAGATTTGACTTATCGACGCCATAAAAAGCACAAATGCATATCGATCCGACTAAAATTTGTCAATTTTTCATTAAAATTCACCCTGAATCATTTAGAACATCATTGAACCTCATTAGTCAACATTTTGATATAGTCCTATACTAAGAACTTCTTGGCTTACTTCTTACTTACAATATTTTTATATTGCAATTTCTTCCATTCTTCAAGTTTTGTATCTTAACGCATTCCTGAGAGTTTTCTATTGTCATCCCCAAAAGAAAAGCTTATAAAAAGAAAAAAATATGTTGAGTTGTCTGTAGTTTGTTTCATATCATTAAATATCGTCATGTTCTATTTTTGACCTAAAAAATCTGCAAAATGAGGAGAAAATATCCTTTTTGGGGGTCTCTTCTGAAAATTGAGTTAAAACAGCGAATCGACTTCTAGTTACTGCTCACAGATGTGATCCTAGTAGGAATTGAATTGTGTCAATTAATTGCCAACGCATCAAACAAACGCTCGATTTTGTACGTCGATGGATGCTTCAAATATATGCCATTATCGAAATTCAATGATTATAGTGAACATTTAATGGGGATTAATTGATACTAATTCAGCGACTGCTAAATTACTGTTACGGTACTGAAAATTTCAATTCTGACATTTGGCAGAAATCCGTATTAGGACTTTTTAAGTGATTTTAGATTCATCAATGAAACCTTATCATAGTTGGTACGAGGCGTTATTCCTTCATTATCTATAGGTACAGCCAAAGACAACAAATATTAGAAAAGACAACACCACAAAATGTTGGTGAGGATGTGGCCACAAAGATCTGGGTTAGATAACATATTTCCTTTTCTGTTAGTCTAACTTAATTTGTCGGCAAACGGGTATGAATCCTTCACATCCTATGTATTAATTGTGCTCCCACTAATGGCTTCCAACCGTACTATAGCTCTCAAATCCCCAAAGTGTAATATCTGTATATTTATGGATTTTTTCTTTCTTAAATATTTACCACAAACTTTGAATTCCACTCCCCTCCCCCCACTTCGGTAGCGACTCATATTCGAATGCGTACTCGCGTATGCCGGAGATACAATCAACATTGATTCGCCATTAGTGGTTGTTCTTGTAGCGAGATCTACTCTGTCCTAGTCATCCGTGCATTCAGTATCCAGTTGTCTAGGCAAATGTTTTTATCGTACAAGGGAGGGGGGCAGTACCCCCATCCACACGCATTTACTTAACAACGGAGGAAGTAAAGTTAATAACAAAGCTTTTCCCCGTCAGTGCGGGGGAGTATGTGAGCAATATAATACTTGAGTGTGTGTGTTGTCTGATTTGTATATTCCATGTGGTTGGCACAAAGCTCAATGTTCAGTGTTCGTTAAGATTTATTGTGAGAGTGTTTTTCCGCCTTATTGTGTTGTGGGTCTTGTTTCTGTTTCCTCTTCTTCTGCCTTGCGAAAACCCTCTGCTAACCTGCGCAATGGTCCCCGTCGCATATGTGGCAATTTGACGAGAAGAGAGTGAGCGACTCTCGTTCGTACAATGAGAAGTCGAACAAACGAAACGAAGAAACGGCGTATGTTACCACCCACACTAACCATGAGACGTGATTGAATATTGCATACTACCGACTATTGTCAGAGAGAATCAGATATATTTGAGTATGTGTGTCGTTTAATACGCAATAAAGCGAAAATGCCTTTACCTTTGCCGTTGATGTGATTGTAGTCGTTGTTTTGCTTCATTAAAAACTTGTAACAATCATTTCATCTGGTTGTGGTGGGGCACTGGGGTCTATGTGCTCAGTAGTGATGGTGAGAGAAAGAGCGGGAGAGGAGAAAACCTAAACAACTGTTCCATAACATTGCAAGGTAGTGAAATAATGTCTCTAAAGGTTTCTGCACATGTTCATGCATGCATGGCACAAACCACACATCTGTAACGAAATATTATGTGTTATGTGTGTGTTTGCGTGTAATTACAATTTTAAATTTGTAATTAAGTATCTAATGTCACGTGTTAGGTTACTCACAGTCATAGCCACACATATTCACTCAATCACTCACACCCTTATCCAGCCAATGGAACTGTTACAGGTAACAAATGATTGCTTCTTTTTCAAGCTATTGTAAAAGGATTAGAAAAAGGATACTTAGTAGAAAATTGCCTTATTGGAATTACATATTTTCTATTTATTTATGACACCACCATATAAGACAGCAGGATAAATGCGCCAGGTGTAAACACACCACACGAGTGTGTGAAGGTGTGTGGGTACATAGGCGATGCAAGATGTGAGTTTTCAGACAATTGAATTTGTGGTTTGATTCTTTACCTCGATCCAATTTTGAGGTTTAAATGAATGCCACTCATAATAACTTATTGGTTTTGCCATAGAATATGGAATTATTCACACTTTGAGTTTAGTTGCACTATCTATTCCATACAATACTTACAAAATTTTCTTTAAAAATTATCAACATACATGGAGTCAACTCGTTAATGCGGAAGGAAATTGGCAAAAACTCGTACATACGTATATTCAAAAAGACTTAACTCTTAGGATTTGCACCAAAGAAGTCATAATCTTTAATATAACGGATTTCCCAATAGGGATGATATGATTCTGAAGTGACGTTTTGGCCATTTGTAATATGTCATCTGTTTTTCATTGTATTCAGTAGTGTTTACAATTTCATCATGGACGGATATACGCAAGAACAACGTTTACAAATTATTCAGTTTTATTATCAAAATAATCGTTCTCCAATTGCAAGTTTTCGTGCGCTAAGTCCATTTTTTTAATCCAAAAACCACTTTCCAGTCGACCTAAGACCTTTACATGAGCAATATTTTAGCTCTCGTAAAGAGCTATCTTTTTGTCATTGACCGATTCCCGATCCGACATACGGTTAAGGAGCTAGAGCAAGAATAAACTTTCCGTTCACATTTAAAAATTATGCTAAATCCATTTTTTATAAAACCAAAAAAACACTTTCCAGTCGACCTACGACCTTGACACCCATGAGCAATATTTTAACTCTCGTTAAGAGCAAATGCAAATGAAACAATTGAATAGTTGCGAAAAAAGTTTGGAGATTCGATTATTTCAAGAAATTTTGATATTGAATGGCCTCCAAGAAGTTGTGATTTAACACCATTAGACTATTTCTTGTGGGGTTATTTAAAGTCATTGGTCTTTCGAAATACACCAGACTCTCTTCAAGCTTTACAAATCAATATTGAACGTGCCATACGACTTGATTTAGTGGAAAAAGTGCTCGAAAGTTGGGTTCATCGAATTCGTTCCTGCAGAAGAAGTCGTAGAGGCCATTTGAATAATGTTTTATTTAGAACTTAATTGTATCGATTGTACTTCACATTAAATAAAAAACTTTTGAATTTCCTTAACACTAAGTGTGTTTTTTTTAAAGAAATCATATCACTCTTATTGGAAAACCCTGTAAATAGGAGACATTAATACATAAAATAAATAGAGTACACCTATCACACTCTTCAACAATTTTTTTTATCGAAGGGCCGTGCATACAATTTTCTTGTGTAATATGGCGTCCGAAACACGACAAAAATTAAAAAAAAATTATGGTAAATTTTTTAAAAAAAAATTTCTTTAAAATTCCTGTTTTCTTCGAAGGTGCCTTTGATAATTGAAGTAAATGCTCGATAAAGCCTCGATACACTTAATCAAAAAAATAAAACAATGCATATTTAAAAAAAACTTTGGATAAATGTGGAAATTATAGCAATTATAGCACTTTTGGTATAAATAAGAGAATTTTCACTAATCCTGTTTTTATACCCCCACACTCAGAAAAATGGCAATCGTTTATGTGAGTAAAATCTATATCTCAGTTTAGTTCAAGATTTTTACTCATGTTTAGTTAAATTTTCAATGAGTAAATTGAACTAAATTCAAAGATATAGCAATTTGGTTACATACTCGGAAATGGGATATGATTTTACTTACTTAAAATTCCATCGACCAAGTAAAAATTTCCTACTATTTGGTAAATTTTGACTTTTACCGAGGAAGGATTTCCTAGCGTCGAAGAAACATTTACTACCCCTCGAAAATAAATCATTTTAGGAAATTTTAACTAGAAATATCCGAATTTCCTTAGTTCTAGTTCATGTTTTTCTGAAATTTATAATACGGTTTTCAAACAATCCTTGAATATTCGTTAAGCAAACACTTCCCGTTCGTTTCAAGAGATTCTTTTCTTAACTGCTCAAATATCATTTCAAACAGCAGCTGCGAAGTTAAGTAATATAATTTCGCAGCAAATATATAGGATTATATGTAAAATACTTAAGACTTAAGATTGAGACATTGAATGAGAATTCTATTTGTTTCAGGTTTTTTGAATTTGTTTCAAATACATTGGAGCAAAATATTTATTGGAAAATTCCCGAGAATATTTTGCTGAATTATATTAGTAGTAATGAACTAAAATTTAGTTTACTTCTACAAGTTGCAAGTTCAAAAATTACTCATTTATAGTTAAACGTTTCTTACATTTTAGTTTAATTTTCGTATATTCAAGTAAAATTGAACTTGATTTGAGGAATTATTTTACTTCCATTTAGTAAAAATGTAACTTAATCTTAGTAAAAAAATTACTTGATTTTAGTTAAAATTTTCTTAATTTTTAGTAAAAATTTCCTGATTTCAAGTAAAAATGTAAATGTATTTAGTGAAAATTTAACTAGATTTTTTCCAAATTTCATGTAAATTTTTACCTAAACTGAGTTAATTTTTCCTTAATATGAGTTCAATTGAACTAGATATAAAGGAATATTTATTAAATTCAAGTTAGTATTAACTAAATCTAAGTTCAAAACATTTGCTAATATTAAGGACAAATGTGAACTTGATTTGGGAAAAATTGCTTTAGCGCCATATGAAGTTTAATTTTCCTGAAGATTAGTTCATTCTAACTTATCTTTGGGTTCATTTTTTTCTGAGTGCACTATTGTGAACAAGGATATATATCAAATACTGCGGGCCAAAAGTGTATCACATCGATGGAGTGACCAAAGAGATATCTAGAATATTTGGCGGAAATACGTTTTGGGCTATTTTAAGTCATTTGAACAATGTCCGTCAGCCTGTCCGTCTGCCTGATTGGCTGGTGCGAACGATAATATTCGACTGGAATAAGCAAATTGCCTCCAAATTTGGTATGTGTTAATATTTTTTCTATATCAGGCTAAGATCAAAGATGGGCTACGTTGATCCACCCATTCGAAAATTTAGTAAAATATTAATTATCTTATAACTTCTATATTGCTACCCAGAATCTTCCACACAGAGTATTAATTTCTTAGTCGTTATCATCTTGAGAAAAGTGGGCCAAGTTGCCATGCCCCTTTTGGTCCCTCCCATACAAATGGACCCTTTTGCACAAAACGTTTAAGGCTTTAGCAATTCAGTCCATACAAATACTTGACATTTTGTGATGTGTAATGCTTTTATAGTACCTACAGTCCCGTAAAAATGGGCGTTATTGCCACGCTCCTTTTTTATTTTGGCAAGTTTGTTTGGGAGGTACCAAAAGGCCGTGGCAATAACATCCATTTTTAATATATTTAATATATCCATTTTTAATATATTTTTCGCTGAACAGTAGAAACTTAAAATACATTACACTGTGCCGAATAATAAGCGTTTATAAGCACTAATATATTAACGTTATGAGCTATTCAATTTTGGAATAATTTGACCATTTTGTGTGGGAGGTACAAAAAGGGGGTGGTGGTAACGTCCAAATTGCACAGGACTATAGGTACTTCAAAAGCGTAAAACTGTGCCACATTTTGTTGTATTTTCATACATTGGTACTCACGCTATAAGCTTTTTATTTTTTGTACAAAATGGTACATTTGTGTGTGAGGTACCAAAAGCGGCGTGGCAATAACGACCACTTTTCACTGGACTGTAGGCACTACAAAAGTATTACACTGTACAAAAATTCAAGAGTTTTTATGCACTGGTGATAATGTTATAAGCTGTTAACTTTTTATACAAAAT